>VZQC01000106.1:575155-786694 GCA_009823505.1 Rhizomys pruinosus | reverse complement strand
TTTGGGGGGGGGTTTTTTTGAGACAGGGTCTCCCTGTAGACCCAGCTGGCCTGGAAATCTCTATGTAGACCATGCTGGCCTTGAATTCACTGAGCTCCACCTGCCTCTGCCTCCCAAATGCCAGGATTAAAGGCATGTGCCAACATGCTCTGCTACAGCTGATGATTTCATACAAAGTTTCTTTTAGAAAAGTTCAACTCAGAAAGCAAAGAAGAAAGAAAACAAATGACTCACTTAAAAGATGGAGCAAAGAGCTGAACAGAGACTTCACAAGTGAGGAATTAGAGATGGCTGAGAAACATCTTAAAAAGTGTTCAAGCTGCTAGTAATTAAGGAAATGCAAATTAAAACCACTTTAAGATATCATCTCACTCTGATAAGACTGTCTAGGATCAAGAAAACAAATGATACCAAGTGTGGAGAGGTTGTGGAGAAAGGGGAACACTCATCCACTGCTGGTGGGAATATAAACTCATACAGCCACTATGGAAAGCAGTGTGGAGAACCCTTGGAAGACTCAAAATGAGCTTGCCACCTGACCTAGTCATACCACTCCTGGGCATACCCACAAGCCTCACCTTACCACAGAGATACATGCACAGCCATGTTTATTGCAGCTCTCTTCACAATAGCAAAGAGCTGGGACCAACCCAAGTGCCCCTCAACTGATAAGTAGAAGAGAAAATGTGGTACATCTACACAACAGAGTTCTAAGCAGCGGTAAGGAAAGATGACACCATGAAATCTGTAGGTAAATGGATGGAACTAGAAGATATCATGTTAAGTGAAGTAACATAGTCCCAGAAAAACAAATGATGAATGGTATCTCTCATCTATGGATGCTAGCACCAAATACCTAGTTTAAGGCAAACTGAGTAACGTTAATGTGATCTGAAAACAACTGTGCTCTTATATTGTACATCCCTTGACAGGTTCTAGAACTAAGCTACCATTTATTTTCAGAGTTAAGAAGTTTTAGTATATGGATGAAGGATATGTATGTATATTTTAGAGTAATATAAGATCAAAGGAATGCAGAAAAAACTAGTTTGAAAGTATTTCTTTTATGGGAATGCTTCTTAGTATTTCTTATGCAAGGCTGCTTGAGCTTTTGTCCAAGCATTTTCTAAAATATTATAAAGTAGTTAAAAGTATCAGGCTAGTGTAACTTAGCCTTTCCGGATGCTTACTTAATGCCCATACCAATTTGGCTGAGGGTCTTAAGGGATAACTTTGTTCCTTGCCCTCAGAGGTCAACTAAGTCCCAGGGGACTATGCATGGGGGCATCTCTTGAAATGTCCTGCAAATGTGAGTCACTAGTCTTCCTGTGCAGGGAGGTCTTGGAGATCCATTAATGGAACTTCAGCCAATGTCCAGTCTGTAAAGAGGAAAGTCTGCTCATGCTCCAAAAAGGGAAGCCTGGTCTAGCAAGACGTGACTTGGTCCTCGAGTGGATGGAACTGGTGTTTGAAAAGCCAAAAGGAGCCAGGGCCCCCCCCCCAAAAAAAAAGACAACCTGAGTGATCCTTGAGGAACTCAACTGACCTTGAGAAGACAAAAACTTCGGTTAATTTGGGCTAACTGTGTGGCCGTAAACATCAAAAAGGAAAGTATAACCAGAAATAAATAAATAATAAGCCCTGAGAAATTGTACTTCAGCTATAAAACTTGAGATCTCAGTGAAAAGCACAGTTGTTTTGCCTGTCTTACTGGCAAGTGCAGCTACCCTGTTGCTGCCACTGTTTTTTGTTTTGTTTTGTTTTTGTTTTTGTCTTTTCGAGACAGGGTCTCCCTGTAGCCCCCAGCTGTCCTGGAACTCGCTCTGTAGACCAGGCTGGCCTTGAACTCACAAAGATCTGCCTGCCTCTGCCTCCCAAGTGCTAGGATTAAAGGCGTGAGGCCTGCCCGGCCTGCCACTGCTTTTGCCATCCTTCAAAGATGGGAGAAGACACAGCTTTTCAACCTTCCAATATGGACTGAAGACTCATGTCTCTCCAAGAATCCTCCAAACCTTCAGCGCCACATGGGGACTGCTGAGACATCCAACTTGTGGACTGAGCTACTACTGGGGTTTCTGCTTCTTCAAAGTATAGACTGCCATTGTTGGACTACCCAGGCTGTATCATGGAGACCAGTACAGGAAGATCAAGACAGGACGCAGTGCTTACTGGACCTCATTTGGTGACCATGGGAAGGGAAAACCCCAGTGTGGAGCACAAGGGCAGATCTGACAGTGGTTTGGGCTTGCCAAGGAGGAGACTTCAAATATGACACCTTTCAGCCCAATTTAAAAAAAATCATAAGCTGAAGATGCTAAAACCTATGATATATGTGGCATGCATATGTACATATTTTGGAGGGATGCATATTGGAAGGAAAAATAACAAAAACATCAGAAAAGACTACGTCAAAGAACTGACTGAAATGGTGAACTTCTGCTCAAAAACAGTAAACTTCTGCATTGAGAAATTTTGAGAGAGACTGAGAAAAAGATGAAAAACATATTTGGCAGAATGCATGAGCTTTGGTGGGGTCGGGGGGCAGAGAGGGGGACACGGGTCTAGATTTGATTTGTAATGTTGTATGAAATGCATAGAGCTTCAATAAAACATCGACTAAAAAAAAAGTTAATTGTGGGCTTGGTGTACACACCTTTAATTCTGGCACTCTGGAAGCAGATGGAGCTCTGTGAGTTCAAGGCCAGCCTTCCAGCCTAGGCAGGATTACATAGTGAGATTCTGTCTCAAAAACAAACCCAAATACAAAATCAAAAAAAGTTCATGACTGGCTACTATGAGAAACACTTCCGTCTTGAGTTTCCATGGGAATAGAACTAAGGGTATCAGCAGGAGGGCCTGGTCCCAACGGACCAAATGAAGTACTTTCTCCTTCATAGAGCTGGGCACTGTCCTTTACTTGACCCTCTTGGTCTTCCAAGGTATATCAGGGCTGGAGCTTCAACTTGATCATTTTTCATACAGAATGCTATGAATCATGCGTGGTCTAAGGAGAAATCCTTATCCTTTATCTGCGGCCATTCTGCCCCATTTGTGTTTTCTTCTTCCTTTTCTTTTTTCCATCATTTTGAGACAGGGTGTCCCAGCTGGTGTGGAATTCACTATGTAGACCAGGCTGGCCTTGAACTCACAGAGAACGACCTGCCTTTGCCTTCTAAGTGCTGGGATTAAAGGTGTGCACCACTGTGCCTGGTCCTATTTGTTTGTTTGTTTATTTATTTATTTTATTTATTTATTTGGTGGTGGGTTTTTTTTTTTTTTTTTGAGACAGGGTCTCCCTGTAGCCCCAACTGTCCTGGAACTCACTCTGTAGACCAGGCTGGTCTTGAACTCACAAAGATCCACCTGCCTCTGCCTCCCAAGTGCTAGGATTAAAGGCATGCAACACCACGCCCAGCCTTCGTGTATTCTTAATCTCAGTAAATGGCATGATCATATAGTATTCTCCAAGTCATTGTACAATTTGCCTCTGACACTGAAGCAATTGTGAAGCCATGTTGTTCTAGCCATGGACATTAACTTAGGGCCACAGTCTACAAGTCTCACCCATTTCAAGAACTATTAAATGATTGTTGAATAGTCTCTAAAGACCGAACACCTCTTAAGTGAGTATTATTTCCAGATACTCTCCAAGCTCCAAGCTCTAAGCTCCAATGCTCTTCCTTGACAGACTGGGTCTACAGTTGGGGTGGGTGGAGTCAGTAAGAAAACTCCAGAAATTGTGCCCTAAAGCTATGAGTGCCAGGTCAGGGCCAGTGTAAACAATTTGAAAGCAGGTCAGAGATCCAAATAGGACTGGCTGAATAGAGGAAGCTGAGGCATGAAGCCAACTAGGTTGCTGTCTGTGTTCACAAAGAGCCTATCAGAAGAAAATCTTAGGGTTTATCTCAGCTCCATGAGAGATGTCTATGGGGTTTGCCCAGCATTGGTGAGGTGCTGGGGTAGATTACCAAGCACTGCAAAGAAAAATAAAAATTCTCTGGTTATTTAAATAAGTAGGTCACAGTGCCTAATGCATTAGGAGTTTGTGGTGTGATGCAGAGGAGATATATGACAGAAATTTGCACTTCAGTGAGAACAGCGACATGGTAAACAACTGCATAGAGCATCTGTTTGGGAGAAATTTTGATGACTTTGAGAAGGAGACAACACCTCAAATTTGGCATTTCTCTCTACAGATATCCTTTGGATGAGCTACTCGCTTAGATAAATGGTTAGAAGTTGGTTTGTTTCTCTGTTCTGAAAGGTTCCATGCATCATATGCATCAATATTTTTCTCAAGGCACATATGGACTGTCTCTCTGGAAATCTTTTTAGTAACTTGGTGCTAAAGTGCTATCAATATGAGGTTTAAAAAAAAAAGAAATGTTTCTATTATACTATTTGTTTTATTTGTGAATATGTCTATGTTTCTCTTTGCTTTTTTTTTTTTCTTCCCATCTTTTTGAGACAGGGTCTCCCTGTTGCTGGCCTGGAATTCACTATGTAGACTAGGCTGGCCTTGAACTCAGAGATCCGCCTGCCTCTGCCTCCTGACAGTTGAGATTAGAGGAGTGTGCCACCACGCCCAGCTTGTTTTTTATTTAATTAATTTTTTTCATTACTTTTTAATTTTTTTTCTTTTTTAACAATAAGTAATAATTTATGAGTACAAGCATCCTTCATGTAAAACCAATTTGCAAGCAGTTGTGACCAAACCCACACAGCCCAAGGGTCCCACCATCCAGCTGGGGGGCTTGTATGTACAATCAAGTTGATCAAATAAGTGTCCAGTCTATATTGCTGTAGTTTCACCATTCACCCCAATCACATCCCTTACATTCTACCACACCCCCTCTTCCACAGATTGTTCCCTAGGCTTAGAAAAGGGACACAGGTGGACGAGAAGCAGAACAGTCTACTTTCTCTAGAGCTGTTGTTTGGACTCTGGTCAATTCTGGCTGTTTCCTTTCATGGGCTGCCAGTTTGTCCAGGAATAACCTTTCAGTCCTACTAATGAAGCACAGGCAACTAGATATATAGGTATTTAAACAGTACTAATTGTTATGGTAGGTTGCTTTGGTATAGACACAGATATTTGGATGGTATGTTAATCTACGAATTACATTATTAAAAAGAGACTGTAGCCCAGGCTGGCCTTGAGGTCAGCATGTGGTTGAGTACGACTTTGAACTTTTGATTCTCTTGCTTGGATCCTGAGTTCATGCCTGGTTTTATGTGTTCTGGAAACTAAAGCCAAGGCTTTCTGCGTGCTAGGTTAGCCCTGTGCTAGCTGAGCTACATCTTACCCAGCCATTACCCTCTCTTACTCCCTCCCCTCTTCCACAGGTCCTCTTCCTAAATGGCCCTCCTGCTTTCCTTTTTTTTTTTTGCTTACATTTTCCTGAATTGATGTAACAGTCTTCTTTATGGTTTATGGTTGAATAATCTCTACTGTGCATATAGATCATAATTTTCTTTTTCTTTTTCTGTCTCTCTCTTTTTGGTCTTTTTAGACAAAGTCTCCATGTAGCCCCAACCGGCTGGCATGGAATTTGTATGTAGACTACACTGACCTTCATCTCACGGAGAACTGCCTACCTTTGCCTCCTGAGTGCTGGGATTACAGGTGTGCACCACCACACTGGGCCTAGGCAGCATTTTCTTTATCCATTCATCAGTGGATTTATAACTTGGCTATCGTGAACAATGAAGTGCAAGAAGAATCTCTTCGATGTTGACTTGGATTTGTTTGCATATATACTCAGCAGCATTATGGTTGAATCAAAGGGAAGTTTAATTTTATTTTTGGGGGGGTCTTTTTTTTTTTAAGACAGGGTATCCCTTAAGTCCCAGCTGGCCTGGAACTCACTCTGTAGACCAGGCTGGCCTTGAACTCACAGAGATCCACCTGCCTCTGCCTCCCAAGTGCTGGGATTAAAGGCGTGCGGCACCATACCTGGCTAATGTAATATTTTTTAGGTAGGGTCTCATGTGTCTCAGGTTGGCCTCAAACTTGCTCTGGCCCTGAGTATCTGAGTCTCTTGCCTCCCATCAACTAAGTGTTGGGATGACAGACATTTGCCACCATGCCTAGCTGATGCACTGCATTCTACCACTGAGCTCCAGTCCTAAACCTATTTTAGCTTTTTGAAGAACCTCTGTGCTGATTTCCACAGTGGTTCAAGGTGTGTATATTTCCCTTTTGCCTCTTCATCTTGGCAGGCATTTGTTGTTTATTTTCTCAAGGAATGCCATTATAATTGATATAGGATGGAATCTAAGTTTAGTTTTGATATCTATGTCCCTATGTCTCTTTTTGAGACAGAGTCTCCCTGCAGCCCCAGCTGTCCTGGAACTCACTTAGTAGACCAGGTTGGCCTTGAATTTACAGAGATCCACCTGCCTGTGCCTCTCGAGTGTTGGGATTAAAGACATGTGCCACCATGTCTGGCTGGCAAAAGACATTTTAAAATGTATTTACTTGCCACTAAAAGTTTTAAATTTCAATCAATGAGGCTTTGTGAGACAGAATATCACTTTGTAGCCCAGGCTGTTCTGGAATGCATTAAGTGCCCCAGGCTGGCCTTGAAGTTACAGTCTTCTTGCTCCAGCCTGGATTCCAGGGATGCTCCACCAACACCTGGCTTCTGCTGTTTAACCTTTTGACTTCTTTATATATTTTAGATGAATAGTTGGCAAAGATTCTCTCCCATTTTATAGGCTTTCTTTTTACTCTGGTATTTCCTTTGCTGTGCCGTAGTTTATTTTGATGTATTTGTTGACCTATTATTTATTTATTTATTTATTTATTTATTTATTTATTTATTTATTTTTGTCTTTTTTGAGACAGAGTCTCCCTGTAGCCCTAGGTAGCCTGGAACTCGCTATGTAAACAAAGCTGGCCTTGAACTCCTCGAGATCCTCATGCCTCTGACTCATGAGTGCTGGGATTAAAGGCATGCCACCATGCCCGGATTAAATTTTTTTAATATTTATTTTTATTTTATTTTACAGGTGTGTGTACATCTGTATGTGGGTGTGTGCATGTGAATGCAGGTGCCTAAATAGGACCCTCTGTAGCTGCAGTTACAGGTGCTTGTGAGCTACCTAATGTGGGTACTGGGAACCAAATTCGGGTCCTCTGCAGGAACATTATGCCCTCTTAACCCCTGGATCATCTCTCGAGCCCTCTCATTTACTAATTCTTGATATTATTTCTGGAGTCAATGGGGTCCTATTCAGAAAGTCATTACCTATATCTGTATCTTGAACTGTTTCTCTATGTTTTCCTCCAGTAGTTGTAAGGTGTCAGATTTTACGTTAAGGTCTTTGGTCTGTTGTAAGGTGATTTTTGTGTAGAGTAGGAGTTAAAGAGACCATTTTTTTTTCTCTCCAATATATAGTTTTGAAACCTTGGTTAAGAATAATGTGGTTGCTGTCATATGGGTTTATTTCTGTTCTATTTTATCGGTCTACGCATCTGTTTTTGCTTTATACCATACTATTTTTGTCACTATGGCTCTATAGTATAATTTGGGATCAGGTATTCTGATTCTTCCAACATTGCCTTTTTGTTTAGGCTTGCTTTGGCTATTCAGGGTCTTTTGTCTTTCTATATGAATTTTAGGATTGTTTTCTTTATCTCAGTGAAGAATGTCATTGGAATTTTCATGGAGATTGCATTGAATTTATAGAACACTTTTGGTAACATATCTGTTTTCACAATATTAAATACTGATCCCTGAGCATGGGAAGTCTTTCCAGCTTTAAGAATCTTCTTCAACTTCTTTCTTCATGTTTTATAGTTCTTTTTCTTTTTTCTTTTTTTTTCTTTTTTTTAAATCTTATTTATTTTCGTATATGTATGAATGTACAGTCTGCATGTAGGTTTGTGCACTGTGTTGTGCAATGCCGAGGAGGTCAGAAGAGGGTGTCGGATTCCCCTGGAACTGGAGTTAAAGACGGTTTTCAGCTGCCATGTGGGTGCTGGGGATTGAACAGTTGGTGCTCTTAATCGCTAAGCCATCTCTCCAGCCCTCTTTTTTTCTTTTTGAGACAGGGTCTCCCTGTAGCCCCAGCTGGCCTGGAACTCACTCTGTAGACCAGGATGGCCTTGAGAACTCACAGAGACCTGCCTGCCTCTGCCTCCCAAGTGCTAGGATTAAAGGTGTGGTCCATCATACTCAGCCAATGTTTTATAGTTTTTTTTATTTTGAGAAAGGGTCTCCCTTTAGCTCTGGCTGTCCTGGAACTCACTCTGCAGACCAGGCTGGCCTTGAACTCAGAGAGATCTGCCTGCCTCTGCCTCCCGTGTGCTAGGATTAAAGGCGTGCGCCACTATGCCCTGCCAATGTTTTATAGTTTTAAAAAATAATATTTCATATCGCTTCTTGGCCTTTGGGCTAAGATCATGTGTAGTATCTCTTCTTATCAGTTTAATATCTGATACATCCTCTATCTGAGGAAAATATATTAAATGGATTTTTAGAAGTAGGAGTTGGAATAGGAGATTGCTCCGTCCACTCCATGCATTATCCTGGTATTGCAGTACCTCCAGGAACAGTGCACCAAAAAAAAATATATCAATTGAGATTTTTATACCATGTATTTTGATCATATTCAGACTCCCTCTCCCATCTCTTCTCAGATCCATCCCACTTCTTTACTCCCCCCTCCCCATTATTCTTTTAAGGCCTGCTGAGTCTAGTTTTTGTTCTTTAAATGCTCTTGGGTGTGGGTCTATCTGGAGCCTCCTCAATTTACTCAGCATCACACCCTTAAAGAAAATAGTTTCCCTCTCATAGTTCCTCAGCTAGAGCCAGGGCTTCTTGTCCACCTCCCTACTCCATGCTGGGCTTTTGCTTGACTTTGGCTTGCCTAGGTCTTGTGAATGCTGTCACAAGCATAGTGAGTTCATATGTTTAATTGTCTTGTTGTGTCTGGAAAACAGTTTCATTGTATTCATCCACTATCTCTGTCTCTTAAAAATGTCCTGTCCCCTTGGGAGGAAAGGGTATGATAAGAGTCTCCCATTTAGAACTGAGTGCTCTGCAGTTTCTTATTCTCTACCTGCTGACTAGTTGTAGGTCTTCATGTTAATCACTATTGGCTGCAAGAAGCTTTTTTGGGTGAGTTGAGAGATGCACTAATCTAGGGGTATAACAAAAGGGATTAGGAGTCAGTTTAAGAATATGTCCATTTAGCAGGATAATAAAAGTAGCTTCTCCCCTAGGCCAATGACCTGTCTAGCCAGAGGTTCTTGGCCCCGATAACAGTGCTAGGTATGAGTTCCGTCTTGTGAAATGAGGCTTAAACCCCGGAAAATGGTTGGTTACTCTCATGACATTCATGACACTGTTTCACCAGTGGGCATATCTTGGGAGGCCAGTCCTTTTTGTAGCTTGCAGGGTTCACAGCTGGGAAAAGTTGATGGTTAATTTTCTCCTCTGGTAGCATGCACAACACTTTCCAGCACTAAGAGAGCTAGTTACTAGAGATGAAGATTCAAGATCTGTACCAGCTTTCTTTCTCCATGTTTATTCTATATCTCACATATACAGTGTCAACGTTTTATGGTTTTTGTTTTAGAGGAGACCCTTAAACATTTAAAAGTGAACTGATATATATGATCTTTCCTGTTAAATGTTACAGTTGCATGATTTTTTTTTTTTTGGTGTTTTGAGACAGGGTCTCTCTGCAGTCCCAGCTGGCCTGGAACTCACTCTGTAGACCAGACTGGCTTTGAACTCACAGAGATCTGCCTGCCTCTGTCTCCAGAGTACTGGGATTAAAGGGGTGCACCACCACGACCGGCCTAAGACAGTTCTTAGCTGCAATGTGGGTGCTGGGAATCGAACCCAGGTCCTCTTCAAGAGCAATTGGTGCTCTTAGCCACTGAGCCATCTCTCCAGACCAGTTGCATGATTTTGAAAAAGAAAATTCTGGGGCTGGAGAGATAGCTCAGTGGTTAAGAGCACTGTCTGCTCTTATAGAGGACCAGCTTTGATTTCTAGCACCTAACTGGCAGTTAACAACCTTCCATAAGTCCAGTTCCAGGGAATCCAAAGCCCTCTCCTGACCTCTCTGGGTACTGCATGACATGAGTGCACCTACTTACATGTAGGCAATACATTGATACACATAAAATAAAAACAAAAAGTTCTTCCTAAGTTCTTAAATACCTCTTTCACATCTAATAGATGTAGAATGTAAATGTAGATAAATTTAAGATATTGTGTATAAAGAAGTTAGATTTCAACTGGCCTAACTACCTTTCTATAGCCATATATTTACATTTACAAGATTTTTACTATAATAGATCAACTTTTCTTTCACATTCTATTTATTTATTTATTTATTTATTTATTTATTTATTTATTTAGGTCTTTTTTGAGATAGGGTCTTCCTTTAGCCCCAGCTGGCCTGGGACTCACTATGTAGACCAGGCTGGCTTTGAACTCACAGAGATCCATCGGCCTTTGCCTTTGGAGTGCTGGGATTAAAGGCATGGTGACACCTGGCCCAGCTATTTATTTTTATTTTATGTGTAGGAGTGTATTACCTACATGTGTGTAAGTGCACTGATGTCCTACATTGCCCTTGGAGGTCAGAAGATGTTATCATATTTCCTGGAACTGGAGTTACAGATGGTTGTTAGCTGCCATGTGGGTGCTGGGAACTGAAGTCCAGTCTCTGTAAGAGCAATCAGTGCTCTTAACTGTTGAGCAATCTCTCCAGGTGCCTCTTTCACATTCCTTTTTTTTTTTTTTTTTTTTTTTTTTTTTTTTTTTTTTTTTTTTTTTTTTTTTTTTTTTTTNGTCTCCCTTTAGTCCCATCTGGCCTGGAGCTAGCTATGTAGACCAGGCTGGCCTTGAACTCACAGAGATCCACCTGTCTCTGCCTCCCGAGTGCTGGGATTAAAGGCATGTGCTACCACACCCGACTCGCTCACATTCTTTTTTTTTTGAAATAAGCAGTTATAATCAGGGTTTGGGTCTGTTTACCATTTCTCTATTTAATTGGAAACTTTTTCATGGCTAGGAGATGCTCATCCTCTGTGGATAAGATTATATTTCAGTTATTTTCCCTCAACAGTTATGGATACACATAGCTGAATGGACGAATGGAGACTCTAGGATACTTTAGGTCTGTTCGTCTTTCGAGGTGGTTTCCAATTCCTAAACTCTGGATTTAAGAGCTATATTTCCTAACTCTACTAGTCATGTGTCTGTAACATGACTGGATTTTGCATTTCTTTGACTCTTGAAATATTTAAATTTCTCGTTCTCTACTGTATCTGAAGATTATTGTACTTGAATAGTCTTTGCATTTTGTTTTTAAGTGTTCTTGCTGTCTTTTAGAATGACTACTAGTAATCTTTAGTTATCCTATGAAAATCTAGTTCCCTTTTCAGGTTTCATCACAATTGTTAAGGACATTCTGGTGACTGAGATTAGCCAAGCTCTCACACTGTATTTGATGGTTATCTTTGTAAGCCTGTTCGGGTATTTTTCACTTTTTTTAAATTAATTAATTAATTATTTTTTATGTGTATGAGTGTACTGTCTACATGTAGGTTGGTGCATCCGTGTCGTGCAATGCTGTGGAGGTCAGAAGAGGGCGTCGGATTCCCCGGGAACTGGAGTTAAAGACGGTTCTTAGCTGCCATGTGGGTGCTGAACCTGGGTCCTCTGCAAGAGCAGTTGGTGCTCTTAATCGCTGATCCATCTCTCCAGCCCCATGTATTTTTCATCTTTTAAGAATCAGCTTGAGGGCTGGAGAGATAGGCTAGCGGTTAAGAGCGCCGACCGCTCTTACAGAGGACGCCGGTTCGATCCCCAGCACCCACATGGCGGCTAAGAACCGTCTGAAACTCCAATTCCAGGAGAACTCCAGTTCCAGGGGAATCCGATACCCTCTTCTGACCTCCGCGGCGTTGCACGACACGGGTGCACAAACTTGCATGCAGACAGTACATTCATACACATACAGAAATAAATAAAATTAATAAAAAAAATTAAAAAAAAAAAAAAAAAGAATCAGCTTGAGCATCCTATCCAGAAAGATTTCACCTGATTGCCTTTTATAAAAGAGGGCTCTTCTATTATTTCATATCAAAGTGTTCTTTTTATAATATATAAAGAAATCCTAGCCACTAAGGACTTGGAGGCTAGAAGGTTAGTTATAGGTTAAAGACTAGCCTACACGGTTAGATCATGTTCCCATTTTTTTTTTTTTCTGTCTTTTTGAGACAGGGTCTCCCTTTAGTCCCAGCTGGTCTGGAGCTCGCTATGTAGATCAGGCTAACCTTGAACTCACAGAGATCTGCATGCCTCTGCTTCTTGAGTGCTAGGATTAAAGGTGTGTGCCACCACACCTCCTGTTTCAAAAAAGAGTTTAGAGTCATAAGAAGTAAAACAAGCCGGCCTAGTGGCGCACGCCTTTAATCCTAGCACTTGGGAGGCAGAGGCAGGAGGATCTTTGTAAGTTCAAGGCCAGCCTGGTCTACAGAGTGAATTCCAGGACAGCTGGGGCTACAGGGAGACCCTGTCTCAAAAAGACAAAAAAAAAAGAAGAAAAACAAAAAAGGTAGTAGAAACAGTTCCATGTACCTTTTCTTCAACTTCCCCAAAGAATAACAGGTTTTACATAATAAGTATTATTAAGCCCAGTAAACTGCTATTAGTTCAACACCTGCCTAGACTTACAGGAACTTATTGGGATTTTACCACTTTATATCCATGTGCACATGTACATTTGTAGTTCTAAAAACTTTTGCCTGATGTGGGGATCTATGTACCCATTGTTAAGCTGAAGCCAGTCTTTCTTAAAGCTACCTCCATATACATTTAAGTTTGTTCTAAAGGTTTTTCCTGTATGGTGAATTGTAACCTAATTGTAAGCAAACTGTAAGCATCAAGTAGCTGAGACTCAGCCAATCATAGCAGCCGAGCCCCATTCATCCTCGTCCAGCCAGCTGTCCTCATAAGGCAAAGGCCAGGCTTATCCAGTCCAGACGGTTCTGTACCTTACTTCCGTTTTCTGTGTCACTTCCTTTTCTCTGGCTACAAATAGATCCTGCATACTAGGTAGGTGGAACATGCTAAACAATTTTTGGTTCAAACTTGATGCTTGGTTTAAGAATGGCAAAGCCAATAAGGCCCGTCCCATCACAGAAGAGACTCCCTTTCCCCATCCCGCTCTGAGGACCAGTCTGCTTTGTTCACTTTCAGTCCCCTCCCCCTACTCCCTACTAGCTAAGTATCTGGTGAATGTGCCCGTATGCAGCCAATATTACTGGGGGGGAATTTTCCTAATTTGTTTGAGATAGAAGCATTGATTTGTTTACTGACCAGTTATTGAGAAGATATTTGAAGAGAAAAATGTCATCCAGTTCCAGCTCATAATGACTGTTTTGCAAAGAACAGAAAAAAATTTTCAGTTACTAAATCCCATAGACATTGTGCGTCAGGAATTAACCCAAATCTTTTTTTTTTTTTTTTTTTTTTTTTTTTGAGACAGGGTCTCTTATAGCCCCAGTTGACCTGGAGCTCACTGTAGACCAGGCTGCCTTGAACTCACAGAGATCTGCTTGCCCCTGCCTCTCAAGTGCTGGGATTAAAGGCGTGCACCACCATGCCAGGCTTTAACCCAAATCTTATAATTGAAAATTTGCATAAAGCTTAAAAAACTTGAGAGGAGGTGTCAATAGACTGTGTGTGTGTGTGTTTGTGTGTGTGCCTGCATGCACACACACACACATATACATATGCATGTTTCAGGTTTTGTATGTGAAATGGCATTTTGAAATCCTCCGGAATCCAAACTGGCAAATGGAGGCTGTTTGACTGAGAAGGCTTCCCTGTGGCCAGCCGAGCAGTCAGGCCTGCTTCCTCTTGGTTCCGATTACTAATACTGTCCCAGAGTAAACAGAAACATGACCCTCCATTAACTTGCTTTCGACTGACTACAATAAAATCTCTCCTAATGGTACCAGGGGGGGAATCGACTGCTCCTGAAAGATATTTGCACATTGTTGGAGTTTCTTGACCTTAAGATATCTTTTTTGGAAGCATTTAAAGAACTAAAGAAAGAAATTGCCCTTTAAGTAGACCTTGTGACAGCAGTAGGTGGGAGCGCAAGTATACTGCATTCCAAACTTCCCTTCACAAAGGATAACTCATGACAAATGGAACGCAAACATGCTGCGAGAACACCACAATACTCCTCTACCTTTTTTCTGATAAGAAAGACTTATGAATTTTGGTATCTTGAAAACCTTTGTTTTCAGGGTTTCTTTTAGTGTGTGTGAAGACAGAATCATTTTAGAATTTTTTTTTTTCATGGAGTTATTTCAGGTCTGGTGTTTAGTGTTTTGTGTTGGAAACCACAGGTAGGACCTGTTTCTGTCAATGATTTATTTCCATGGATTTGTTCCTTTAATTGATTTACTATTTACTTAAGAAAGTTCTTTCTTTGCTTGCTCTGACATCTCCCTCTGAGAGCTTTGGGAAAGTGTGAGGCCCTGTCATAAACTGCCCAATTTCTTTGAAACCAGGCGTTTCTCTGAGGTTCAAAAGTCTTTACCGGAAGCGGGGCACAACCATTTCTTAAGATTTTTCATCTTTGGTATTCTTCTTTGCCTTTCTCTTTTTGGGTGGTGGTGATAACTGGGGTTTGAACCTAGGGCCTCATGCATGCTAGGTAAATATGTCTGAGGTACATCCCCAACGCCAACGAATTTTCTTCCTGTTTTCTTTTTCTTTTTGGACATAGGAAGGCTTTAACCAGACAGCGCTACAATCCCCTTAGCAATCATAATCCCTAACACTCACTCACTCACCTTGATGACAAAAGTCTCTTTATCTCATGTAAATTGTAAATAAAAGCAATAAAAGCATCTTTAGGAAGCTTTGATACTTACATTGATTTGCACATTTCATCTGAATCAATGCAGTGCTATTGATTGCAATGACAACTTAGCTTCAGGCCAAATTGCGTGCCTGCCCTCCCGACCTCAGTGCCAGCTTTCAGCCACTCTGGAGTGACACAAGTCTTTTAGGCAGCAGGCCAGTAAACCTAGAGCACCCTGCTTCTCTGTCTGAGTAACAGGAATTCCAAGATCTTAAAGTGATTTGTGTTTCAGCTCAGTTCACACTCTGTGAGTGAGGCAGGGACAAAGCTCACTCTTTGCGCTGAACTTGTAGCTCCCAGGCCCAGGAACTGGAAGCTTGTCCCTTGTCTGTCTTTCTCAACAGCAGCTGGAAGTTGTTCTGACTCTTCACCCTTTCTCTTCCTATAGAGAAAATGCTATTCTCGTTTATAACAACACTACAAGAAGCACCTAGGCCCTTCGTCTCAGGCTTCTGTAAAAGGCAACATCATGTTTATATGGCGACCCAAACCAAGATCACCATCCCAGAGGAGAGCTAAAGACAGCTCCAGTGGCCCCCAGCCACCACGCTGTGCCAGCACACAGAGCTTACAGGGCAACCAACCTGGGCTCAGAGCCTGTAACTTACTTAGTCTTCTGGTTGGCCTAGACAGATAAAGGGAGCCTTCTGATTGCAGATTTGCTTAGGAAAAACCATGCTGTTGGGGAAACCCTGTTCAAGGTCCAGGGGACTTCCAACAGTGGCCGACTGGAGGCTGCATCATTTGGCTGATGAGGCATGTTTTCCAAACTGTGTTTCCTTTTTGACCCTTAGAACCTGCCTATTTACCCACATGTTGCTCTCTGCTTTACCCTGGCCCACAAGGAGGAGAGTATTGTCAGTATGGAAGGCAGAGCAAGGACAGAGAATTGCTCATTTTCCTGCATCATGGAAAAATATATATGCAGGAAACATATCCTTTCAACTGGCTTAAGCTTGTCTGTGAGTCTCACTTCAATGCACTCCATTGTATTCAGTCCTTATTGGAGCACGATAAAAATAGCACACTTAGAAGGCTATGTCTATAGACCCAGAATGAAATGGAGAGTTGGGGCAATTGTCCAGATAATCCAAGCAAAAACAAAACCAAACAAAATAAAACCATCCACCGTTGAGAAAAGCACAGGTTTAGGAGCCTGAACGGTTCAGCATGGTTTTCTACATTGTTCAAATTCATTAGCTCTGCATCTATATTTACTTTTTCTACATAGATGGAACTTAAGTTGCTGAAGAGTTTTTCTCCCCTAATATTATCTCAAGTACTAACTCCAAAAATGCCTTTGCTTTAAGCACTCCCTCATTGCCCTGTTTTCCCGTAAGAAAGCAAATCTCACCATAGATTATGCTTAAAAAAACCCATGACAGATGTATAAAGAGGGCATGGCTCAGGAGTTTGGGGAGATCTCTTTTTCATTTGGCTCTGTGAGTTAATTCCCTTTAGTGGGGAGCTAAGGGCTGGAGATGGCTTATCTACATACCCCTGTGTTTCAAACCTGTTGCTTTATGCTTGGCTAAGTGCCTGTCATGTGTGCTGGTTGCTGGTACAACTTGGCTCATTTAGTAAAGGAACCCAATTTCCTTTGAGATAGCAGCTGGTAATATTCCACTGGAGGCTGGCATGGTACTTCATAACTTGGAGATGTTGTCTGGGCTAGGATCTCCCTGAACTGGCCTTCCAGGTTGGGGTCATGATTTGTCCCTTGACCCCCCCCTTTTTTTTTTTTTTTTTTTTTTTTTTGGCTTTGCCGAGACAGGGTCTCTCCCTGTAAGCCCCGCTTCCTGGAACTCACTCTGTAGACCAGGCTGGCCTTGAACTCACAAAGATCCGCCTGCCTCTGCCTCCCAAGTGCTAGGATTAAAGGCGTGCGCCACCACGCCCGGCCGACCCCCCTTTTTTTGAGAGAGGGTCCCAGCTGCCCTGGAACTCAATATGTAGACCAGGCTGGCCTTGAACTCACAGAGATTCACCTGTCTCTGCCTCCCATGTGCTGGAATTAAAGACATGTGCCACAATGGCCAGTTGACCCTGTTCTTTAGATGTTTGTTTGGGGCTTTGTTTTTTTGAGAAGGGTCTCCCTATGTAGCTGAGGTTGACTTTGAACTTGGAATTCTCCTGCCTCAGTCTCCTCAGTGCTAGGATTACAGCTGTGTGGTACCACATTTGCTGATCGTGTTCTGGTAATAGTGTTAATAGTATATTCCTAACCATCTTTTTTTATTCATCTGACTTTTCCTTTTGCTTCTTTCCCAACATATCCTATCACCAAGAAGTATGACTTTTCATTCTAGCCTCTATCTTCCCAATTCTGCAGCTTTGGATTCTTCTTTTCCGATCCTTCCTAATGACCCTCTGTGTTTAGCAGTCTTGTTCATTTCTAATCCGCCGTAAGCAAATGCCGGAGTGCTCTTCCTTGCAGCTTTGTTTAATTGAATTGCATTTCCTTGCACAAACATCTTCAGTAACTCCCTGTGGCTGAAAGAGTTTGCTCACGTTCCATAAGCTGGCATTGGAAAGTTTTTGTCAGTTCGGTTCTGGTGGCTTCCGAGACTTATGTGAGCAGCCAGCTTCTGGAAGACAGGCCTGCTGTTCTTTTGGGCATACCCTCGCCTCATGCTCAGCATTGGAACCCCGTCTGTATTTAACGGCTACACTGGCCATTCTTCTTTAAAGAATACTTTACGGAATCATTTTAGGAAAACAATAACTGGAGCTACAGAGTGTTTAAAAGGCATCTTGGAAGATGCGAAGTCCTCTTAACCTGTAGCATACTGCTGACCTCTGCTTGGCCATGGTCAAGACAGGGAACACACAGGGGGGGCTCACTGTATTTTTGACAGTTGTTGACACGAATGAATTCTCCCCCCAATCCAACTCCATCTCTGAGATAATTTTATCTTCCCTACTTTGTTTTTGAGTTGTTTTTAAGAATAATACAGAAAAAAAAATTCTTCCATATCAGTGCCCCTCAAATATCTGATGGTCACTATCGTAGCTATCTTGCCTAATCCAAGTTTCTGGAATTCTTTCTTACATTAAGATGCTTTCTAAAAGTGGGGCTTGTAGTCCCAGAACTTGGTAGGTTGAGATGGGAGGATGCAAGTTGGAGGCCAGGCTGGACTACATAAAGCAAAATGCTGTTTCCAAAATAGAAACATAACCAAACCAAAACAAACCAAACCAAATAAAAATGTAGCACTTGTGGGGCAGATCAGGAGGAACTCAGGAAGTCTGCCCGGAGTTTAGAGCCAGCCAGCCTACACTACAGAGTGTTTCAGGTTATAAAGTTAGACCCTGTCTCTTCAGAAAACTCAAGATATTTGTATCACTTGACTTGGCTCATTATGCACTGTAGTATTTATAGTAGGTTTTTATTTTGTTTTGTTTGGTCAATGAAGAAGGGAGGGATGATTGTTTGTACTTTTATGTTTTGCTTGTAAATTAGGTGATTAGTTCCTAGAAAGCAGGGTCTTTGACCTGTAACCCTCTATTGCCCTTCAAAGGAAACCTTATATAATTATAGCCTGAACAATGTATCATTTGATTTGAAAAGTTAAGTTCAGAAATGATATTCCTGCTTCCCTTCTTGGCTGTGACACGATTTGATCTGCTAGTAGTACTGATGATATCAATTCCTTTCTTCCAGAAGTTCTTCCTGTGGTTTCCAAGACAGTCTACTTTGAAGGCTTTTTATCCAACTCTCTGCACTTCTTCATGTTTTTTTTTTTGTTGTTGTTGTTGTTTTGCTTTGTTTTTTATTTTTTATGTTTATTTTTTTATTTTTTTATTTTTGTGGCTCTGAAAATTGAACCCGGAGCTCACATACACTAGACAAGTACTTGACCACTGAGCTGTATCCCAGACCAGCCTTTGCTGTACTCTTAAATGTTGCTTTTCTTTTGAGTTCTTTCTAATATCTCCCATCTTTTTTTCTTATTCAGCTCACCCAGGATAACCATTTCTGTGTTTTCGATGCCATCAAGGAGCATATGGTATCATTCTCAGGAGTCTCCATTTGGATGGCTGAAAGTATGCAAATAAATACTATACTCCCAAACTTGAGCTCCTGGCGCTCACTTTGTCTTCCTTTCACCATATTCCTTCTTCGGTGTTACCCAGCGGTTGGGGATGAGGGCAAAACAGACAGCTGGTGTCCCCAGTGACCAGGGTCATTCAGCTCTGCTTCGGGTGTCCGTTCAGTTCTCTCTACTCCCACTGCCCTCTTCTCATCTGCCTATCATGTTCTTGGTACAGGTTGCTACAGTCAAATTTGGAACTTTGGGAATACTTAAAAGCCAGCTCTAACTTCCTTTGAGAGAGAGAGAGAGAGAGAGAGAGAGAGAGAGAGAGAATCTGAGAAATATTTAGGAAGTAGACTTAAATCGATGTAATGACATTAGATCTTTTGGTAAGAACAGTGTAAGGAAAAGCAGGGAGTCAAGCAAGGATAAGGCTGAGATTTCTGGGTGCAGCTGGTAGCTATGCATGCAGAAACTGGAAGCAAGAGTTCAGGGGTGGATCATTGCACGTGAACGCTCTGATATAAGTCCTTCCCACTCTGTCCCATCCTTGCACAGAACTTGGGATATTATAAGTGCTCAATATAAAATTGAATGAATTCATATATTCTTACAGTTTAATATCATAGACTGTGATATGTTTAAAGATATCTTTCAGGAAAATGGTGGAAGAAGTTCAAGAATGGTCAGAAATGAACCTATTATCATATTTTTCTCCATGTAACTTGAGTTGTAAAGTGGAAAAAAAAAACAAATGAAACTCAAGCCAAACAAACAAACAAAAAAAAAAACAGAATAGTGAAACTTCAGGGGCTGGAGTGACAGCTCAGTGGTTAAGAGCACTGTCTGCTCTTGCAGAAGACCAGAGTTTGAATCCTAGCCTTACATGGCAGCTAACAACCGCCTGTAACTTCCAGTTCCAGGTGACCTAACACCCACATCTGTCTTCCATTGCTACTGCAGGACATGGATGTACTTACGCACATGCAGGCATAACACTCATACACATAAAATGAAAATGGATAAATAAAAAATAATGAATCTGCCAGGCCTGGTGGTGGATGCCTTTAATCCCAGCACTCAGGAGGCAGGGGCAGATGGATCTTTGTGAGTTCAAGGCCAACCTGGTCTACAAAGTGAGTTCCAGGCCAGCTGGGACTAAAGGGAGACCCTATCTCATAAACACCAAAAAAAAAAAAAAAACCCTTTGGGTTTACTTACACACACACACACACACACACACACACACACACACACACACACATGAAGTAGGACAAGGCCACACTTTCTTTAGAATGCCACTGTTATAAAAGAGCCATGGCCAGGTACGGTGGTATACACCTGCAATTCCAACACTTGGGAGGTACAGGCAAGAGGATGAGAAATTCAAGGTCATTCTTGGTAACAGCAAGTTTGAGAGCAGCCTGGATACAGGACACACTGTATCAAAACAAACAGAAAACAAAACACAAACAGGTACTGTGGCCAGAGATAACCATGTCTACCCTACGTGGAAGGTCTTCTCTTGAAGGCTCGTGAGCATAAACACCTATGGAGTCTGTGGACTGCTTGTTTTTCACCTCGAAAGAGGACAGAGAACTATCACCTTCAGTTATGCATATATCTAAAGAATGTAATGGATGGTATTAATGAAGTACAGATAATTAAATCATGACCGAACTCATAACACATACATAAACAGATATAAAAGAAGAGACTGTTTTTTGTTTGTTTGTTTGTTTGTTTGAGACAGGGTCTCCCTATAGCCTCAGCTGGCCTGGAACTTGCTATGTAGACCAGCCTAGCTTTGAACTCACAGAGATCTACTTCTCTCTGCCTTCTGAGTGTTGGAATTAAAGGCCAAGATGAGACAGTTTTATCGAAGAGTCCTTAAAGGTGTCAGGAACATCTGGCTTTGGTGAGGCAGGCCTGTAACGCTAGCACTCAGGAGGCTGAGACAGGACGATCTTGAGTTTCATGCCAGCCTGGACTATATAATAAAACCCTATTTCAAAAAATATTTTTTTTTTCAAAGGCAGAAGGGTAGGGAACACAGGTCTAGGGCCATCCCTCGTTCTATGATAATTTTGTGTGCCTTCACTGCTGCATCCATTTGTGTAAAGTGCTGAATATTCCTGTAGAGAGCTGGCATACATTGTTTGCTGTTTTCAGCTTTAGTAAGGTATAATTGACAAAATATGCATGCACAAGGTGTATCATTTGATGTAATAATATAACAATTTTTCTCTTAAAAAAAAAACCAAATTGCCCTAATTCTGGAGACCCAATGTGCAGCATGGTGATTATAGTCAACAATACTGTATTGTATGCTTGGTATTTTCTAGGAGAGGAGAGGTTAACTGTCCTCAGCTCTCGTACACTTTAAGACAAAGACCAGATCAAACAAAACAAAAAGTAAGAAGCTATTTTTTTTTTCAAAGCCAATTTTAGAAGCTATTTTAAAATAAGTATTTGGAGCTGGGTGTGGTGGTACATGCCTTTAATCCTGGCACTTGGGAGGCAGAGGCAGGAGGATCTCTGTGATGTGATTTCAAGGCCAGCTTGGTCTACATAGAGAATTACAGCCCAGCTGGGGCTACAGGGAGACCTTGTCTCAAAAAAACCAAACAACAACAACAACAACAACAAAAGAATTTGCATAGCTTGCACGTGTTTTCTCTCAGAAGATGAGAAGAAAAGCACACACACACTAAGGACATACTTTGGATGTTTGCTTTGATGAGGATGATGTCAAAATACAGGTGGTCAAAGCAAAACTGACTCACCTCTGAATGGACTTGGGTTGATTTCTGTGATGACTAATAGTGAACCTATTAGTTCTTCCTCACAGTCTCTTTTCTTCTCCTCTCCAGTTCAGTTGGGCCCACTTACACAACACTTCTGCATGACTTTTTCTCCACTGTTCGTAATTAAGGATCTCAGTGTTTATGCATATATTTATATTATGGTTTCTTTCAGTTATATTGTCAATTTCGTCACATTTATTTATTTATTTATTTATACTGGGTCTCCCTATAGACCTAGTTGGATTGGAACTCACCATGTAGATCAGGCTGGCCTCAGTCTCACAGAGATCTGTCTACCTTTCCCTCATAAGTGCTGGCCTTTTTACCACTTTATTTAATTTTACTTAAAACCACTCTTTCCCCATATTCCTGGTGCTCAGTGATACTTTATCTTCTATCTATCTATCTATCTATCTATCTATCTATCTATCTATCTATCTTTCTTTCTTTCTTTCTTTCTATCTATCATCTATCTATCTATCTATCTATCTATCTATCTATCTATCAATCATCTATCTTCTAGTATTTATATGTTATCTATTTATCTATCAATTGATCAATCTATCATCTATCTTCTATCATCTATCTCTCATCTATCTATCTTTTCATCCATCATCTCTTCTATGATCCATTTTTCTCTGTTGTGAACAACTTCTGAATTTTCATATTATAAATATGCTGTGATCTACAATACTGTGAGGGGCTACCCCAGGAATTACTCTTTTGATGGCAGGCATCTGGGTCTCTCTGGGCCACGTGTTCCCATCTCCTCGGCCACTGACTCAGGATTGGGTCAGGAATTGAGCATATGAAACAGGTCTAGTTAGTCAGCATTTCTCAAGCCACAAGGATGGGCTTGGTGCTGGGCTTGGGATCCACACAGAGCTGACTAGACATCAAGATTCTTGGGCTGAAGCTTCTAAGAGTGTCCTCAAAAGATTTACAAATAAGAAGCCATAAAAGTGATACTACTAAGACCATCTTATTTATTCCCACGGGGTGCCTCAAAATGACACGCATGAGTACAGTAGAATGGAACCAAAAGACAAAAGCAATAGAAAGCACCACCCAGCTGAGCCAAGTTTTGGCAAGCTCATTTGAACTCTACTCCGGTCTGATCTTTTCATGTTCACTTGTTGAATCAATCTTGCACCACCCCATACATTCATACACATGAACACTCACACACACACACACACACACACACACACACACAGTGGTGATTTTTAGGTTTGTTGCACTGAGGGTGTGGTCTCTTGTGAGAGCGTGTTGTATTCTGTTCGCCTACCTTCGACTCCTCCATAGGTTCTTAGGGTAATAGGAACAATATGGACTGAGAACTTGTGAGGACTCAAACTGTGCATTTTACATGGGTAGAAAAGTTAACCCTTTCCATGATCATATGGAGTAAGTTCTGTTTTAATTTTCAATTTTCCATGTCTCCAAACTAAAAAAAATAACATGAGCCCTTTATGGCTGGTAAATGCCAGAGTCAGGACTGAATCAGCTGACCTGTTTCCAGAGCTGAAGCTATCTTACAACCTCCCCTTTTTTAAAAATTTTATTTATTTTTGTATGTGTATGAGTGTACTGTCTGCATGTAGGTTTGTGCACCCGTGTCGTGCAATGCCGCGGAGGTCAGAAGAGGGTCTTGGATTCCCCTGGAACTGGAGTTCTCCTGGAATTGGAGTTACAGACGGTTCTTAGCCACCATGTGGGTGCTGGGGATCGAACCTGGGTCCTCTGTAAGAGCAGTCGGTGCTCTTAACCGCTAGGCTATCTCTCCAGCCCCACAACCTCCCTTTTTGTGACATTTGTTTGTTTATTTATTTATTTATTTAATTTTTGTGATGTGTATTGCCTGCATGATGCATGTGTGTGGTGTACACATGTGAGTGTGTAGGGCAGGTCAGCGTAGGCTATCAGGTGTCTCTGTCTATCCTGCTCTACCTCCTCACCTTGAGGGCCCATCTCTCACTGCATTGGAAGCTCACTGTTTTAGCCAGGCTGGCTCGCTCACGGGATCTGCCTTTCTCTACCTTCAAAGCTGGGGCTATAGGCACGCCTAGCCATGCCCACCTTTTTACATGGGCGCTAGAGATTCAAATTCCTTTGAATAGCAAACTTTTTTTTTTATTTTCAAGATCAAAATAGTTGAAGGTTTGAATCTCAGGCCTGGACACAAGGAAACAAAGAAGACTGAAACTTGAAGGATGAATTAAGAAGGGATCAAAGGCTGGGATGTAGCTCAGTTGGTAGAGAGCTTGCTTAGCACACATGAAGCCCTGGATTCAATCCTAAGCACTGCATAAAACTCTATGGTGGTATACACCTGTAATTTCAGCATTCTGGAGGTGGAGGCAGGAGGGTTAGAAGTTCAAAGTCACCTTCAGTTACATAGCGAATTTGAGGCCAGCCTGAACTACTTGAGATTCTGACTAAAAATAAACAAACAAAAGAACAAAGAAGAGTTAAAGAAAAATCCCAGAGGGAACTGAGCTCTCTCTCTCTCTCTCTCTCTCTCTCTCTCTCTCTCTCCTCTTTCTCTAAGCATGTATGTGTCTACATGGGAGTGTGTAAATGTCCTGTTCCCTTCGAAGCCTTTTACTTAGAGCCCAGCTGTGAACTGTGAGGAGCCAATAGCAGGGTGCATGGAAGGAGCCGAGGTCCCCCAATGAACACTCCAACTGACCCTCAGCTTCCTTCCGTGACTCCTGTCAGCCACATGGACAGGGCTGTTTCAGATGTTTCAGTCATCCTAGTGCTCTGGTCACCACATAAAGCAGATGTTCCCACAACGTTTCCACCAGCCAAAGAGTCATGAGAAAAAGTGAATTATTATTTTAATTCATTAAATATAATACAGCAAGAAATAACTGCAACAGGTGAACATGATCTTTTCCCTCCTTCTTCCCTTTCCATCTTTCTTTCTAGCAAATAGTATAAGATACTCTGTGGATGATGCACAGATAAAGAAACAAACCTCTGCGAATAAATTCAATGGAGAAAAGACTAGTACAACTCGAGTTCCTGATGGAATACTCAAAGAGAAAGAAGGGTCTAAAGAAAGTAGCGTAGAAACAGGAAGAGGAGGGACCCTTCAGTTGTTAGGACCTGTGGTCCAGTCGATGCCATGCTTTTCATTAAGAGCCATCAGAGAGAAGTTCAGGATGAGAGGAACAGGAAGACACCACCTGTCCTTTAGAGAAACAAGCATGTTTCAGTTCTGGGAGCAACCTGCGCTGTCTTCCTGTGTAATCCAGTGTGAACTCCTCAAAGGAGGCTTCTGTTCTCGAAAAGAATCCTGCATCCTACCAACCTCAATGACACAAAATAACAACAATAACAAAAACCTCTGTGACTCTTAGGAGAGTGAAACTTCCCACCTCGGTCTCCATCTTCCATCCTGTGATCTTTGGATTTTCATTTTCAGTCAATAGTTTCAGAGTCTGTAGCTCAGTTGGAAGAGTGCTTGCCTATCATGCATCAAGCCATGGCTTCAATCCCCAGCACCGTATAAATAAGGTATTATGGCACATGCCTGTAATATCAGCACTCAGGAGGCAGAGGCAGGAGGATCTGAAGTTCAGTTACCCTCAGCAATTAGTGAGTTTGAGACCAGCATGGGCAAAAAAAAAAAAAAAAAAAAATCCCCAAGGCGGATTCATTTTCTTTCCCCTCCAAATTCCCCTTATCCTTTGTCTTCCATGTTGATGCCTGATTTTTTGGTTGTTAGCCTGACCCTTTAACGGCTGAGCCATCCCTCCTGCCCTCCACTTGGACTCTTAGTATTGCTGTGTGCTCAGTTGTCCAAGTTGGAAATATCAGGTTCCCTGTGACTGCCTTTGTCCTTCCTCTCCACGTGGACACTGCTCACTTCATCTCTTACACCACACTGCCCACCTGGTGCGGAGTGCATGGGAAAGGGAGGCGGGCGAACGAACTGCTGTCGCGAGGGGCTGTTCCCCCAGCAGCGCAGCTGTGACGCTGGCTCTTTTGGAAGAGGAGCAGAGTGGTCTAGCAAACATGGGTGATCTGTGCTTGCAGTTTTACCCCCAGGGCCAATAAAATACAGGTTCTTGTCCCTTCCTCCTACTTCTAGTCACAACTGGATCTAAAATCAATTGTCATTAAGCAGAGTAGTCACATAGAAGACTGCAACTGCTTACCTTTATTATTAACATTGTATTGAGGATGAAGCAAGGGCTTGGAACACCTGAGGTAGGTGCTCCAACCACTGAATTATGCCCTGAGCTCCTCTGCCTCTTTTGTGTTTGAGACACAGTTTTACTATGTATCCCAGGATGGCCTTGAGCTCACTATGTGGCCTAGACTGGCCTTTACCTCAAGGTGGTCTTCCTGCCTCAGCTTCCACAGGGCTGGGATTACAACTGTGTACCACTATGCCTGGCCTGAGCCTTTTGAAAATTTTATCTTGGGATAGGGTCTCAGTAAGTTGCCCAGGCAGGCGTTGAACCCATGGTCCTTTTGCCTCAGTCTTCTGAGTAGCTAGCACACTATAGGCCTTGAAGATTTATTCTAGTCTCTTCTTACATACAAAACCACTTTCCTGAAATGTTTAAAACGTCCACAATGGTGCAGGTGGGACTGTAATTGCAGGTACTTGGGAAGTTGAGGCAGGAGGATTGCCTGCTTGGGCTATAGAGCAGGTTCTAAACTAGCCTGGAACAACTCAGTGAAACTCTTTCTCAAACAAAACAAAACAAAACAAAACAAAACAAAACAAAACAAAACAAAACAAAACAGAACACACCTAACCATGAAAAGGACTGGGAGAGCGGCTCAGAGGTAAAGTCATTGCTTAGTATGTTCTTGGGTTTCATCCCTAGTACTGAAAAAAATGGTGTTTTTTTGTTTTTTTCCTTTCTTTTTGGTCTTTTTGAGACCAGGTCTCTCTGTAGCCCCAGTTTACCTGAACTCACTATGTAGAGCAGGCTGGCCTCAAATTTAAAGAGATCTGCCTGCCTCTACCCCCCAAGTGCTGGGATTAAAGGAGTGGGCCACCAGTCCTTTAAGGTTTTTTCTTTTTTAAATTTTTTTAAAATTTTATTTATTTCTGTATGTGTATGAATGTACTGTCCGCATGCAGGTCTGTGCACCTGTGTCATGCAATGCCGCGGAGGTCAGAAGAGGGTGTCAGATTCCCCTGGAACTGGAGTTCTCCTGGAATTGGAGTTTCAGATGGTTCTCGGCCACCATGTGGGCATCGGGGATTGAACCCGGGTCCTCCACAAGAGTGGTTGGCGCTCCTAACCGCTAGGCTATCTCTCCAGCCCTTTTAAGGTTTTTAATGAAGGATTTGAATTAGACTCCATTCAGAGTGTGTCATCTAGTCACATGCAAGTATCCTGGCACTTTGTAGCCAGGCAGTCAGCCCGCATTAGTTTCTGCTTGGTATACGGTAAAGCCACAGAAGTTGGAAGCCATTCAGAGAACATTTTTTTGTTTTCCTTTTACCATGTTCCAAAGACAACTTCTCTTTCCTGTTCAGCCCTAGAAAAAGAACCAAGAATTTGGGCTTCAAGCTGATATGGTCTTCCTGGCCTCTGGAGTAGAGTGGTGAAAGGTACTTTTTTCCTCCATGATGAGAGTGCTGTGGATCAAGGCAGGTGAACGAACACTTTGGCCTGGAGGGTACAGGCTGGGTTCCATTCTCGGTTACCCCCTGGGCCGAGTGCCTTTGTACAGTGCAAAAAACCCCTGAGTTCTCTGCTGTCTCTTCTGGGTCACAGTACTGCTCTGCCACTAGCAAGCTTTTGTGCCTGTCTCTGTCTCAAGGTTTCTTCATGGTGGAGGAGAGTCCTGTATCAGAGGCCAGTGTACCTGGGTAGGAGTCTTACCTTCTCTTCATCGTCAAAACGTGACCTTGAGGAAATCTCTGAAGGTTATAATTTTCTGGTTTGGAAAACAGAATTTCTAAGACCCTCCTCCTGGGTTGCAAAGGCTCGGCTGCTAATGTACTGTTGAAAGCTTTCCTTGTGGAATATTTGCATTTCACGATGCGGATTGCTTTTAACAGTCTGCCTTCATCTTCCTCCCCTTATTGAAATTAAGTCAATTAGTCAATTTCTCTGCTTTTTCGTTTTGCTCTATTTGTCAAATGGAAATAATAAGAGATGCCTGAGAGGGATTTGGGAGGATAAACTAATTAATGGTCATAGTGTCTCAGTGGCCGTGTGCCTGCTAAGTAAGTGGTCATGATTCTAAGCAGATCTTTATGGCTTCTCAGCAGCTACTGCCTGAGCATCAGACAGCACCATTTATAACATGACCTCTCTCTCTCTCTCTCTCTCTCTCTCTCTCTCTCTCTCTCTCTCTCTCTGCGTTTGTTGGAGTCAATGGAAGGAAGCGTATTAGCAGCAAGGGCCAGAATACTGGCTAGGCGGTGTCTGGAGAGGGACCTGGGTGTGAGTTGTGGCAGGAAGCCATCGGAGTGGGGGAGGAACTGCTATGGAATAGGGTCTGCGTGCAGAGCTCCTGGGACATGTTTCTGGCGGGTAGGATCAGGTTGTGGCAGAAGCTTAGCCCAAGACTGGCAGAAGCATACACTGGCTTTGTCTGCTGTGGTGCTCTTAGATTTGGGGGTCCATGTCCTCTCTTCTTCCTCACATGTGAGAGGGAAAGGCAAGAAAGCCGCCATCAGGAAGATGGACGTACTTCCTTAAGTGTTCCTGCTATGGTGCTGAAGATCCCAACCAGTTGATTCAAAGTACCAATTTTGTATTTTCCTTGTTGATTGATCTAAGTTGTGCTCTGGATATGTTGATACTCCGGACCCTCTAGAACATACTTTAGAATAGAACATAAGGGGGCTGAGGAGATGGCTCATGGATAAGGGCACTTGCTGTTTAAGCATGAGGACCTGAGTTCCCATCCCCAGATCCCATGCATAAAGAGCTGGGCATGGCTGTATGCCTGCAACCCCAGTGTTGAGGGATGGATAGGCCACTCCTTAGTTGGTGGGCAGGCTAGCCAACCCAGGTGCAGGTTCAGTGAGAGACCCTGTCTCAAGGGAATAAGGAGGAGAGTGATGAAACAGGACATTCAACATCCTTCTCTAGTCTCCATGAGCACGTGTGCATGCCCGCGCGTGCGCGCGCACACACGCGCGCACACACACACACACACACACACACACACACACACGGGGTGGGGGAGAACAAAACATAAATATGAGCTGTGTCTTGTTTGGATCTTTTCAGTGGAAATGAATTCCTTCATCTGTGTTACTTTCTGGACTGCCGTACTGCCTAGCTGTTTTCTGAGCAAGATCTGCTAGGGTGGAGTCTCTATCCAAGCTGAGGGAGTCCAGGCCGGGCAGCTCAGTTTCCACGCCTCCTGAGGAGGGCCTGCATTCCAAGGGTTCCCACAGGCCCCATGCTTCCCCGCAGTGGCCAGAGCTCACTCCTCACCATCTGGGTACAGCCTCCATGCAATGTAGCACACGCAGCTGCAGCAGCCTCTCATGCAGTGGTTTGTGGTAGCATGGGAGCTCAACTGGCAGAGAGAGTGGTGCTCCTACCTGGCCCACCCTGATGGGCCATCTGGCACCCTCTGCCTCTGCTTGGAAGCCCTCTTCCAGGTAGTCCATCTATGACTCCCACTTGGGCATATTGCCTGGGAAGACCACCGGCTTGTTTCAGGAAGCCTCTGGCGGCAGGTCCAGCTAGAGAGTCAGTATGCCTCAGAAACCAGACAGTGATACCCACTGCCCGGCTTCCCTATGCCATGCTTTGGACAGCATCCACATTAAGCTTTTCCTTTTCATTTTTTTTTTTTTTTTTTAGTTAAGTTTTTTTTTTTTTTTTTTTTAAGAATTTCTTTTTTTTTTAATTACATTTTTTAATCAAATCTAGACGCGTGTCCCCCAATCCCCCCACACCAACCAGAGCTATGCATTCTGCCAAACATGCTTTCATCTCTTTCCAGTCTTTCCATATTTCCCATGTGGAAGTTGACTGTTTTGAGCGAGTTACTCTTTTCAGTCAGTTCTTGATGCAGTCCTTTTGTTGCTGTTGTGTTTTGTGGTTGTTGTTTGTCAAAACTCATCACTCCCAACGCTTGGACAAGCTCAGGGCCATGCACAAGAATATACAACTAGGTAATAGGGCACTAGCATCCCAGATAAGGATTCATTCGTTGTTTTTTTTTTCTGGACTGTTTACTTCACTCAGCATGATGTCCTCAGCTCCAACCATTTTCCTGCAAAGCTCATTGATGTACCGTTCTTTTACTGCTGCATAGAACTCCATCGTGGTAATGTACCAATTTTCTCTATCCACTCATCCAGTTGAGGGGCATTTGAGTTGTTCCAGCTCCTTGCTATTGTGAAGAGAGCTAAATAAAATGGCAGCATGTATCTCGGCGGTGAGGGTGAGTCTTGTGGTACATGCCAGGAGATGTGGTATGCTGGGTCAGGTGGCAATTCATTCCAATCTCCAAGGTTCTCCACCTGCTTTCCACATGGCTTGCACGAGTTTACATTCCCCCAGCAGTGGATGAGTGTTCCCTTTCCCCACAACCTCTCCAGCACTTTGGTATCATTTGTTTTCTTGATACCTAGCCGTTATTGGAGTAAGATGATATCTTAAAGTGGTTTTGATTTGCTTTCCTTAATGATTATGATGTGAACACTTCTTAAGGTGTTTCTCAGCCATCTCTAATTCTCACTGTGAAGTTCTGTTCAGTCTTTTCCATCATTGAGTGGGGTCATTTGTTTTCTTTCTTCTTTTCTTTTTTTTTTTTTTTCTTTTCGAGACAGGGTCTCCCTGTAGCCCCGGCTACCTGGAACTCTCTCGTGAACCGGCGGCCTTGAACTCACAAAGATCCGCTGCTCGCCATCCCAATGCTAGGATAAAGGCGTGTGCCACCACCACCATCTTTCTTTGCTTTTTGAGTAGTTCTATATTCTGGAATCATGCTTTGGGTGGAGATGTTCTGTGGTGAAGGGTTCCTCCCATTATGTGGTGTCTCTTCACTTCCTTGATTGTTTTCTTCTTTGATTACAGAAGCTTGAGTTTAATGAGGTCCCATTTGTCAATTAGTTGACCTTAATTCTTGCACAGCGATGTCTGATTTAGAGTCTTTTCCTATGCCTAGTGTCTTGTAGTCTGCTGACAACTTTTTTCTTCTATTGCCTTCAGAGTTTGGGGTTTCATCTTGAGGTCTTTGATCCAATGGAGTTGACTTTTGTATAGGGCAGAGGTAGAGGTTTATTTCATTCTTCTACAAGTGGTGATCCAGTTTTGCCAACACCACTTGCTGAAGATGTTTCTTTTCTCCTTGTGTCTCTTGGCCCCCTTATCAAATATGAATGGCTGAAATTGTATGGTCAGTTGGATCTTGTGGTTTTGTCCATTGGTCAACAGTCTGTTTTTTTGTGCCAGTTTCAGGCTGTTTTTATGACTATAGCCCTGTAGTAATGTTTTAAGTCTGGTATAGAGATCCCCCTGCGTAGCTCTTTTCACTCAGGGGTTGTGTTTGGCTATTCAGGGTTTTTTGTTTTTCCAAATGAATTTAAGGACTTTTTTTTCCCCCAAGCCTGTGAAGAAACTCTTGGGGATTGATTGGGATTGTGTTAAACTATACAAAGTTTCAGTAGAATGGACATTTTTACAATGTTAATTTTCCCAACCCAGGATCATGGGAGGTTTTTTCATCTTCGATGTCTTCTTCAATTCTTTCCTTAAAGGTTTAAAATTTTTGTTGTAGAGATCCTTGGTTCTTGGTTAGGTTTGTTCTAGGTATTTTATTGTTGTTGAGGCTATTGTGAGTGGGAAGGTCGCTCTTTGAATTCTTTCTTCTTCCAGTTGCTTTGTTTGGTGTAAGAAGGGCCATTGATTTTTTTTAGGTTAATTTTGTATCCTGCCCACTTTGCTGAAGCTGTTATAATTCTAGGAGTTTTCTGGTGGAGTTTTTTTCTTAGTATATATCATCAGCAAATAGGTATAGCTTGACTTCCTCTTTTCATTAGTACCCCATAATTTCCTTTTCTTGCCTTATTGCTCAGCAAGTGTTTCAAGCACTTATTGAAGAGGAGTGGTGACAGGGGCAACCTTGCGAGTTCCTACCTTTAAAGGGAAGTTTTCTGTCATTTCCCCATTAAGATGATATTGGCTGTGGGTTTCCTGTTATGCTTGATTACATTGGAATGATCCCTCCAATCTATTCCTTCTAGGACTTTAAGCATGAAGGGATGCTGGATTTTGTCAAAGCTTTTTCAGCATCAATTGAGATGATGGTGTGGTTTTGTCTTTCATTCCATTTTAGTGTTTTGATTAGGTTTATTGATTTTCGTATGTTGAACATCCTTGCTTCTCTGGTATGAAATCCAACTTGGCCATAGATGATGGTGTGGTTTTTGTCTTTCATTCCATTTAGGTGTTGATTATGTTTATTGATTTTCGTATTGAACCATCCCTGCTCTCTGGTAGAATCCAACTTGGCATGATGGATGATCTTCTTGATGTGGGTCGATATGCATTTGCCAGTTATCCTGTTAGAATTTTGGTATCTTTCATTAGGGAGATGGGTCTAAATTCTCCTTTTTAGTTTTATGTTTGCCTGGTTTGGGTAATAGAGTGATGCTGGCTTCATAGAAGGAATTTGGGAGAATTCCCTCTGATTGTACCTTCTAAACAGTTTCAGTAATAATGGTTGTAGGTCTTTTTGAAAGTGTTTTATAGAATTCTGCCATGAAACCATCTGGGCCTGGGCTTTTTTGTAGTTGGGAGTTACTTATTACACTTTCAATTCCTTCATTATTATGGATCTCTTAAGCTGTCATCTCTTCTTGGTTGTGCTTTGGTGATTCCATATTTCAGATATTCATCCATTTCTTCTAGGTTTCAAACTTGGTAGGTATACGTTTTGAAGTATTCCATATGATTTTCTGGATCTTTTCCTTGTCTATTGTGAATTTACCTTTTCATCATGGATTGTTTGATTTGGAGTTGTTCCTTCTTTTTGGGTTACTGGGCTAGAGGTCTGTCTATCTCGTTTATTCTTTCAAAGAACCAACTTTGGATTCATTGATGTTTTTGTATTGTTTTTTTTCTTTGTTTCTATTCATTGATTCTGCTCTGAGTTTTTTTGTATTCTTTTCTGTCTGTTGCGTTTAGGGTTCATCTGTTGTTGCCTCTCAAGTGCTTTTAGCTGTAGTGTTAGATCATTCACTTGTGCTCTTTCTGTTTTTCTAATGTAGGCACCCAGGACTGTAAACTTCCCTCTTAGGACTGGTTAAGGTATCCCATAAGGTTTGTTTGTGTTGTATTGTCATTGCATTCAGTTCCAGGAATGTTTTTATTTCTTTCTTTATCTCTTCCTTGACCCTTCATTATTCAAGCGTGTGTTGTTTAGTCTCATGTGTCCTTGTAGGCAGTAGGGATTATCCTACGGTGTTGATGTGAGTTTATTGACTGTGCACGTCTGATAGAATGCATGAAATGATTTTCAATCTTTTTGTATTTGTGGAGGTTTTCTTCTGTGTCCCAGTAGGTGGTCGATTTGGGAGAATGTTCCGGGGGTGCTGAGTAGGAAGTGTATCTCTGGTATTAGGATGGAATGTTCGGTAGAGGTCTATGAGGTCCATTTGGTGTATCATATCGTTCAGTTCAGATGTCTCTCTCTTTATTCTTTGTCCTGTTGACCTATCCAAAGGACTCAGTGGGGTGTTGAAATCCCCTACATGAGTGTACTGGGGTTAGTGTGTGACTGTGGTCCTGGAGATTGTCTTTATAAAGTTGGTGCAACCAGAGTTTGGGGCATATATATTCATAATTGTGAAATCTTCTTGGTGAATTGTTCCTTTGATAAAAATGTAATGGTCTTCTTTGTCTCTTCTGATTTCTTTTACTTTGAAGTCTATTAAAACAGCAACACCTGCTTTCTTTTTGGTACCATTTGCTTGGAATATTTTTTTTCCATCCTTTCACTTTAAGGTGATGCCTGTCCTTGAAGGTAAGATGTGTTTCTCGTAGATGGCATATTGATGGATTCTGTTTCCTAATCCAATCTCCCATTCTATGTCTTTTGATTGGGGAATTTAGTCCATTAATATTTAAGGTTATGACCAATAGGTTTGTGTTGCTTCCTTTTGCCTTATTATCCATTTATGGTTTGCATTTAGGTTTCTACTTCTGCAGTTATGCTTTTATTGATTTTGCTTTCTAGGTGCCTGGGGTTGGTTGCTCCTTTCTTCTGTCTTTTGAATTGCTTCAAGTATTCTCTGAAGGGTTGGTTTTCCGGACATGTATTTTTTCAACTTGTTTATGTCATGGAAGGTTTTTCTCTCTCCTTCAACTATAATTGACATTTTTGCTGGGTATAGTAACCTGGGTTGGCATCTATTGTCCTTTAATACTGGGAATGCTTTGCCCCAGGTTCTTCTTGCTTTCATAGTTTGCGTTGAGAAGTCAGTTGTAATTCTGATAGGTTTCCCCTTATAGGTCACTTGTTGTTTTTCTCTTGTGGCTTTAAGGATTTTGTCTTTGTTTTGAGTGTCTAGCATTTTAACTATGATGTGGTGTGGAGAATTTCTTTTCTGATCTTGTCTGTTTGGAGTTCTATGTGCTTCTCCTATTTGTATTGGTTTGTCTTTTTTTAGTTTGGGGAAGTTTTCACACTATTCTCTTGGTATTCTTCTCCTTCCTCTATTCCTATGATGTGGAGGTTTGATATTTTCATAGTGTCCCATAGTTCCTGGTTGTTCCACTTTTGTGTATTTTTAAGTTTTTCATAATCTTTCCTTGAGGTTTTTAGTTGTTCTGTGTTATCTTCCAGGTCTGATATTCTTTGTTCTGCTTCCTTCATTCTATTTCTGAGGCTTTTTCCATTCCTTTCCTCTTGATTGGATGAGTATTTTATTTCCTGTTTCATTTCCTCTTCTGATTTGTTTAGTATTTCTACTTCTTTTTGGAGCTTCTCAATCTCTTCCTTTAGCTCTTTGCTTCACTGGTTGGTTTCCTTATCTTTTTCAGCATGGGATCTTTTCAGTGTTTCTACTTTCTGGAGTTTGTCATTCTCTCTCTCTAGGTCCTCGAGTTCTTCATTCTCTTTTCTTAGTTCTTTGATTTGCTCTTTATAATCTTGTAGTTCTTTAAGTATGTTCCCAATTATGTTTTTGATATCTATGTCCTGGGCCATCCCCAGGGGGACCCCACTATAGGAATCTTCCATAGGGTTGGTAGAGCTTGGTGCAGGATTATCCTGCCCCTTTCCCGTGTTGTCTCTTCTTCATGTTCCTGGCATATGGGCTTCTCCTTGCTGTATTCCAATGTGAGCCCTAAATGCCTCTTCACTGTGTTGAAAGCTTGCTTTGCTTGCCTCCTTCAGATGCCTTCGTAATCCCAGTTGGTGGGGGTGGGGGAGTGGGGGGTGCTCTTTAGCCCATGCCCCAGTACCTGTGCTTCAGCTGGTCTCGGGAGATCTCAGATGTCAGGTCTCACACAACCCTACATTTTATACCAGCTGGGAGGATAACTCAGCCCCCACAGCCACAAAAGCCAATTAAGCCAAAGACAACTGGATTAATGGGTTAACTAGATTAAGTCAATCCACATTCAGCCTTGCTGAAGCACCCAGCTCCTACCTACCTACCTGTGCTTGCTTCAGCCGGTCTTGGGAGATCTCCTGATTCAAGAATTTCACACAAAGAATTTTGATATATGCAGACCTCCTCCCCTTGTTTGAGCTTCTTGAGAATAGAAACATTGATGATCCACTTGCAGCCTCCTTATATGTTTCAATGACACTTCCACCATACAAAGGTCTCAACAGCTACTTAGAAACCGAGTTGTATTATGTCATATGAAGAAAGGCTATGGAGAACTGAATTGCACAATTTTAAAAACGCCTTCTGTTTACCATCCAGGCAAATATGACCATATTGTCTTGATTTGGCACTCTCTGGGAGGCCAGAATTTTCTTTTTGACATAAAGGCGTAAGATTAGCTTATTTTATAATTCGGTTATATCACCACACAAAGCAGACGGCAGTGACAAAAGAAAAACATGAAATGAAATTAATTTTGTTTGGTACAGGGGAGGGCTGTGTACACTTAGCATAGAAGTGCTGGATAGAGTAGCAGAAAGTGCATGTCAGAGTAGCAGAAAAATGTGCCCCGTGAGGCGACCCCTGAGGAGATTTGATTCTGTTCTGTAACCTCTCACTCTGGGTCTCCTTTGTCAGTCCCTTATGATGGAGCAGTATAACTCCTTGGCTGCCTTATGTCACCCAGAAGACTATGTAAAGTAAACAATGATTCTATCTTATGATTCTGTTGTACGTTGGCTAATGATGTAGTTGTCAGCAGATCCTTCTGCTGCAATTCTTACCATATAATTTGCTAAGGAATATTTACTTTTGTACTCTGTGTATCCAGACAGTGGGGGCACAAGGCTGTATTTTTATGCTCTTTATAGGCAAAAGGAAAGTGTACTGACCCCTGAGTCATGTGTTTTCATATTAAATACACAGAACTAAAGAACTGAGTTGTTCTAGGCCTGTCTTGTTTCAAAAACTTGTCATATGAAGCTTAGTAGTACATACCTTAATCCTAACACTCCAAAGGGCTAGGTAGGAAGATCAGGAGTTCAAGGTCATCCTTAGCTACATAGCAAGTTCTAGGTCAGCATGAGAATTGGCTTCCATGAGACCCTGCCTCGAAAAGCAAAAGCAAAATCTAAAGAGAAGAAGCTGTCTTGTCTCTCTGCTCACAAATGAAGATATGGTGGCTGGGAGTTGGAATAATATGTCAAGAGAGGGTCTCACTATGTATCCAGGAGAACCTGAACTGTCCATCCCCTTGCCTCAGCCTCTAAAGTGCTGGGAATATACTGCTACAATGTCCACTTTTGCTTCAACTTGCATTTTGCTTCATTTTGTGTGTCAGATGCCTTAGATCAAAGTGAACTTTGCTAAGATTGTATTCAACATGGGCTGATTACCAGGATTTGTCCTCTAGGGGGACTGGAGGCATTTTCATAGAGACGTTAGGCTCCTCCTACCCAGAACCCACCCATCTGATAACTCCTAGAGGGTTTATTTGGGTATATTTAGAAACTAGGAGAGGGTTTCTCAGAATGATTGAATCCAAAATATGTAATACCAACCCTTGATTGTTACTATTATGTCAGGCAGGAATGCTTTGGGCTGCAAGTATGCTGACTAGCTGGCTTAAGCAACAAAGACATTTAATTATCTCACATACAAGTGGGTGAGGAGGTTCAACCATGTCCTTACAGGTCAAGACTCTTTCTAACTTTCTGCTCCATCACCCTCTGAGTATCGGCATCCAGACTTATTGTCTCAAAACAGCTGTTTTGTTTCTGGGCAACCACAGGAGGAATGGTTCAGAATTAGTGACCTTTTTTTTCTTTTTTTTTTGAAGAAAATACATAGGCTTAGAAGCTTCTCTACATTCCCCCGCCCCCACACACATACTTCCTATTGGTTGGAATAGTGTCATATGATTACTCTTATATGAAAGGGGACTAGTAAACAAACTATTTGTGTGACATTTTAAACTCTCAGGTGAAAATGAGCAGAAACAGTAAACTAATGAAGGTTCAAAATATCCTGCTGTTCAGGAATGAACACATATGACAACTCTGTGGTTATTCCACACCAACTCTGTTTTACGGTCAGCACTATCTTCCCAAACCAGAAGATAGGTTTCTCTGAATAGAGTAGAGAGAATTCACTGACTGTGGCAAATGCATCTGAGTGGAAGGATATGCAAAATAAAGGCAAGTGGGCTAGTTGGGATCAAAATATGAATGAAAATGAGACATCTAAGGGGAGAAAGTAGAGCAAAGCGATTGAGGCTATGGACTTTGGGAGCCAAGCTGTTTTAGGTTTACGTTCTGGCTCTGTCATTTCCTGACTATGTAACTTCACCAAGCTACATACCTTTTCTATATCTGTTTCCTCATGACTTCGTGAGAAGAATGCTATCGTATTCATTAAGTTGTTGTGAGGATCTGCATTTATAGGACCTTAAGCTCAGTCTCTGGCTCATAGCAAGTGTTCAGTGTATCATTATCATTATCACCACCATTGCAATCATAACCATCAGCATCAGCATCATCATTATTGTCATGGTCATCATCCAAATAGGTATTTGATGCACAGGCATTAGGCACCGAGTTGTAGTAGAAAGAAATGACACGGTCTAAAGAGTGAGAGTCGATTAAGTAGAGAAGTATGAGAATGAATTAAGCTCTACATTGGGAAGAATGATGAATTAAGCTTCATTGGGAAGATGGTCTGCCTCCATAAAGAGACTACCTGCTACTAGACTGATGGACTCACACATGGAGATATGGCTCTTTTAAATATATCTCCTGGAAGGGGAAAATTGATTCCAGGGTATGAAAATGGGGTGGTGGAGAAAAGAAATGCTGGCTATAACTTTATGGGAAGAGTAAATGGGGTGGGTTTCTTTGGGTCATGAGTTTCATGTTAAGTACTGTAGGCCCATGAGAACCATTCCCCATAAAATCCCTCAGAACACTAGCTTCCCTCTTTGATCTTTCTGAACTGCTTTGATGAGTATGTACTGTGGTATGTATAGGTGTGTTTTCTCTGAGTCACTGGGGATGCCCATTAGCAGTGCACATTTATATGTCAATAGCTCTAGCTTGGGTGGATATTTGGGTTCACTGGCTGGTGTGAACATTAGTCCACTGGGGGCTGAGATTTTTAGATGCAGTAGAGATGCAAGACAAAATTGAAGTGCTTTTCAGCTTTCTCTGGGGCTGAAAACATCTAACTACCAAATACATGACATTCATGGTATCATTCACTGTGCATTGTCAATTATCTGGGCCCCTCTGTCCCCCAGAACAGACTTGATGTGGGTGGGTAAAGCAACTTAATCACAAAACAACGTTGTAAAGTAGGTTAAATGATTATGTCCATTTTTACAGTTGGGGAAACTGAGGCCAATTCTCTTATAAATTCATAGCAGTGACTCTTGTGTTGGAAAGGAGTGTCTTGGTCTAAACTTGTGTCTGGATTTATGCTAAGATCTGTAGCCCCAGCTGTCCTGGAACTCACTCTGTAGACCAGGCTGGCCTTGAACTCACAAAGATCCACCTGCCTCTGCCTCCCAAGTGCTAGGATTAAAGGCGTGCGCCACCACGCCCAGCTTGAAGTTGTTCTTACAGAGTGTCTCATTCTAATTTTTGGATGAAGATATTGAAGAGGTAAGTTAAACCCTTTGCTCTAGGATGGAGACCTCAAAGAGAGATGAATTACATGCAGGCTTTTTCCTGACATGTGTTAGCCAACAAGTTGTGTAAGGTTTTCTCTTTGTCCTGACCACATACATCATAAGGTGACTGGCAGATGGGTAGATTTGCCCTATGGCTTGTAAGACGCCAGACTTTAAGAGTTCAGACTTCATGGAGAGGTTTGAAATGAGGGGTGGATACTGAGGAAAAGGCTTTAAAGATTGAGTTTGGTCTTGTTAAGATTAAGTAGTAGACTGGGGGTCAGGGAATTCTTAGCATTGGTTAAACAATGGAAGGAGGAAAAGAATGACAGGCTTCCAACAATGAGCAAGTCAGCTTGAGTGAGCTGCTATAGGCAGATGGGTGGGAGATGCAGGCCACAAAACACCTTAAATGCCAGAATGAGAAGTATAGATTCTAGTCAGCGAGTGACAGGGACACTGAAAAATAAAATCTGAGTAAAAACCAGGGCCCCGGAGAACAATTTTTATTTTGTTTATATACAGTTCCATGTCTCGAAAAGACAAAAACAAAAAAAAAATAAAAATAGTTATTATTGCCAGGTGTTGTAGTGCACACCTTTACTCCCAGCACTTGGGAGGCAGAGACAGGAGGATCCCTGTGAGTTCAAGGCCAGTCTGATCTACAGAGTGAACTCCAGGCCAGCTGGGACTAAAGGGAGACCCTGTCTCAAAAAGTGCAAAAAAAAAAAAAAAAAAAACCCCACAAAAAACAATCCAAAACAAAACAGTTATTTTAAATTAAAATGCACATGTGTGTGCACTTGCCTGTAGAAGCTGGAGTTGCTGCAGCCCCTGGAGCTGGATTTGCAGGCAGCCGTGAGCCATCTGACGTGGGTGATGGGAATTGAACTCAGGTCCTCTGCTAGTGCAGTGCATACTCAACTGCTGATCCAGCCCTCTAGCTCAACTGAGGCTAATTTTAACTGCCAGACAACTCTGGGCTGCAGTTTGTCCCAGGGTATTCATATCTTTATCATAATCTCTTTGATCATCACCGAAGACCAACACTAGGGGCTGTTAGGCAGGTAGATGTTTGCCACTAGTGTTTATGTTTTCTGACTCTTATGTCAGGCTGGCTTATTTCAGAAGCATTTGGTAGCACTAGCCATCACAAGCACAGTTTTAGGGAAAATGATTACCCTCAAAACTTAATTCAACCTGCTTCTGCCCCCTGCATGTGGTGGTCACACCGTACCATATCTCATTGGCTCAGTGTTTAGCCCTTTTGGAAACTCTTCTTGCCCCTTTTACGCTGTTCGTCACTACACACCCAGTCTGAGCTACCACTGCCTCTGACTCCTGATACAGCCTCCAGGCTCACATTTTTTGTTCTTTGTTCTTTTGTACAATATTTTGGCCAAAAGGATGTCATGAAAACAGAAGTTCCATCTCACTACTCACCTTCAGAAAAGTCTTCAATAGTTGCCATGACAAAATGCTTAGATTATAATCCATATGCCTTTCAATCCATATGCCTCTGCCCAGACCTCTGATCTTATCTCCACCTCTCTGTCTCTCTCTCCCTGTGCCAAATCTTCAGTGGTCTCTTGTTCTTTAAACACTCAGGGGGTATTCCTGTACCAGCATCTTTATTCTTGCTCTTCCATCAGCTTGGAATGGTCTCGAAGATTCCAGCATTGTCCTACCTTCCTCCTAGCCAGGGCCATCTGAGTCTCTATTCTAATGTCAGCTTCTCAGAGAGCCATCTTCTCACTAGCTAAGTAGCTGCCTTGTGGTACTTAGTGCTGCCTGAATTTATGCTTTAATTTATAATAGTTTGTCTGTGTCTGTGGCATACATTGCTCATTAAAATGTAAGCTCTGGACAGGATGGACTTTGTCTACTTGTCAGTGTAATGTCCCTGTCACTGTTGCTGGGCACACAGTTATTTCTAGCAAACAAGGGGCTGGAGAGATGGCTCAGCAGTTATGAGCGCCGAATGCTCTTGCAGAGGACTGGAGTTCAATTCCCAGCACCCACATGGTGGCTAAGAACCATCTTGAACTCCAGTTCCAGGGGAATCCAACACCCTCTTCTGACCTCCGCGGCATTGCACGACATGGATGCACCAACCTACATGCAGACAATACATTCGTACACATAAAAAAATTAGCAAACAAGTGATGATTATTATTTAGACTTCTTTTACAGACTAGACAGTTATTTCCCTAAAACTTAGTATCTATCTATCTATCTATCTATCTATCTATCTATCTATCTATCTATCATCTATCTATCTATCATCTATCTATCTATGATCTATTTATCTATCATCTATCTATCTATCTTTATCTATCTATCCTCTATCTAGCTCTCTATTTTCCTTAGATATCATTTATCCAAATTTTCTCCTCTTGACTTTTTTTTTTAGATAGTGTCTCACTATGTAACTCCGACTGGCTTGGAGTTCGCTATGTAGACCCTTAGAGATCCACTTGCCTCCACCTCCTGAGTGCTGGGATTAAAGGTAGGCACCACCACACCCAGTACCTCTTGAGTTTTGTAATTCCTGAAGAAACAACATTCATTTCAGGAGTATTAATGGCAGTCTGCAAGTGTAGAGTTTGTTTCTGATTTTAAGTCCTTTGGTTGCTGTGAATAGTTTTTCTCTGGTTGTTAGTAATTAAAACAAACAAGCAGAAAGACTCATATTATTGTATCTCATTGCCAAATTGGATATTGCTCAACTCAAAATTAAATGTACATACACCCATAAAACTAGCCAAACTGGCTATTACAATTACATAAAAGTTCCTTGTGTTCATTAGCAGGCCGCCTTTCATGGATTTATCCTGTTTGGCATATACATCAAAGTAACAGTCATCAAGACTTCGAAAAAAATTTGGAGCACGTAGAGGTAAAAGCATTTTTAACATTTTTTTTTTGTTTCCAGCTACACTATAACAAATCAATGGTGATGTTATTGTGATATACAGCTTCAGCGACAGAGTAGAAAATCTCAATACATTGCTCAAGCTCTTAGGTCACTGTCCAAGTCACCTAAGCATGGCAGATGCAAATCAACCTTGTGCGTCTTGAAAATTAGTGTCAGGATACCAGCCTTGATCTCCTTAGTGAATGATTCATTTCCTAATATGATTAACAAGCTGAGAGCCAGCTATGATGACCATTGTGATCAGGTTTTAAGAAGCTCCAGATTGATGGGATTGAGGATATGTTCATTTGTACTTGGGAGGGAAGGAGAGTGTCCTAAACCTGTTCTTATTCTTACTTTTGTTTGAACTGTGTGAATGAATTTCTTAAGATACCCACAACATTCCGCCTTCTTATGGATAGTCCCTCTCCCCAAGAAAAACAATACAATAATAGATTAAGGGATTAAGATAAAAATGAGTGGAAAAGCTTCATCAAGAAAACCTGCAGCTAAAGTTCACAGAGCTTTGAAGAGAATGTGGAGTAAAACATGTTTAGCTTGCATTCATTACTCCGAAGGTGTGTCTCAGAAACTTTCCTTTTTCCTTTTCTTTTCTTCTCATTTTTTCTTTCCCTTTCTTCCCTTCCCTTCCTTTCTTTCTCTCTTTCCTTGACAGGGTCTCATGTAGCCCAGTCTGGCCTCAAACTTACTATGTAGCAGAGGATGGTCTTTAACTCCTGATCTTTTTGTCTTTATCTTCCAAGGCTGGGATTATAGACATATGGCACCATGGCTGGGTTTATGTGGTACAGGGGGATCAAATTCAGGGTGTCATGAGCACTAAGCAAGCACTCTACTAACTGATCTATATACCGAGTCTAAAACACTTCCTTTTTTTCAAGACAGGGTCTCATGTAGCCCAGGCTGGCTTCAAATTAGGTTGGTCTTGAATTTGATTCCCCTACCTTCACCTCTTAAGTGCGAAGGTTATAGGAATGCGATACTATAACTATCTTGGAACTTTTCTTTCTTTCTTTTTTTCTTTCTTTTTCTTTCTCTTTTTCTTTCTTTCTTTCTTTCTTTCTTTCTTTCTTTCTTTCTTTCTTTCTTTCTTTCTTTCTTTCCTTCCTTCCTTCCTTCCTTCCTTCCTTCCTTCCTTTCTTTCTTTCTTTCTTTCTTTTTTTTTCTTGAGGCAGGGCCTTACTATGTAGCCTTGGCTGGCCTGGGACTCTCTCTGTAGACCAGGCTGGCCTTGAATTCACAGGGATCCATTAGCCTCTGCCTCTTGAGTGCTGGGATTAAAGGAATGTACCACCATACCCATCTGTAACTTTTGAATATAAGGAATTTCATTAAGGCAGAGAATCGGATTTACTGCTTTACGATTGTTTACATGTCTGTCTTTTTTTTTTTAATTTTTTTAAAATTATTTTTGTATGTGTATGAGTGTACTGTCTGCATGTAGGTTTGTGCACCCGTGTCGTGCAATGCCGTGGAGGTCAGAAGAGGGTGTCGGATTCCCCTGGAGTTCTCCTGGAATCGGAGTTACAGATGGTTCTCAGCTGCCATGTGGGTTCTGGGGATCGAACCCAGGTCCTCTGCAAGAGCAGTCGGCGCTCTTAACCGCTAGGCTATCTCTCCAGCCCCACATGTCTATCTTTAGTGTGGACTGTAGCTTCTTGGAGAACCTTCTTCATCTTTCTGTCCCATTGTCTGGCAAGGACCTTGTGTAGGTAAAGAGGTGATGGGATGATATTGCTATGCTAACCTTGCTCAGCTTACTGTGTCCCCAACTCTGCTGCTTAGTTGCACCTGCTACCTTATTTAATTCTCACAATGGTCTGCTGCACCGGCAGCAATCCCTTCTGTCTGTATCTTATGAGGGCATTGAGACTTAAAAAATGCTGGTGAAATATGACCTGGTCACCAGCTACTGAGCTGTTAATGTGCTTGTGGAAATCTCTTCTTTGTCCTAAATCCATAGTGTAAGTTACTATGCTAACTAGGAACCACTTCCCCATCTACTTAAATAAAGAGTTGGAAAATGACACAGAAGTAGACAACAGCGATGTCCTAGAACTAACCAGCTAGTTTCAGCAGGCAGTGAGAGAAGAGAAAGTTTCAGTGTGGGTAAGAGACTGAGGAATTATCTTTCCCTTGTTAGGTCCCAGGAGAAACAATCCAAAGGGAAATCGAAGCAGAGGCAGAAGTGGAAGAATTTCTATTTTTGAGAGGAGGCTAATTTCGTCCTCAAAAGTCTCCAGAGTGATGCTTTTCACCCTGAATTTTGAGATTCCTGTTTGAGTGTGCAGAGCAGAAGAAAACCAGAAAGGGAAAGGTCTGAGCCTGCTGCTGTCCACAGAGCCGCCCTCGCCACTTCCTCCCCAGTCCTCTGTGCTTTGGCAACACAAGGTGGAAAGTTTGGCCGCTTTGGCTTCCCTCACAGGCGCGTGGGTGTGTGCTGTGTGTCTTGTGAGACCGACTCCTGCACGAGCTGTGCAGGCTGCTTTACCTGTCGTTGGGTCTCAACAGGGTGAGACATGTGCTTGTGGCTGCAGGCTTGTCTCAGGGAAACTTGTCATACTGGATATGGAAATCGTTAAAACAAAGTGGGAGGCTAGGTTGTCTTATTTTCATGCGGATACTAAGGTTGCTTTTCTGGTGGAGGGCTGCAGGCCCACAAGGAAACCATTTGCATGTATCACTCACCTGGTAATTCTGGGGACCTTAGCCAAGAGCATTGTTTTCACAGACCAAGGGTGTTAAAAAAGGAATATCCTTATCAAAAACTCCACCAGGGATAGCAGAGACAGGCTTCCCAGCCCCCCCCCCCCCCCCCCCCCCTGTCTCCCTAGCAATTCCACTGGCTTTCTAGCCTCTTAAACTGATTTTGTTCAGGTTTCCGTTTTCAGTCCTTAATATTTCTCTCTCTTTCTCTCTCCCTCTCTCTTCTCCCCTCTTCCTTCCCTCCGTCTTCTTTGAGGCTGGCCTTAAGTAAGTGATTCTTCTGCTTAAGCCTCCTGAGTGATGAGACTAAAGGCATGTACTTTACCACTGTGCCTCCCCCTTAGTCCTCTTTATTCTCTATCTATGCTCCTCTCTGACTTGTATTTGATCAGTTTTTGAAGAACAGATTTAAGTCTTGGTATTGACGTGAGACAAACCTCCTATAAGAAAAGGTAAACTCACTTTCGTAAAGCCCACATCAGCACCTGCCAATGGAAGGTGTTTTTCCCCTAATGTGATTACGTAAGGATTGGTGATGGGTAAACATCAATGTTAAGAGATTTAATTTGGATGAACATTATACAGCTTGTCTACTTAATCAGGGGAGTTTATCTGATTCTCTCTGTTTTCTCTTTCTTTTCCTTGTGCTACAAAATTTCCAAGAACAGGTACGGAGAGCTCTTCTGCTTACTTCCTTGTTCTGGGTCGATAGGACATTGTGAGACTAGCATTCTTGTGATACTTTGATAACTTCCACTCCAGGGGAAACAAAGAAGAACCAGTTGCATGCAAATGTAAAACCAAACCAGATACCAGGGCAGAGCTGACTTCACACCTGCTCTTTCCCTCCAGGAAGGTCCTAGATCTTGTTTTGTTCCTTTCCAGCACGTAGCTCATTATACAGCCTTTTGTTTTTGAGATTTTCTACCCAGAGGACAAATAGCCTAATTTCTTGCCCTCTCCTGTCTCACTCCTGGGCTTTTCTGAATCCATTTTTGACTTTCTGAAATATATTACAAAAGTAATCCATACCTATCATGTATCTAGTTGTCTACAAATCTTTCTCAAAGAGGGCAGAGTGAACAATAAGAAGCAGTCACTGTTCTCAGGCTCCCAGGGTGCCGGGCTTCTGTGACAGGCTCTCATTTCTCACGTTGTCATACTTACTGTTGGCAGCCCGGGTCCCGTGTCTTCATCTTATGCTTTTATGTCTACAGAGAGCCTCATAAGGCTGTACCATAAACATGCGCTTGGAGGAAAGAAAATGCTTTTCTGAAAGTTTTTCTTTTGCTTGATAATAAGCGAATTCTTTTAAAGGACTATGTTCTCTGTTGATACAATTGGAAGAACAGTTACAATCATTTTACGGTTTCTGTTTTTTGGGTACTTATTTTATTTATTAAAAGAAAAAACCAAATGCTTTGCTGCAGCAGCCCATGTGTTGTTGCATTTCATGAGAACTAAATGCACTGGAAAATATAGCTAAGCACACTTCGTGCACATTTTCCCCACCTTTGGACTGATACCAGTCATAAACTCCATCTTGTATGGGCAATCTGTTAAAATAAGTTACTAAGAAACCCAAACAGGTGTAAAGGTCGCTTTGAGTATGAGTGGGCTCTCTCTTCTGCTGTGGTTATAACCAAACCAAAACTGACTGTGAACTGGTGTTTTATAGTTGATACTTTACATTATATGACTATGGAACCTTTCCAGGAGAATCAGTTTTCCTGCTTTGGAACTCTGGCAAGAGGCAACGAATAATTCATGCATACGCGTCAGGCTCTAGTTTTAGTGTTTCAGGGTGTACAAACAGGTTGTTTTACTGCATTAAAAAAATTAAAAGAAATTTAAGATATTTTATTTATTATTTTTATTTTATGTGTATGAGTATATTGCCTGCGTGTATGTAAGTACACCCATGTTTGTGTAGTGTCCAGAGGTCAGAAGAGGGCATTGGATCCCCTGGAACTGGAGTTACAGATGGTTGGTAGTGGCCATGTGGGTGCTGGGAATTGAACTTGGGCCTTCAGCAAGGGCAGTGAATGCTTTTAACCACTCAGCATCTCTCCTGCCCCTTTGCTGCATTTTAAATGTGTCATCTCTTCTAAGATGTATTTTGAGGAATAAGATGGACAATGGAAAGAAAGACAAAAGTGTCCTTAGGATGAGAGACAGAGGATGTTGTTGTTACATCTTTTCAGTTTCTGAAGATTGAGACATTTTTATTAAACTATAGGAATATAAATTAGGGCAAAGCGAGTGCACGTAAAGGAGTGGCCTCTCTCTCCTGTCTGTCATTTTCTGAGCACCTATTATGCACCAGGCACTTTGTTACGTTCCTCACATATACTATGTTATTTAATCTTTGATGGGTTTCAATGAAATAGCAAGAACATGGTGTGGGAAAAAGATGTGACTCACTCAACATCAAACAGTGAAGAATCATGCAATGTAGAATTCTAGCCTGCTTTAACTACCAACACAACCTGGATCTGAAGACACCTTTCCTAATTAACCCTGGTCCCATGAGTTTTATGTCACAAGGACAGGCAGATAGGTGTATCTTTTTGGACTTGGCTTGAGTTTTCAGTGATAAGATAGTGGAGGTCTGGTAATAGGGCTGAAAATGCGCATGTTCTCAGTTGGCTCAGCCAAACCAAAGAGCATCCACTCTCAGCTACACAGAGAGAAAATAATGTGTGACACACAAGCTAAGCCGGCCTCTCTCTGACGCTGAGCAAAGGTGAGTCATCACTTTTGTTAAAGTCAGAGTTAATCTATTTATTTTTCCTGTGCAGAAAAATCCATTATTGTTTTTCCTGATTATCTACTCCTTATAAATGAATTCACGAGGGGCTGGAGAGAGGGCTCAGTGCATGTTGCCATTACAGAGGACCCGAGTTCAGATCCCAGCACCTATATCAGGTGGCTTTACAACCACCTATAACTCCAGGTCCAGGCGATCTGAGAGCTCTGAACTCTTTAAGCACATGCATTCACATACACATGCCACATATAGACACACACACACTCACACATGCACACTCACACTCTCACACTCACACACACACATATATAGACACACACACATACACACACACTCACACACATGCACACTCTCACACTCACACATACATATAGACACACACACATGCACAAACACACACACACACTAGACTAAAAATAAAAATAAACCTTTAAAAAATGTATCCATGGGGTGCAGAGAGGCTGGCTAGAGCACTAGCAGCTCCTGCAGAAGACCGGAGCTCCTCTCTCAGCACCTGCCTGCTGGCTAGTAATGATCTAACTCTGGATGCAGAGAACCTGACAGCTTCTGCTGCCCTCCGGGAACAGTGCATGCATGGGTGCACTTGTTACATGCAAGCAAAACACTCTCATACACATAAAAATTTAGTTAATATAATTTGAAAACAAATCCATGAAATTGCCTGTATTTGAAACTCGTTACTTAGTAAGTGTTCTTTTTCAGAAATAAGTGTTCTTTTTCTCCTTCAATCTTAAGGCTGAAGAAAAAGGATTCTGCCAGAACTGGATATGTGAAGTTGTCTTAGATGATTTAGGCCATGTCTCTACTAATGTTCTCATTTTCCTTAAAAAAATAATACATTTATAACAATATTCTATGTGAGCTGTCATGTTATTTTATGCATCTGAGCTGTATGATTGCATAACTCTCAGTCAAATAAGATTAAGAATAAATTTCTTGCTTTTTCTAACTAGAAATTGGACATAGCACTTGGAAGACGGTGGTTAGGGAGATGGCTCAGTTAGTAAAGTGCTTGGCTCTCAAGGACGTAAGTCTGGATCCCTGGAACCCACATAAAAATCTGAGCATAATGGGGTGCATCTGTTATGTTTAGTGATGGCAAGATGGAGGTTAAGATTGGCAGAAACTTGTGGGCCTGTTCTATGTGCAAAGTTCCAAGTCAATGAGAGACTCTGTCTTAACACAAACAAAAGGTAAAGGTGGAAGGCACTTGAAGATGGATGTCTGGGGCTGGAGAGATAGCTCAGTGGTTAAGAGCACTGGGTACTCTTGCAGAAGACTTGGGTCCGATTCCCAGCACCCATATGTTAGCTAACAATTGTTTGTAATTCTAGTTTCAGGGAAATCTAACGCACTCTTCTGACCTCTGCAGGCACTGCATAACATGGGTGCACTTACATACATGCAGGCAATACACTCATACATATAAGATAGAAATAATAAATGAAATATAAAAAAGACTGATGCCCAAAGTTTTCCTCTAATCCCCCTGACAACCCCCATGTATGAACATGTGCCCTGTCACAGGAAAGCACAGACACAAATGCCCATACATCCCCCTCCCTGAAGGAAATTGGACTGATAAGAGTATACAGTTTACTTGGGAATCACATAAGGACATATGGCTTCAGCTATTGAATGCATAGGAATGCATAGGAGTAGGAGTGTGTTTTGGTGGAGGTGGATCAGTGGGGCTGTTCATAACTATGAACTCAAGTAGCTAGAGTGAATGAACGAGTCAACATTTGAACTAGATCTTGAGGGAAACAGGTGAATATGGCTAGGTAAAAATGAGGATGAGGAAGAAATTATGGTGCAGCAACTAGAATGTATTGTCCTTTGCCTATGGAAAGGACAATAAGGAATACAAAGAAAGATGAAAGATACACTTTATTGTACAATTATTGGCTTAGGTTCTTGATTTTCCTCTGAAGGAGTTTTCAAGGCTTGATTGGAAAAAGAAAGGAATCCTGGGAAGACCTCCAGCTGGCTACCAGCAAGCTATGGGGAAGAAGATAAACTTCCTTGCTGTTTCCTACTTTCTATTCTACTTCGTAATGAATGGAAAGCACAAAGATTTCTTCATGTCCTTCTTGCTAAGGAAGTAAATGTATAAATGAAGTTGCATATACTAGAAAGACAAGGTTGCTAAAATGAAGACTTCAGCAAGGATCTCAATTTGCACTGGGTATTTCTTCGTTGTGGGAGTGGGGAATGTTATATACAATGCTTTGTAGCATTCTTGATTACCCTCTGGATGTCAATATCACCCCCCCCCAACTGTCTTCAGTTGTGAAAAACAAAAGTGCCTCTAGATATAGACCAGCAGTCCCCTGGGGGTGGGGCATAATCTTCTATTGAGAACCACTGCTTTAGACTAAATAGAATGGCCTACGAACAGGCATCAGGCATTGTTTCTTTGCCTGGAAACTTGTTGAGCCAAGGTAAAGGTTTATGACCTGACAAAAGTGGAACTTGTGAAAGAATAATGCCTTTGCTGGGAAAGGACCTCAGGTTGCAGATATGCCTTTTCTTTGAATTTTCTCCCTGGGGCCTAGCATGATTCCCCAAACCTAGAAAATGGTTGATAAATATTTGTTGAATAAATAGGATTTTTGCTCAGAGTCCCAGAGTCTGCCTCTTGTGCTCAGAGAATCATACAGATCAACAGCTATTTTCTCATAGCTATACCCTTTTGTTGACTAATTGTGTTCTGTTGAGAGTCTCTTGAGCATTGCAGAGGTAACCAAGGATACCAGTATGATTGCACATAGCAGACATATGGGGAAAAGAATAGAGCAACAAATGTCACAAGGCCTGTTTTTCAGGTTTATTGCCAGCATGTAGGGTTTGGAAGAGTGTATATAAGGAGGGCCAGAGTCGCGCTCGTAATGGAGATCATTTATAGCACCTGTCCTTGCTAATTATTAGTTTAACAACATCTCTTGCCCTTGAATTTTGTATTTTGCCCTAACCAGGGGGTAGAGCTACATTCCTTGCTGCCTAGGAAGCAGGTCAAGATCGTTGAGTCCTGAATTGGAGAAGCTCTGCTTCCTACCTATTTATTGGGGATGGGGAGCCAGGGTTTCTCTTTGTAGTCGCAACTATCCTCAGACTGACAATCCTCCTGCCTCAGGCTCCCCATCACCATGCCCTGCAGAACCTCTGCTTGTTTAGTGATGGACTTGGCTAGTAGCAGGATATGGCTAGTAAGTTCAGGAATGGGCTGTGACCTTTGTTTGGCCAAGATGTAGGTGACCGGTTGGTTTCCTTCCAACCCTGTGAAGACAGGCTCAGGCATAAAATCAGCAGGCTCACATTTCTTCCTTGCAAGGCTCTTTTGTTTCTCTGTCTTCCTAGCTTTCCTTTTTAAGTAGCACATTATTTTGTATTTAACATACTCCTTATGATTAATGACTAACTTCAAAATTCCAGACTATGGATTTGAGGGAACTCCTCATTAGAAAGCTTTTATGTAATAGATTTCAGTGCAGTGTCCTCCATGGCAGGTGGCTTTTACTGAAACCTCCAGGCAGGCTGGGGCAGGCTCCTCTCTTACCTGTTCTGATACTCCATCAGAATCCTTGGGATCCCAGATTCTGGTGCTTAAGAGCAGAGCTGAAATCTCCATGTGGGTATCAGGGAAGCATCTCAAACAGCATATCTCAACGTGAGTAATGTCTCCCCTCCCCTCCAAACCTGTCCCTGTCTCCTTACCCATTTCCTTCAAAGGCGATTTGACTCTTTCAATGGATCAGGTCAAGCCCTCTTTTATAAAAAATTATTTATTTAATTTATTTTCTGTGTGTATGAAAGTGTTCTCTTCATGTGTAAGTGCACCTGTGTTGTACAATGCTGGAGAAGTCAGAAGAGGGCCATGGATTCCCTGGAACTAGAGTTATAGACAGTTGTTAGCTGCCACGTGGGTGCTGAGAATTGAACCTGGGCCCTCTGCAGGAGCAGCCAGTGCTATTAACCAGTGCGCCATCTCTCCAGCCCCCAGCCTTTTTGGACTACTGTCTTTCTCCCTTACTCTGTCAGCTTACCCTAACTAGCCTTGGTGGTTTTACTTTCAAAATAATTTTAGGATCTGAATATTCTTTTTTTTTTTTTTTTTTTTTTTGAGACAGGGTCTCCCTGTAGTCCCAGCTGTCCTGGAACTTACTCTGTAGACCAGGCTGGCCTTGAACTCACAAAGATCCTCCTGCCTCTGCCTCCTGAGTGCTAGGATTAAAGGCGTGCACCACCACGCCCGGCAAGGATCTGAATATTCTTTACCAAGTATTATCATGTGAATCTGAGCTGCCGCAAATTCAACATAGTAGCTAGGATAATATTTGAAAATGATAGTGGGGTGTGGTGGTGCACGCCTTTAATCCTAGCACTTGGGAGGCAGAAGCAGGCGGATCTTTGTGAGTTCAAGGCCAGCCTGGTCTACAGAGTGAGTTCCAGGACAGCTGGGGCTACAGGGAGACCCTGTCTCGAAAAGACAAAAAAAAAAAAAGATAAGTTAGATCTCACATCTCTTTTGCTCAAAAGTTCCTAGTATCCCTTATCTCATAGAAAAACTAAAACCAAACAAAAGCACCCTGACCAAAATCCTCATGCGGTTCTACACTCCAGACGCCTATACCCCTCCCTCCTTTCTCCTGCTCCCCTCTGCCGATACCTCATCCTCTACGTCGTGCTGCTCCCAAGCACATGAGTCATGTCTTCCTTTCTTGATGACAGAATTTCTTTCTCTAGCTGTGTATGTGACTTTATTCATGTCCTTCAAGTCTTTGCCTAAATATCACCTCACAACCAACCTTAACTTGACAATTCTCTTTAAACTACAGTTTTCTACACCTAAGTTTTACAGTTTGATATTTTTAAAATAGTGCCTATTAATGCCCAATAGTATTTGATTTGTTTATTTATTACATTTTCCCTCCTCCTCCTCCTCCTCCTCCTCCTCCTCCTCCTCCTCCTCCTTCTTCTTCTTCATCTCCCTTGGTAGACTGGAAACTTCACAAGGGCAGGGGTCACAAGCACCTAAAACAATGTCTTCTGTACAGTGAGTGCCCATAAGCATTTGTGGATAAATCAATATATCTTTCAAAGCACGTATTCACTTCTGTTTATTCAGTCTACCTTCCTGCCCAGAAAATAATCAATAGAAATTTCTGCATTACAATGGTTAACATTATACTATTTCTGAAAGTGCAGTCTTGAAATTCAAACCCACAGAACTTTGTTTGCCCTTGTACCAACTTCACAGTGTTGATATGAGAATTAAAGCATTATAGACCTGGAAAAGTACCTGGGACTCCCAGGCTAAAGGCTGTGTTATGGTTCCTGTGCCTCTCTTCTCTTGCTGTAATTAAGTCTGTGTTTGGAACAGAGTGTGTGTGGGGGGGGGTGGGGGGGAGAGGAAGCATTTTCTCTAATAAACACATGAATGAATGAATTTCAATGTGGTAACTTAACCATTTCTTTACATGCCTAGCTCAATAGGCTTTAGCTTCCAAGTGCTATCTCTCTTCCTTGTAAAAATGGATTTTTAAGGTGAGGCCCATGTCACAAGATTCATATGAAAGTTCACATAAAGATTCATTTGCATTTTATTTTGTGCTTGTCAAGATTTATCAGAATGACATGGTATTCCATTACACTTTTAATTCATCAAGAACTCTAAAGGTCAGAGTTATTTATTTTCTAAGCAGTTCTTAACCTAACACTCAGTATAGCACACAGTGAGCCTATGTACATAGCAAATAGCTACAAAGTTGAAATGAGGCAAGAAAAGATTTATTTTTGTTATTTTTAAGTTATGTGTATGTGTGTGTAGTGTATAGTGTGTGTGTGTGTGTGTGTGTGTGTGTGTGTGTACGTATGTGCCCTTGGAGGCCAGATGGCCTCTGATCCCTTGAAGCTGGAGTTACAGGTGGTTGTAAGCTCCCTGACATGGTGCTAGGAACTGAACTCAGGTCTTTTGAAAGAGCAGTACAAGCTTTTAACAGCCATCTCTCCAGCCCGTGAAATAAGAGTTTTTAATGGTGTCTTTCTTATTTTCTCACGTGCCCACGTTAACACCATTTAAGTTTTCCTAATGTTCTTGTCTTCAGTTGTAGCTTTTTTTTGGTCTTTTTGAGACAGGGTCTCCCTGTAGCCCCAGCTGTCCTGGAACTCACTCTGTAGACCAAGCTGGTCTTGAACTCACAAAGATCCGCCTGCCTCTGCCTCCCAAGTGAGTTGTAGCTTTTCTATCAAACTGATTTTTTTTGTACCTGCTCTGCTTATATGCTAGCTAGACAAATAGATTTGCAATACCCACTTATATGGCTGTTTTCAGTTGAATTTAGAAGACTCTCTGAAATGAGTGTCATAGAGAGAAAAGTTGAGGCTAGGACTTAGAAAGGAGGACTCAATTATTTTGATTTAGTTCTATCTCTGGTGACGTACAGTTTGGCTTCTAACTTCCCCCTTTGTCTCCAGCTAACGCTCCTGTCTTGGAGCTTTTACATGAGCGCTCACTCCGCTTGGTGTTGGCAGCTTTCCACACTGTTGAATTTCTCCTTGAGAAATTTCTCTGAGCCTGGACCGGCAGCAAGCTTGATCCTCTTCTCTCTTCCCTGGCTGTGCTTAGCGTCCACATGAGCTCTTGTTAGTCTCTTCGATATGTCTTTGGCCACCTTCTTGCTTTATGCGCTTTGCCAGGAGTTGAGTCCCTGCTTTGCCGGCATGTGAGTGGCTCCAAGGTCTATCTATTTGGTCTTATCTTGAGCTTCTGGCTTCAGATAGAAATTTCCAACAAGATTCTAGAAATCTCTGCAGGAATATCTTTCAGGTGTCTCAAACTCAGCATGTCCCAAATGGACTGCTTTCTGTCTGAGACCTAGCTTCCATCCCTCTATCGTCCACCCTGTTTAGGGAGTTGTAATGAAACAGAAGTCATCTTCGAGCCCCGCTGTCCTGACCGCTCATTTTCCAAACACCTCTCTACTAGCTGCTTGGTTCTAAAACATTAGATTCCTGACATCTAAACCCCAAATTGTCTCTAATTAGTCTTACCATTTTTCTGTCAGAGAGGACATTTTGAATACCTCGGAGAGGTTTAATAAATCGAAAAGTTCTGGTAGAATATAACCGACCATCACAAAGATAGAAAAATATCTTTTGACCATTGAGCAACAAGATCTAGAAGTGTCTCCAACCCAAAGGTAGAAAATAAGAACTTAAAAAAAAACATTTATTTATTTTTTTTATGTGTATGAATGTACTGTCTGCATGCAGGTTTGTGCACCTGTGTCATGCAATGCTGCGGAGGTCAGAAGAAGGCGTGGGATTCTCCAGGAACTGGAGTTAAAGACGGTTTTCAGCCGCCATGTGGGTGCTGGGGATCGAACCCGGGTCCTCTGCAAGAGCAGCCGGTGCTCTTAATGCTAGGCCATCTCTCCAGCCCTGAAAATAAGAACTTTTGACTAAGGAGCAATAAGATCTAAAGTGTCTCTAGAATATTGCATTTATTCTTTGAGTCTGAGACTATTTTTAAATTCAGATTTTTATAGCTTTACAGTTTCTGTTTTAAAATGGTCTCCATATATTTTCATACAAGAGGATTTGAAGTTAAGAATGTTTCATTCTTTTTAAACGCTTTTTTCTTCTTTTTTTTTGGTCTTTTTGAGAAAGGGTCTCCCTTTAGCCTCAGCTGGCCTAGGACTCACTGTGTAGACCAGGCTGGCCTTGAACTCACAGAGATCTACCTGCCTCTGTCTCCCAAGTCCTGGGATTAAAGGTGTGTGCCGCCATGCCCGACCTGCCATTTCTTTAAATATTTTGCTCTCTTGTAACTGTTACCCCCAAATTATGAACACTTGTAACTTTTCCATTGGTTTTATGTGTGTCAATATTTGCCAAACAAGGTTTGCCATTCTGTATGTTAATGAGCATGACTTCACCACCTTGGAGCTCAGGAGGGAAGAAAAGGAAAGATCCCTTAAGAAGAGAACAGGTTGGGCTGGAGAGATGGCCTAGCGGTTAAGAGCGCTGACCGCTCTTGCAGAGGACCCGGGTTCGATCCCCAGCACCCACATGGCGGCTGAGAGCCGTCTGAAACTCCAATTCCAGGAGAACTCCAGTTCTAGGGGAGTCCGACACCCTCTCTGACCTCCGCGGCGTTGCACGTCACGGGTGCACAGACTTGCATGCAGACAGTACATTCATACACATATAGAAATAAATAAAATTAAAAAAAAAAAGAGGAGAACAGGTTGACAGGAGTCACCCTACTGAGGAAGGCACAGAGGAGGAAACACCGGAGTAGGGTGCAGTGTAGCTTTGCTGGATTACACTGTGTGCCACAACTGACCAGAGTGAAGGCAAGAGACAGTAGTCTCCAAAGTGATGCTAAATTTCTCTTTGATAATTAAAAAAAAAGGAAACAGGTCTACGTAATGAGTTCAAGGCCAGGTAGGGCTATAGGGAGACCCTGTCTCAAGACAACAACAATAAAACAACAACGAAAAATAGAATGTTGAACAGTTTATATACCTAGGCATAATTATATAAATGAATGTCCTTGAAAGACGTTACTAGCCCATGTTAAATATGAATACTTTTGGGCCGGGCGTGGTGGTGCCATGCCTTTAATCCCAGCACTTGGGAGGCAGAAGCAGGTGGATCTCTGTGAGTTCAAAGCCAGCCTGGTCTACATAAATGAGTTCCAGGACAGCTGGGGCTGCAGAGGGACCCTATCTGGAAAAGAGAGGGAAAAAAAAGAATATTTTTTGATTTATTTTTATTTTGTATGTGTATGAATGTTTTCTCTGCATGCATGTGCATGCATGCGCATCACATGTGTGCAATGCCCAGAGAAGCTGAAAGAGGGCATTGGATTCCCCGGAACTGGAGTTGCAGATGGTTGTGTGGCCCCATATGGGTGCTGGGAATTGAATGCAGGTCCTTTGAAGAGCAGTCAGTGCTCTTAATCACTGAGATATCTGTCCAGTCCAGACATCCATTATACTTCATAAAGAAGAAGTCAGTACCTTTTATGTACTACATGGTGTTCCCAGTGCAGCTACACTGGCAGGAGCGAAACGAACAAGCTCTGCACAAACCAGGCCTGACCGAGAGAACTTCCAATCCGCCATGCACTAACTGGAGTCTTTTAAATACCTGAAGAATTTGCAAACCTTCCTTCAACCCACCAAGATCATTAGATGATCTTGGTGTCATTATCATCACCTTCATTTCACAGATGAGGAAACTGAGGCCCATGAGTACTCAGCTGCCCGAGGTTCACGGTGCTCATTAAAGGTACAGTCAAGGTTATACCTTTAAGCAGTCATTCAGAGATAAAACAAGGGTGTTGATGACTTTGTTGAGTATTTCTACCTGAGATACTAATTCACGAATGGTTTCTGGCTGTCCCATATTTCTAAAACTCTCAATAAAAATATCTACGGATCTACAGATTTACAATAAATACTGTTGCAAACTCCTCTTATTGCTGTACAGAACGTGTTATCAGTTTGTTATAACTGCCAAAATAATGAATTGGTTCTCATAGATACTCTTTTTCTTTCTTGGGTTTTTCTTTCAGGGTCTTGGAACATGGCTCAGGGTGGTCTAGAACATGGCTAGGCCAAATTCATTACCAAACTCATGGTCATCTTGCTGCAGCTTGGCAGGATATTGAGATTTCAGGTATGAGCCATTATGATCAGCAATTCTCTGAGCTATTCTTGTTCTTGCATATCCTCTGTTTAGACTAAAAGGATGTAATAGGGCTGAGATTGTAGCTCAGTTGGTAGAGTGCTTGCTCAGCAGGCACAAAGCCATGGATTCGGTCCCCAGTACTGCATGAACTGGGCATGGTGGTGCATGCCTATAATTCCAGCCTTGGGAGATAGAGGCAGGAGGATCAGAAGTTCAAAGTCATCTTCCGTTGCATACCGAGTTCAAGTCCAGGCTGAGCTATGTGAGACCCTGTTCTAACCACCTACCCCCCCCCAAAGAGATATAATAAGCCTCTTTGAAAATATTTGTAGGGCTGGAGAGATGGCCTAGTGGTTAAGAGCGCTGACTGCTCTTTCAGAGGACCTGGGTTCGATCCCCAGCAGCCACATGGCGGCTGAGAGCAGTCTTTAATTCCAGTTCCAGGGGAATCTGACACCCTCTTCTGACCTCCGAGGCATTGCATGACACGGGCGCACCAACCTACATGCAGACAGTACACTCATACACATAAAAAATAAATAAAAAATTAAAAAAAGAAAATATTTGTATATAAGGAAATGATGATGCTTGCATTCACAGTATAACATAGTACTGTGCCACTTAGAGTGCCATATAGAATTCATTATACTTGAAAAAATTCTTCTAATAAACAGTATGTGGAGTGAACTTTAGACTAACATGTAGAACCCAGTGATCTGAGTGACCACTAGGGAAATGCTTCAGAGCACAGCTCTTGATAATAATGTGTGCCCATGGGCTTTGAAGGAAATGTCATGTCAGTTTTACACTGACAGTGCTTACAACTGAAACTCAAATTTGTATGCATCTTTAAGAAGGACCAACTTGATCCATGAGTAAATAACTCAGTCATTGAGAGAACAGAGCAGATGAGGTCACACGTAAGACATTCAACTTTATGCTATGGCTGGACACCACACCTCTGACCAGACCAGACTAGCCAGGAAGGTGGGTATCGTTAATGACCAGTGGAATCTGTCATAGTACCAGAAAACAACTCAGATGCAAATAGAAAAGCCAAAAGTGGTGGCTTACATCTGTGATCCTAGCACTCTGGAGGCCAAGGCAGGAGGATTGCTAGGACTGTTCGAGACCAGCCTAGGCTACAGTCTGAGACTCTCCTAAGCAAGTATGCAAGCAAACACACAAATGAACACACACACACACACAAACACACACATTAGTGGTAGACAAATCAAATTCACTTATAAATGGAAGAAAAATTGTGTTGTACTACAAAGTTAGAAATCTTCAGTTGTTATGTGGCTTATAAAAAGGAAGGAAGTCCTTTCAATATGTTTTCAAGTCAACTCCTTGGCCTGGGTTATCCCAAGGTCAGACCTGTTGATTCATGGCTTGGAGCAATAGGCCTGGTGAATTTCAGCAAGATGATATGGGCAAGATTAAAAAAATGAAATTAAGTTTTTATTCATTTTTCTCTAGGAAGAAGTCTAGGGCCTTGATCGTACTAAGCATGTATTTTAACATTGAACTACTTGTAAAATTTCCTGGGCATCATCCTAACCTTCAAGTTAAACCATTTCACGGAAAGGAATTATTAATATTGACAAACAAGTTAGAATTGTTTTAAAGACAACTCCTCCCTCATTCTAACCCTAATCCGTCTTCTAGGTAGACATCAAATTGTAATTGTGTGTGTGTGTGTGTGTGTGTGTGTGTGTGTGTGTGTGTGTGTATACACGTGTGGTTCCCGTTACCTTGGATAATGGACAGTGGACAGGCCGAGACAACACTGAACAATTCAAAGTTAGCTATAAACTGGGAGATCAGATTACTAATCTTGTGAACGAATGTGGAGAAGTAGAAGATCTCTTTGTAAAACAAGGAAACAGAGATAAGCATAGAGAGATAAAACAATTCAAAAGAAGAAATATCCATCAAAGGGTGATTTTGCAGTTAGAAGAGAGGAGGAAGTCATGCATTCATTTCTTGCAAAGATGAGCCTTGAAAATGCCTTAGTCTGCTTCCCGTTGGCCATGGTAATTTACCAGGGTAAAAGCTTTCTTGGCTCGTGATTATGGAAGCTGGAAGTTCAAGACCATGGTGCTGGCTAGCATCTGGTTGGTATCTAGTGAGGGTCTTTTTGCTGTATTACAACACAGCTGACATAGTAGAAGGTATCTTCTGCCAAGACAGAGCAAGCATGGTAGCTCAAGTGCCTCTTCTTCCTCCTCTTCTTCTTTCCTTGACAGTCTCATTATATAGCCCAGACTGGCCTCAAACTTAGAACCCTTCTGAGTGCTGGAATTATAGATGTATGTCACCATGTCCAGCTCTTTCTCGTTTTTACAAAGCCAGTAAATGCCATTTTGGAATCCCATTCTCATGACCTCGTCTAATCCTAATTATCCCCAAAGGTCTCAGCTCCAAATACCATTAACATGAAATTTTGGATTTAATCTTCAACATGTGAACTTTTGGGGGCAAAGAGTGAGTGGATATTATCTGGATAAAGAGGAAAGAGAAAGGAATTTTCAGCAGCGGGCTCTGAAGCATGGGGCCTCTCACTACCACTTACATCCAAGTATATTTTTCCCACCCAACAATGGCTGAAAAGCCACAGAAATCTTCCTAGAAGACATGAAGGCATAAGAACTATGTAGAGCCTGGTGGAGTACCTGGAAAATGCTGAAGCACTGAGCAGAAGGCACATGTAATGTGAGGCGAGGCCAGGGTCAGGCAGTGTGCAGATGATGGAGCCCTTGCTAGACTACTTCCAGGGGCTGCAGATTCCTGAGGGCAAAAGGACATGCATAGAAGGTTTAAGCAGGAGAAGAAAATGAGTAAATTTTTGTTTTGGAAGGTCACATGGATGAGAGTAAAGAATGAGAGGAGAGGGAGACAAGACTGGAAATGAGAAAACCAAGTAGCATTTTTTTTTTTTTTTTTTTTTTTGGTCTTTTCGAGACAGGGTCTCCCTGTAGCCCCAACTGTCCTGGAACTCACTCTGTAGACCAGGCTGGCCTTGAACTCACAAAGATCCGCCTGCCTCTGCCTCCCGAGTGCTAGGATTAAAGGCGTGTACCACCACGACTGGCCCAAGTAGCATTTTGAAGTGATTTAGCAGAGAAGAGTTAACATTTTCAGAACTGACTGCTAAGGAGGGAGAAAAGAATGAGTCAGGGAGCCTGGACCCAAAGCTCAAATGTTTGGGAACTTTACCTTTGGCTCCATTTTCTTTATCCATAGCTATCTAGTACCATGATAGTGGTTGTGATGATTAGAAAAGAAGACTTCTGTTTATTTTGGAAGAGAAGCAAGTGGCAAGTGCCATACTGGAAGCTAGAACATTTAGCAACACATGGGGAATTAAACTACCCTTGAGCCTCCGTTTCTTCTTTGGTAGAATGGGGATAAGATGCACCCCTAGATCACTGGATTGTTTAGATGATGTCCTAATGTCCGTGAAAGCTTTTAGCCGGGGCATGATAGATAACTGGTATTTAGACCTTCACTTATTCATATGTTGATATCCTCCTGGGGCTGTCCACAAGAGAAGTTTAATTTGACAATGTAGCCTTTAAAATATATTTTTTTGTTTGTTTGTTTGATTTTGGTCTTTCTGAGAAAGGGTCTGCTTCTTTTAGTCCCAGCTGGCCTGGAACTTGCTATGTAGACCAGGTTGGCCTTGAACTCACAGAGATCCACCTTCCTCTGCCTCTCAAGCACTGGGCCACCACACCCAGCCCCCCTTAAAATATTTTTAAAGCTTCTTCCTTGGTGCTGCCCGTGAGGTGGCTTCCCTCACTTGCATGGCATCATGGCTGTCCTTAGAAGTCTGGTGAAGCCAAGGTCATTAAAAAGAGGACCAAGAAATTTGGCAGCAGTTTGACCGATATGTTAAAATTAAGTGCAACCAGTTGAAACCCAGAGGTATTGATAACAGGGTACGGAGAAGATTCAAGGGACAGTTCCTGATGTCCAACATTTGTTATGGGAGCAGCAAGAAAACAAAGCACAAGCTGCCCAGTGGCTTCCGGAAGTTCCTGGTGCACAGTGTCAAGGGGCTGGAAGGGCCCCTGATGTGCAATAAATCTTACTGTGCTGAGATAGTGCACAATGTCACTTCCAGGAAATGCAAAGCCATGTTGAAAGAGAAGCTCAGCAGGCTGTCGATGCCAGCCCCAATGCCAGGCTGCAAGGGAAGAGAACAGGTAGATGGATCCTATGCTCCTATTGTTATTTGTGCTTAATAAGACCACAAAACATGCAAAAAATATTAACGCTGTACCATGAGCCAGAATTTATTGCACATATACCATCCACAGGGCACCTTGGTGGCGGTAGAAATAAATGCAAACGATTGTTTCAGTTCTTAAGAGTTTTCTTCAGCCTCTTTTTTTAAAGAAATTGCACAGGAGACAAATACGAGATCAGTAAAATACTTAAATCTTTATTATAGTTCTGCCACAACAGAAAAAAGGAGATAAGGTAATAATGTCAGTTGGATTGATGAGAGGCGTGTTCTTGGGGCAAGAACGTTCCTCTCATCAGCTTCAGGGAGAAGCTGCAGGTGAAAGATGAGTCTGCAGTCCCTGTGCCAAGCTGGAGTTGACAGTCCTGATTATGAGCTCACAGGGAATTTATATAGTTGCAAAAAAGTTTTTAAAAGAACATTTTCTATCCAGGTGTAGTGGTGCATACCTTTAGTCCCAGCACTCAGGAGGCAGAGGCAGAGGCAGAGGCAGGCAGATCTCTGTGAGTTCAAGGCCAGCCTGGTCTACGTGGTAAGTTCCAGTACCACTGGAGCTACAGGGAGACCCTGTCTCAATAAGTCCCGTCCCGTCCTGTCCCATGCCCTCCTCTCCCCTCCCCGCCCCACCAAATAACATTTTTGGCTGGGTGTGGTGGCTTATGCTTGTAATAGTTGGAAGGATGGGGCAGGAGAATCGGAAGTTCAAGGCTGGCTTTGGTTACCTAGCAAGTTCAAGGGATGCCTGGGTTACATGAATCTTTATCTCAAAACCAAAACAAAACCAAAATGAAAACAAGAAATATTTTCTGATACATGAACACAATATGAAATGTAAATTTGTCATCCATAACTTAGTTTTCCTGGCATAGCGATTCTTTCAGGATTCTCAGTCCTGCTGTGAAACAATAGAATTGAGTATTTGAGACCCTATATCCATGAAGTCTAAAATGTTTACTGTAGAGCCTTTGTAGAAAGTTTCCTGACCCTAATGCACCACATCTTCTGAGTACATAGACTGCCAAGGCTATCCAGCCCTGTTGAAGGAAGGTGGGTGGTTACAGAGGACCTAGTGTGTAGGCTCCTCATGGTAGGCTGTGGAGAGAAGTGTCTGAACAGGGGTGCCTTCAGAGCCAGGAGAGTGCAGGACACACCACACAATAGGAGATAGGAGCAGGAAGGGAGATGGAGAGCGGAGGTCGAGAAGTTGGATAGTTAGGATGGTTTCAGGAGAGAAATGGCTAGAGTTTAGGTTTAGTAAAGAATAGACGAAACCATTGGGCAGAGGGAAACAGCAGTAGAAAAGGAGGCTTTGAAGAACCTGTGTGAAGAAGCGGGGTTAGAAACACATCCAAGCGGCATTTGAAGCAAATATAATGTTTTGTTTAGTTTTTCTTTTGAGATTAGGGTATTTTTTGTTTCTCTTCCCTCTCTCCCTTTTTAAAAAATATTTTTTATTTTATGTGTATGAAAGTATTGCCTGCATGTATGTAAGTGCGCCTCTGTCGTGCAATGCCCTCTGAGGTCAGGAGGGGCATCCGATTACCCTGGAACTGGAGTTAGAACAGTTGTTAGCCACCATGTGGGTGCCGGGAATGAAGTCCTGTCCTCTGCAGGAGCAGCGTGTTCTCTTAACCACTACACCGTCTCTCCAGCCCAAACTTTGCTTTTTTTAAAGTCAATATCGTCTTAGCTAAACTTTGAGTCATTTCATTATAGCAAAGTCCTATTGAATGAGCTCCTGCACAGTCCCTTCATTCCTCTTTCTGAGCTCTGAGCCGACGAACCAAGATTGGAGAACCTCAAATAATAAAAGCAACACCTAAGCTAGACAGTAATAACGGACAGTGGCTCAATTGCTATGTTAAGACATTCCTTCCATATACTGTATATGGAGCATACAGTGCGTGGGTGTCACCACCCCCCATTCCTGGGACTGGGCAGACATTGTTAATTGATCAAAGTACTCTTTATTGCTGAAATTAGATGTGAACTCAGCATGCTTTCAATACAATGCTCTAGAAATGACCAACATTAATTAGAGTTGGCACTTAACTTGAAACATTTTATATTCTGCTTCAACACATATTTAGCTCTCTAATACTCTTTCTCTGACATCACCCTGGAATTCTGCCATTGGGAATTCGAAAGTTTTGAAGTTAAAATTTCTCTTCCTCCCTCCTTCCCTTCCTTTCATTTATTTGAGACAGTCACTATTTATATAGTCTAGGCTGTAAATTCTCCTATCTCTGCCTACTGAGTACTGAGACTACAGATGTGTGCCGTGGTATTTTACCCTTAATTTCAATTTCTTAGCCAGGCATGGAGGTACATGTCCTTAATCCCAGCACTAAGAGAAGCAGAAGTTGGTGGATCTCTGTGAGTTTAAGGCTAGCCTGATCTGCATACCAAGTTCCAGGTCAGCCAGAGCTACACAGTGAGACCCTGTCTCAACATTTTGTTTTTCGATTCCCACAGCCCTTTCCCAGTTCAATCTTTTATGTCCAGTGCATCAGCCACTAAAGCCCTTCATTTTAGGAAGAAGCACATTGGCATATTTGGCTTTTAAAAAGAATCTTTTTGAAGACATTGGAAGTTGGGCAAAGTGACACATTTGTAATGCCAGGTCTCAGGAGGCTTGAGGTAGGATTGTCAGGATTTGAGGCCAGCCTAGGGCCACATAGTGAGACCCTGTGTCAGAAAACCGAAACTAAAGCAAACCAAAAATAAAGATGAAGGCTGGGGACTCAGCTATGTAGTAGAGTGCTTGCCCATTATGAACAGGCCTTGGCTCAATCTCGAGTTCTAGGAGAGGGAGAGAAGGAGAGAGGAAGTGAGGGAGAGAAGGAGAGAGGAAGTGAGGGAGAGAAAGAGAGAAAAAGAGAGAGAGAGAGAGAATTGGGTTGAATTTCAAAATGAAATCAGAATCGATAAAAAAGCAACACTTTAAAGTTATTAAAGTTTGTGTCTCCAAACTTCAGAAAACGTTTACATGTGCTTTGTAAGGACTTAGTTCTAATCCCTGGCTTAAATATTTGGCCTGGGTTTAGGGAGAAAGTTTTTTAAAATATTTTTTAAATTAATTAATTAATTTATTTATTTCCTATGTGTATGAATGTACTGTCTGCATGTAGGATTGTGCACCCATGTCGTGCAATGCCGCAGAGGTCAGAAGAGGATGTTGGATTCCCCTGGAACTGGAGTTAAAAGATGGTTCTTAGCCGCCATGTAGGTGCTGGGGATCGAACCCGGGTCCTCTGCAAGAGCAGTCGGCGCTCTTAACTGCTAGGCTATCTCTCCAGCCCAAGGGAGAAAGTTTTTTGTGGGTAGTGGAGCTACTGGAAATGGAATCCAGGGTCTCCCTAATGTTCAAGACAAGTTCTACCCCTGAGCTTGGCCCCTGCTCAGGAAAGTTTCAACCGTGTTCTCACTTGAGTTTCTATAATGTTTATTGAAATCCAATAAATGCACATAGTAGAAGATTAAAGTTTTACATTCTCTGAACTTCTTGATAAGAGATTTACAAAGCAGATAGACATTCTTTGCTTTTTGAATTCAGGGGTCTGTTACAGAAGAATTGTGTTTGTACTATGCATGAAGAAAACACATGATATAGGGGTGTGTGCTGGTAATATCCCGCTTCTATGCTATCACTTTTTCCCCAAGTATTTAAGCATTTGAAGATGTTATCTTTCCAGCTTTCACAGCATGGCTGGAAGCAGGAAGGACACTTTGTTCTCACCTAACAGTGAAGTTGAGGTAAGCAGCTGCTGGGCTCTTGCATAAGTCACCGATTGAGGTGGGGACGTGATAGGAAACAGTTCTTCTATTTACTAGCCCATTGTGACATTTCTTGTAAATCCATGGATCCCATTTTCTTTTTTCCCAGTTAATGACTCCAAACTTGATTTGTGCTTATCTGCTCTAAGGGGGGAGGGGGGAAGGGAAGAACAAGACATAGTTTCAAATGGTAGATGATACAAAAATAATTTGGATTTGGCTATGGAATATGTTTTTGTTCTTGCTTTGGAACCTGGGTGTGTCTGGTGTTCTCGAAATTTATAGCATTCCAGTCCAACTGAAGAAACTATGCAAGGGGACCTGGGGTGGAGATGATCACATTGCTAAGTTTCTCTTTCTTATTTCCCAGCCCACCTTCTGCCCAACTTTATCTCCCCCTGTGGAGGTCAGGCTGGACTGGGTTATCTTGAAGATTGGTGTGTCAAGCCAGCTGAAGTAAACCTGGATATTCTTTCTTTTTTTTTTTTTATTTTTATTTTTCTGTCTTTTTGAGACAGGGTCTCCTTGTAGCCCCAGCTGTCCTGGAACTAACTCTGTAGACCAGGCTGGCCTTGAACTCACAAAGATCCGCCTGACTCTGCCTCCTGAGTGCTAGGATTAAAGGCGTGCGCCACCACGCCCAGCACAACCTGGATATTCTTTCTGTCTAATACAAGATTCGTTTCAACCTTTCCCTGAGAATGGAAGAAACTGGTCTTGTATATTGAAATTATTAATCATATCTCTCTTTGGTTTACTTATTTTTATTTTATGTGCATGAATGTCTGTCTGCATGTATGTAAGTGTACCTCCATGAGGAGGTAAGAGGGCATTGGGTCTCCTGGAACTGGAGTTGGATGATTTTTTTAAAAATTTTTATTTATTTTTTTATGTGTATGAATGTACTGTCTGCATGTAGGTCTGTGCACCCGTGTCGTGCAATGCCGCGGAGGTCAGAAGAGGGCGTTGGATTCCTCTGGAACTGGAGTTCTCCTGGAATTGGAGTTACAGACGGTTCTCAGCCACCATGTGGGTGCTGGAGATCGAACCTGGGTCCTCTGCAAGAGCAGTTGGTGCTCTTAACTGCTAGGTCATCTCTCCAGCCCAGAGTTGAACGATTGTTAACTGCCATGTGGGTGCTGGGAATTGAGCCCCATTCTCTGTAAGAACAGCCAGTGCTCGGAACTGCTGAGCCATCTTTCTGCTGGGCTATCCCTTGAGCCCAAGCATTACTAGTTTTTACTTTTTTGTGTTCTGAGGCTAACCTATGCAGTACTTCTGTCTTGGCTGGTCTTTCTGTACTGGGACTACAGGAGTGCTTCATCACGTGTGGCTCTGAGCTAGTACTCAATACTTACTCTAATGCTAAGAATGACACTAAATTTTCTTTCTCCCATTCCCTCTCTCCTCCCTTTCCTCCTTCTTTCCTTGAACTCGTTACATGAGGAGGACCCCGAAGTCCTGATCTTGCCTCTACCTCCTGCATGCTGTTCTTACAGACATCAGCTGCTACCACTCCTAGGGGCTCCCCCACCCATTTTCTTTCTTTCTATTGCATACTAATGAAACTAGAACCTCGCACAAATTCTATGCAAACACTCCATCACTGAGCCACATCCTTGGCTTAGTTCATTATCCTCTAAAGTTTTCATTTGTTTTAAGTGTAAAAGCAAAATTTTCAGGAATATGTTTGGGTTCCAGATAATGATGTATCAGAAGCCTCATGGAATGTGAAAAGGTTTTACTTTAAATTTAATGATGAAGGAGAATAAATTCTTTGGTAAAATTTATTTTTCTTGTTCATTCAAAAACCCAGTGTTCCTTAATATCTACTGGATGCCAGGAACTATTCATGACTGAACTGATGCTAGGAACTTGAACATGAACCAATACTAGAAGCTGAAAGATAAAGGTGTTACATATAAATTGCAAAAGGCCATTATTTTCGTATAAGCTCTTCCTCAAAGAATAGACTAAAAATCAAAATGAAGCCACTCATGCTAAAGATCCACACCACCCCAGTGAGACCAAGCTGTTTATCTGATCTTTCCAGAAGTGAGGATTAGAGAGGGGATAGCAGGGAGCCCCAGCGGGCCCCTTTCAATTGCTGTGATAATGAACTTCCCTCAGCATTAAGATAAAAAGGCAAAATAGTAACCTGAAGGCATCTGATTTCCCCAACCAGTGATTTTTCTATTGTCTGTCTCTGAGTATCTACCACACAAGAGAATTCGCTTTCAAATGTTCATTCGTTTCTTTGTCTTTTCTAGCCCTTTTCTATCTATAAAGCTACCTATCTTCCAAGGCTCATTGCAACATGTATATAGTTCATAGAATGCAGTGCTCTCTGATCCTAGAATGGAAAATAAAACCAATGAAAAGACTTAAATTCAGTTATAATTTTGTCATCTGACAAAAATCTTGATGGAATTAGATGGAGTGGCACATGCCTATAAGACCAGCATTTCAGAGGTTAAGGCAGGAAGACAGATGGTGAGTTTGAGGCCAGCCTGGTTTACATAGTGAGTCTGGGTTGTGCGTGCACGTGTGTGTGTGTGTGTGTGTGTGTGTGTGTGTGTGTGTGTGTGTAGAAGCCAGGGCAATATGCCAGGCATCTTCCTCTATTGCTTTCCTCATTGTCTTCTGACAGGGCCTCTCGCTGAACTGGAAGCTGCTGTTTTGGTAGACAGGCTGGCTGGAGAGCTCTTGGGATCCATCTGTTAGTCATCCTGATGTTGGAGTTACAGAGATGTGCAGTAATGTCTGGATTTTTACATGGGTGCTAGAGATTCGAGTCCTCGTGTTTATAGAGTAAGCACTCTTAACCTTCTCTCCAGCCACTTCTATTTAATCATTACTTTAGATTATTCTATTTCTAAGAGAGTTTACTATAAAATGCTAAGCTGTGTTATGCTAGTAACAGCCTCATTTGTTATGATGACTGCATAATGAAAAAAGTTACCTAATATTTTTCTCAGGACATAGCCCCCATTCATCCATCATGTACAACTGTATTTTGACACTTTGAAGTTTGAATTTATATTTGTCTACCTATATGTTTAGTTAGTATTTTTTCATGAATGGTTTTCTAGGATGGGAGTCAGTCTTGGAAAATTTTGAATGTATTGCCTTTTTTTTTCTTTTATTTTTCTAAAAACTAGTTTGTGCTGTGTTGTCCAGGCTGGTCTTGGCCTCCCTCCACCTCTCCAGTAGCTGAGAATCAAGGTGGGCACCGTGGTGTCCTGTCTTGAATATATTGTTTTTTTGTTTTCTCCAATGTTTTGACTAAGAAGCCCAATACTGCCAGGCGTTTACTGCTGGGCGTAGTGGCGCACGCCTTTATTTTATTTTTTTTTAATTTAAAAAATTTTTTATTTATTTTTCTCTATGTGTATGAATGTACTGTCTGCATGCAGGTCTGTGCACCCGTGTCATGCAATGCCGCGGAGGTCAGAAGAGGGCATCAGATTCCCCTGGAATTGGAGTTTCAGACAGTTCTCAGCCACCATGTGGGTGCTGGGGATTGAACCCTGGGCCTTTGCAAGAGCAGTCGGCGATCTTAACCGCTAGGCCATCTCTCCAGCCTAGCGCACCCCTTTAATCCTAGCACTTGGGAGGCAGAGGCAGACGGATCTTTGTGAGTTCAAGGCCAGCCTGGTCTACAGAGGACAGTTGGGGCTACAGGGAGACCTTGTCTCGAAAAGACCAAAAAAAAAAAAAAAAAAGGCAAAATACTGTGCTGATCCTTGATCCTTTATGTAAATTTTTTTTTTCCTATCTAAAAAATAGCACTGGTGAGTGTTTTGTATTTTCACAGTGGTATGTAGCTATATTCATCCACTGGGCTAGTCACATAGAGATCCTTCAATCAAAAAATCTTGTCATATGGGTCAAGGTAATTCTCTTTATCTTCTGGATAATGTGTCATCCCTTGTCTGTTTTCCCCATTTTGGAACGTCTATTGTCTGGATGTTGGTGATCGCTGAAGTCATCTTTTAATTTGGTTCTAGAATAGTAATTTTCTACCCTCGACTTTTTGCTGTTCTTTAAGATATATTACTTTGATATGATTTTCCAATATTGTGTTGGGTTTTTCAGTTGTTCTTGAAATGACATTGATACCCAAATTCATGGATGCTCAAATTCCATAGAGTAAACAGTACATAAAACTATGACCTATGCATAGTTTCTTGGATACCTTAGTCATTACTAGATATATTCTTTTTTCTTATCTTTTTTTTTTTTTTTTTTTTTTTTTTTGTCTTTTTGAGACAGGTCTCTTGAAGTTCAGCTTTTCCTGGAACTCACCTGTGGACCAGGCTGGCCTTGACTCACGAGATCTGCTGCTCTGCCTCCGCCTCCAAGTGCTAGGATTAAAGGTGCACACCATGGGTCTAGATTATTTTATGTTTTTTTTTTTTTAAATTATTATTTTTGTGTGTATGAATGTACTGTCTGCATGTATGTCTGTGCACCCGAGTTGTGCAATGCCTCAGAGGTCAGAAAGGGTGTCAGATTCTCCTGGAACTGGAGTTCAGTGGTTCTCAGCCGCACTGTGGGTGCTGGATTGAACCTGGGTCCTCTGCAAGGCAGTCGGTCGCTCTTAAACACTAGGCCATCTCTCCAGCCCCACTAGATTATTTTTAATACTAATACAGTGCCCAACATGACGTAAATTAGCTGTTATACTGTATTGGTTGGGAATAATGAAAAGAGTGAAAACACCTATATGTGTTCAGTACATGTGTAGTTTTTGTTCTGTGGTTGGTGAATCCTGTAAATGCTCAACCTATAAATGCAGAGAACCAAGTAGGAAGACCACTCCCCTCCTAGAAAGTTGCTATAGAGGGAGGCCGGCCTCACGTTCACATCAATCTTCCTGTTTCTGCCTCCTGAGTGCTGGGATCACAGATTAGGTGTGTGTGCTATCATACCCAGCTGGGAAGGTATTTCTGAGAAGTATGATTCTGGCTGTCTGAGCTTTGGGAACTCTATGAGAGAAGACTCAGAGACTCAGCATTGCACATTTATTTTCTCTCTTTATTTCCAGAGCAGCCCCTGTTATAGTTTGAATAGGAGACGTCGCCATAGACTCACAGTTGAACATTGGGTCCCACCCGGTGGTGCTATTTGGGGGAGGGGTGGACACTAGGAAATGTCTGCTTTTCAGTCTTTGTTTCCTTTTCCTGTTCATGCTCCCGCCGCCATGATGTTCTGTCTAAAGGCGTCGGGGCCAAGCCACCATGGAGTGAACAAAACTGTGGAACAAAATAAAGCCTTCTATTAAGTTGTTCTCTCAGTATTTTGGTCATGACTATATTTTAGTCACGGATACATGAAAGTTACTAAACGGTCCTATTGCCCTTAATTTAATTTGATGTCTCCTGGTTCACAGAGCTCTCCTTGTCTTCTCCAGAGAGTAAGTCTCCAGTGTTTTCCAGAGATGGGGTGGAAGGAGGGAAGTTTAATTGCTCCTTAATCACACGGCCAGCCAATCCTCTGGGTTTTAAGCTCTGTTTTACACCCAGTTTAAGAGTTACTTGATGCTGCCAATTCCCAAGTTTGGGGAGTTTTATGGTATAATCTGTTTAGCATTTGGCTTTCCTCACTGTTTGCTTTCTGAGGTTGCTAAGTCATTTACTGCTAATCTTTCTGTTGCTCAGTTTCTAAAACACATTTGCTTTTAACTCTTTTTTATTGTTGTTGTTACTGTTCTTTTGTACTTATACTTAAGCACGTTTCTTTATTGTCATACTGGTGGAGTTTGGGATAGTGGGGTATTACCTCTATCTCTCAATTGATATTGAAAATAATTAAGAACTATAATTAATCATCATTTGCATCTCATTGTAGGTATCCTATAACAAAAATGTTGCATGAGAACCTCAAGGGAGTATTTGTTTATCTCAATAGATGTAAAAGAAAGGATAATATGGATGAAGTACTAAATAAGTCAATGTACTTGAAGTAAGAATAAATACATCTTCACACTTGGTTGGCTAGGAATGTGGTAGCTTCTTTAAAACTGCTCTAAGGCAGGTGCGCTGAGTGAGGAGTCATTTGAAATCGAGGCAGAGCATCTTTTTATTTATCAGGCTCTTGTGGATAAAAGAGAATGTCTTTGACATAGATAAAGGAAAACTTCATAAGGGAAGAAGTGTTTGTTTCCCAGAGGATGTTTTCCTAAATGATTCTTTGTCCAGAACTGTGTCTTCCTAGACAATGGAAAGGATAACTGTATAGTTGTTATATGTCTTTTTTTTTTTTTTAAAGATAGGGTTTGTGTTTCAGGCTGGCCTTGAATTTACTATGTAGTCTAGATTAGTCCTGAACTTGGACAATTCTCCTGCTTTGAAGAACCGGGCATGGTGGTGCTCACTCACCTTTAATCTTGATACTCATGAGGCAGAGGTAGGCAGATACCTCTGTGAGTTCAAGGTCAATATGGTCTACATGGTGAGTTCCAGGCCAGTTACTGATATATAGTGAGACACTATCTCAGAAAAAGGGAGGAGGAGGAGGAGGAGGAGGAGGAGGAGGAGGAGGAGGAGGAGGAGAGAAAATAGAAAGACCAGATGACCAGATTATTTTAAGCCTTGGTAGAGACCTGGAATCTTACTGAAAAGAGAAATGTAGCATTACTATGAGAATAGAGGTCATCTTATGGAGATTGTAGGGGAAAGCTAGAACGTAGACAGAAGTGGCCCATGAAGCTACTGACTGAGCTGACTTATTCCAAGTACCATGCGCAAACTGGTGGCTGTGGAATGTGACTAGTTGGTTTTGTGTGGTCTCTTTAGTGTTTAAAAAATTTTAGGAGCTAGCCGGGCGTGGTGGCGCACGCCTTTAATCCTAGCACTTGGGAGGCAGAGGCAGGTGGATCTTTGTAGTTCAAGGCCAGCCTGGTCTACAGAGTGAGTTCCAGGACAGCTGGGACTACAAGGAGACCCTGTCTCGAAAAGACCAAAAAAAAAAAAATTTTTAGGAGCTATATTTTAGAAATATATGTTTATATTATATTTATTGATTTTTATAAGGCTGTATTTCTATGTTCTTTTCTGAATCAGACAATCTGTCAATCTTGAATTTGCATTCAGTGTTGAGCGATGGCTGGAGCTAAGGTGGGCATGTCTTCTGTGGTCAGCAATTCCCTCCCCTCCTCCTGCCTCCTGCATACCCTGCCTCTCTTGCTCCCCTACACCTGCCTGGCCCACATAAGGCCCTTGAGTCTGCAGACATTTTTAGTGGATGGGAGTACTGTCCACAATGGACTGCTGAGCAGAAAGAACAGCTTTGAAATGTCGTTGCCAAGTCAGCAGAGGAGGGGATCTCGGAGTAGCTAGCCTCCACCTGGACTTCGTAGCAGAACTTCCAGGAGGCCGGCCTGCTGGTGAACATGGAGTCAGTGTGGAAGTGTTCATGTGAACCAAAAGGTCAGTGGCATTCATGTTTAGTTCAGATGTGTCCATCCTCAGAGGACTTCACACTCATGCGATCCTATCAGGGATGAAACAAGCTCCAGTTAGAGGTAAGTTAATACTGAAGCTTACGGGTCAAGGAGTGCTGGAGTTTGAAAGTGTTTTTACAAGCTTACGTGACAATAAGGACAATGATAACCACAGTAACAACTTAGCATGTCTGAACGTTTTCTGGGGCTCTCAACTGGCATAGTCCTTGTATCAATGGGTCTTTGTATCAAAACTATGCCAGAAAGTTTTATTTCTTCCCATTTTAGACCTAAAGAATCTAAGTGTTGCTGGATATGGTAGTACATGCCTTTAATCCTAGCATTCAGGAGGCAGAGGTGGGAAGATCTCTGTGAATTCAAGGCCAACCTGGTCTACATAGTGAGTTTCAGGACAGCTGGGTCTACAGGAAGATCCTGTCTCAGAAAAAACAACAACAACAAAAAGAATCTGTGTTAAATAAGTATTCACAGTCACATAATGATTGGCAAAGAGTCAGAATTTGAGCCCGAGTCTGTCTGATTCCAAAGACAACAAGAATTCCCAAGATTCTGAATTTGGATGTCCTTGCTTTGATCCTAAATCAACTCTTAGTTGCAGTGACAGAAGCCCACTTCAGCTGATGTGTGAAAAAGACATGTATGGATAATGTAACATCAAAAGGACAAAGGCCTCAGTGGCCTCAGACACAACAAGGACTGGGGACCTGGATGACATCAGGCTGTTCATCCACCTTGACCCGTTCGCTAACACGGCCTTGGTTCTCTTCCTTGGCAGTCTGGCTCTTCTCATGGGTGTGCATGTGTCCACAGCCAGAACTTGACACTGGCTGTCTTCTTCAATTGCTTTCCATCTTAGTTTTTTCTTTCTTTTTTTTTTTTTTTAAAGACAGGGTCTCCCTGTAGGCACAGTTGACCTGGAACTTGTTACGTAGACCAGGTTGGCCTCGATCTCACAGATCCATCTGCCTATGCCTCCTTAGCGTGAGGATTAAAGGCATGAGCTCTGCGCCTGACTTCTACCTTTGTTTTAGAGACAGAGTCTCTCACCGAACCCAGAACTCACTGTTTGGTTAGACCGGCTGGCCAGTAAGCCCCGGTGAACTGTTGGGTTAGATTCCCCACTGCCAGGATGCGCTCGGATATGCCTGCTTTCTAGGTGGGTCCTGGGAATCAGACCTTAGGGCTTCATTCTTGCTCAGAAAGCACCCCACTGGCTGAGCTGTCTCCCCAGTGCTCATGTTGGCTTTTAAACATAACACTTGCTTTACAAAAAAAGATATGGTTTATCTCATGAAAAACCTGTGACATAAAATGTCTCGTATTAACAAGCTAAGCCTAAAGTTTCTGTTCAAATTCTTGGGGCTCACTGCATTGCATTCACTATTTCAGAGCCTGAAAGGGATGACTTATGGGGTTTAGGAAGCACAAAGGCGTCGGTCACATAAATTGAGCCTGAAGAGGGATTGATCTTGATTTGGATATTTCCAAATAAACCAGATTTAGGATCAGAGAAAGGCCAAGTGGATTTATTAAATTTGTGAGAGAGTGGGAGCCCCTGGCAGGGAACCGTCTCTGGGGAGGAGTTCGTGCTTCCTTGTTTGAGAGAACAGAACCCTCCCCGAGACAGTGGGGTCAATGGTGTGGTTGGAAGACTGAAAGGAAGGAAGCCTATGTGTTAGAACGAAATACCAGGGAATTCTGAGCTACTTAAAAATAGATTCCCCCAGGGGACTGGCAATGTTGTTCAGTGTAGAGTGCGTGCGCCAGGCCCAGGGTTTGGATCTCAGTCTTGAAAACAGAAGAAAACGCATATGTAGAGAAGTGGTGACAGTGACTTCAGTGGACACAGCTAAGCTTCCCAGCACTCTCACTGTGCTGTGCTTGAGGATTTATGAGGACTAAAGAAGATATTTGCATTTGGGGGTACTAAATCTCACTAGCCTAGGCTGGCCTGCAACTTGACAATCAACTGTCTCAGTATCCCCAATGCTGGGATTATGCCACCATGTTGGGCTCAGAAGATTTTTTTTATGTAGCCCAGGCAAGTTATTAAGTAGTTAAGAATGACTTTAAACTCCTGATCTTCCTATCTCCCAAGTGCTTGGATCACAGGACTGCACTACCACAACTGGCTATGAAGTTTCTCTCTCTCTCTCTCTCTCTCTCTCTCTCTCTCTCTCTCTCTCTCTCTTTCTCTCTCTGTCTTTTTGAGACAGGGTCTTCTTGTAGCCCCAGCTGTCCTTGAACTTACTATGTGGACCAGGCTGGGCTTGAACTCATAGAGATCCACCTGCCTCTTCCTCCCAAGTGCTGGGATCAAAGGCATGTGCCAACACACCCAGCTGAAGGTGCTTTCCCAAACATTTTAAATAGATTTATTTATTTTTGGTTTTAAAAATGTTTTATTTATCTTTTAGAATCCTACGAGCTCCTGGGACCCTGCTCATATGAATGTACAGCATTGGTCTCAGCATGTACAAGACCCATGCAAGCTCAACCAGACAAAAACCCATCATGGAACTATAGAAATGTGTATCAGAGACTGGGCAAGGTGGAGCAGGCCTTTAATCCCAGCAATCAGGAGGCAGACAGAGGCAGGCGGATCTATGTGAGTTCAAGGTCAGCCTGGTCTGCAGAGTGAGCTCCAGGCCAGCTGGGACTAAAGGGAGGCCCTGTCTCAAAAAGACCCCCCCTCAAAGAAATGGGTAGCAGAACCCAATCTTAGCTCAAGAAATATTGGCAGGTGATTACGGTTGGGTGAGGAAGAGCTGGCATTCTTTAAGAGAGGGACTCCAGATACGCTGACTAGAGCTCAGAGGATGAACTGGCACTGTGGAACGGCTGGGGGGAGTAATTTGGAACAATAGACCCTTACACGAATGACAGAATATATGAACTCCAGAGTGGGGGACTGTGGGAATGTGCCACAGAGAAGGGGGATAAAGCCGATTAAGACTGATTGAGAAGTTATGTATGAAGTACACAAAGATTCAAAAAAAAGTTTTATTTTTATTTTATGTTTATGAGTGTTATACCTATATGTGAGTAAGTGTACCTGTGTTGTGCAATGCCCACAGAGGTCAGAAGGGTGTCAGATCCCCTGGAACTGGAGTTAGACATGATTGTTTTAGCCACTATTGGGTGCTGGGATTCAAACCTGGATCTTCTGTGAGAACAGCCAGTGCTCTTAACCATTGAGGGAGTACTCTAGCTTTTACTTATTCATTTATTATTTATTCATTTCTCTCTTGCTTGCTCTCAGTCTCTCTCTGTCTATCTGTCTGTCTGTCTGTCTATGCAGGTATATACCTGCCATGATGCTTCCTTGGGTGGAGCTCAGAGGACAGCTTGCGGGAGATGTTTCTCTCCTTCTACCATGTGAGTCCCAGGGATTGAATGCCGTCTCGCCAGCACCAGGAATCTCTCCATTTGCCAGGTTTGAGGATGTGTAGGGGTATAGTGGGGTGACTGGCAAGGACACTTAGTGGGGTGGCTCATCTGTAATATGATGTTATCCTCTACACATGTGTTGGGCTACTCACAGCTCTGGTAGGAGGCATGCTACCTCCAGACCAGTTTGGACATGCGCGTTAGGAGTAGTCTTGTGATAATTCAGACAAGAGCTGTTGGTGGCTGGGAAGAAACAACAAAAAATTAGAGAGAAGTAGCCGGGCGTGGTGGTGCACGCCTGTAATCCTAGCACTTGGGAGGCAGAGGCAGGCAGATCTTTGTGAGTTCAAGGCCAGCCTGGTCTACAGAGTAAGTTCCAGGACAGCTGGAGCTACAGGGAGACCCTGTCTCAAAAAGACCAAAACGACAACAACAACAACAAAAAATTAGAGAGAAGTGATTTGAGAATTACTGAAGGAATACTAGAAATTGGTGACTGATTGGAGGGCAAAGAGAAGGAAAGAATAAAGGATTATTTCAATAGGATGACCCCCGTGTTCCATTCATGTCCTGCTGTTCCCAAGCACTATTTTAATTATGTCTTTAGTTAATTAATTGATTGATTAATTAATTTGTCTTTTTGAGACTGGGTTTCCCTGTAGCTCAAGCTGTCCTGGAACTCACTATGTAGACCAGACTGGCCTTGAACTCACAGAGATCAGCCTGCTTCTGCCTCCCAAGTGCTGGGATGAAAGGTGTGTACCACCACACCAGGTTATTCATATATTTTTTGTGTCTGCATATTTTGCCTACATGTATGTAAGTTTTGAATTGTCCCCATGCATGTAATACCTACAGAGGACAGAAATGGGTGTCTGATCCCCTGGAGCTGAAGTTAGGATGGTTGTCAGCTGCCACATGGGTGCCCAGCCCTGGTCCTTTATGAGAGCAGCCAGTGCTTCTGAGCCATCTCCTTCCCTCACCCCACTGTGTCCCCCAGCACTATTCTATAGCCTTTAAAGGGCAACATACACATTCAAAATAAATAAAAATAATAACAATAGCCAGCCATGGTGGCACATGACTTTAAACTCAGAACTCAGGAGGCAGAGGCAGGTAGATCACTGTGAGTTCAAGACCAGTGTGCTTACATAGTGAGTCCCAGGCCAACTGGGGCTATAGGGAGACCCTGTCTCAAAAAGATAAAACAAAACAAAAATAATAAAAACAAAAGAACTAGAAGGAAGAACAGGTTTGGGTGTGGGGAGATTCTACACAAAGTTTTAAACATGTTGAGATTGGAAAGGTATAGTTGTGTTTACATATACACATAGAACTGCTTCAAATTAGGCAACACACAAATCCCATTTATTCTTTCTTTGATTTTTTTCATATCCATTCTTTCCTACATTTTTGTCTTCTATTATAATCCTGTGAAAAGATGAACATAGGCATATTGAGGTTTTAACGTGTTTATTCGAGTATTCAGTGATCCTTAAATTGGGAATCACCAGACAGAAAGTGCTTTAGACTTCACTAGGGGTGGAGAGTGGGTAGAGAAGGAAACAGGCGAAGGAAGTGTTCTCAGAAGAAAGACAAAGACAGCACACTTCATTGGTTGGAGTGGAAAGTCGCTACCTAGAGGTTAGTTAGTGGTCTCATTGGTTGAACTTGTTTTCTTTTGNTTTTTTTTTTTTTTTTAGCATTTTTTTTAAATTATTCATAGTGATTTACTTCTTTAAAAAATTTTTTTTTATTAATTTTATTTATTTCTGTATGTGTATGAATGTACTGTCTGCATGCAAGTTTGTGCATCCGTGTCGTGCAATGCTGCGGAGGTCAGAAGAGGGGGTCGGATTCCCCTGGAACTGGAGTTCTCCTGGAATTGGAGTTTCAGATGGTTCTCGGCCGCCTTGTGGGAGCTGGGGATCGAACCCGGATCCTCTGTAAGAGCGGTTGGCGCTCTTAACCGCTAGGCCATCTCTCCAGCCCCCCTCATGTGCCTTTTTATCTGGGGGCTGGAGATACACGGCCCTTTTTATAACCTAATAGTACCCACAGAGTGGAAGGGAGATCTGACTCCCACAAGTTGTCTTTTGACCTCCACAAGTACCATGCATATGTGTACACATACACACGCAAACATACAGACACACACATACTGCATATGAACTTACACCCAAGTACTCTAGCTGTATTTCTTGCCTCTCTGAGTTTGTCTCAGTTTGGTCAACCTAGAACTTCAAATGCAGTATGCTCCATGTTGTCTGCAGCTGGTTGCCTGGGCTCATCCTGATTGGAGTCTTTACTTAGCAATGATGCGGATTGAACTCAGGCCCTCATGCATGGTAGGCAAGCTCTCTCTGACTGAGCCACATCCCCAACTCCACCTGGACCCTTTAAGGTCAGTACTCAAGGTCTCAATCCTCGGTAGGCTGTCAGGTCATTCCACACCAGGTCAGTCTGAGTCCTTCCCTCTCCTGATGTCACACGTTGCTGTCTGCGTCCCACCTGTTGGCCTTTATCCCCATATTGTGCTGTTTTGCCATTCTTCATTTTCTTAATCTCTCTCTGAGACTGAGAACAAAGATCAGGTGACAGTCACAGCATTTTCTTACTCCCCAGAGCACCCAGCATAGGCACAAGGCGGGATCTCCGTAGGTGTTTGTTGACTTGAAGTATTAAGGTACTTTTTTCTTTCCCATTAGGTTTATCTCTACTTGAGTAAATGAAGCTGATATGTAAAAGCAGCTGAGATTAAGCATGGAAAGTGGAAGAATAAATAGGAGACAGAAGAGATGTTAGGGAAACTGTGATATAGTATTAACCATTGGAATTATCTGTTAGGATTATCATATTTAGAAGATTAGAAAAGTTTTCTTATTTTCAATATCATGGCATTTTGTTATATATAAGTACTAAAGGACATAACTGCTAAAAGTAGAATTATTATTAAAAATGTTGTACAACAAAATTTTTTTTTTTTTTTGTCATTTTGTCTTTTTGAGTCAAGGTCTCCCTGTAACTCCCTGTAACTGCCTGGAACTCACAGAGATCTGCCTGCCTCTGCCTCCTGAATGCTGGGATTAAAAGTGTGTGAAACCACGCCCAGCCAAAAAGGTTTTTTTTTTAAATCCAAAAGCTCCTGATTTTTTTTTTTCTCATATGATTTCATAGTGAAAGTAGCTAAGTTTCTTTTTTCATTTTATCTTGAGACAGAGTTTAACTAAGTAGCACTGACTGGTCTGGAAATCTATATGTAGCCCAGGGTGGCCTTGAACTTGTAGCAATCCTTCTGCCTCTGTAGGTGTGTGCTACCAGCTGCCTCAAATTCATTAGGTTTTAACCTGTTTTGACTCCAAATTGATTCTGGGAAGAAAAAAAAAACCTCACTTTTTCCAAAGGACAATATAAATAAGTCAACATACTTAGACTGAATGTTGGAATACACAGAAATAAATTACTTATAAATAGTCAATAAAATAAGCTTGGAGTTAGAAATTACCAACATAAGGGAAAAAGCTCTTGAACTCTGTGATTCAGTATGGTCTTTTCCATGTAACAGGCTCTTATTTTTATTACAGAATTAGAGAAGTCTGTCAACTTTAAGTATAGTTAAGTCAACAGAAACTGTTCTAGGTAAATGAATTTAATCTTCATGGTCACTGACATACAATATAATCTTGTTTCTCTTAGGACTTTTTTTTTCTTTAAGTAACTAAGTGACTCACAAGCTCAGAAAATATTTTCTGGTACAGGTAAGTCTGAGCTTAACATGAAATATTCTGAATATTTCTTCTCTCAAGATGAGGATTTCAAAAATAACAGCTCCTTCCTGGGAGGTGGAATTGGCCTCTTGTTAGGAATGTCTACAAATAAATGTCCTTTGAGGAACATATTTTAAGATAGCTAGAATATGCTTTTTCTTTCCTCTATCAAAATCCTACCAATACTTCAGGGCTCAACTCAAATGCCACCTCTTTTATACAATTTAGTTTCATTTTTGGACCATGGTTAATTACCTATTGTTCTCTTTTTAGAGAGGGGTTATATATTTGGTCTTTTTGAGACATGGTCTCTCTGTAGCCTCAGCTGGCCAGGAACTAGCTTATGTAGACCAGGCTGGCATTGATCTCACAGAGATCTGCTTGCCTCTGCCTCCCAAGTACTGGACTAAAGGTGTGCACTACCACACCTAGCGGTAATATCTCCTTTACAATTTGCTGTAGCTTGGGCTAGCCGGGAACTCATTATGTATCCCAGACTGGTCTTGAACTCATGGTGCTTCAACTTCCTCAGTCTCTTTTGTATCTCAACATGTGCTAAGTGCCCAGTAAGTGGTAGCTGGAAACCAGGCATAAAGAACCACACCCAGCCAAGAGTAAATTCTTTTTTTTTTTGTTCTTTTTGAGACAGGGTCTCCCTGTAGCCCCAGCTGTCCTGGAGCTCACTCTGTAGACCAGGCTGGCCTTGAACTCACAAAGATCCACCTGCCTCTGCCTCCCAAGTGCTAGGATTAAAGGCGTGCGCCACCACGCCCAGCAAGAGTAAATTCTTTGATGTTAGTGACGTGCATGTTGTTATGATCATAGTTTTCCATCACATAAATATCCCACAGTTCAGATTTTTAATTTTCTTCATTTATTTGGTGCTGGGAATTAAGTCCAGGACCCTTGTACCTGGTAAGTACATGCTCTGTCACTGAGCTACACACCTTACCCCTAATAGTTTAGAGTTTAAAAAGTATTCCAAAACAATCATATGGAAGTAAACAGACAGACATCATGTAGATGCTATTTTTAATTCTTAACTATTTGAAAAATTTTATCAATATAATGCATTATTATGTTTAAAAATGTTGTAGAAGGCTTAAAATGAAAACCAATTATTTCTTTGCTTTTTTCCTACCACAAATCTCATTTACAAGAAGGAATCACATTTGATTTTCAATTGTTTTGTTTTATGCTTTTCTTTTGTTTTAAGTTACTTGCATTTCACTAAATAACATACTGAATTCTTTCTAAATTTTAGACATTTTCTGTTAATGTCTGCTTATGGGACATTCCTGCTAGGAGACACGAAGGGTTAGTTTTTCAGTGCTAGGGATGGATTCTAGAGAGTACTGCATTCTAGGCAAGGACTCTACCACGGAGTTACCTCCCCAGCTCCTGGATGGAAGAATCTTCTGAATTTGTATCTTTACCTACCTTTATCTCTTGCTTTAATTGCTTTTATTTCTCAGAGATGGTCGAAGACAGTTTCTGGAAAGAAAGTGGTATTCTGGGATACCCTCTAGGAGTCTTCATCCTCCAGCTGTGATCTGAATGATGTTCGCCACCAGGCCATCCTTGGGACTCCTTTGTTAGTCTTGAATCTTCTTCCTTACCGACTTTCTCGTCCAGGTCTAGTGGGAGTATCACCTTAGGAAACTTCATAATAGCAGATGGAGGGGAGGGAGACATTCTCCTTGATTTATGCTCGCTTTGTGGTTTTGTTGGAGAAAGGACTGAGGGTGGGAAATCATGTTCCATCTGAGAACTGACAGCACCGTGGCACTGTCTCCACCAGGGCGCTTCTCATTCCTTTGCAGATGGAAATCTCTGTAAGAGTCTCAAATCCTCCCTTTATCCTTGGGGTTTGGAAATTGCCCAGTGGTATGTTTTCAGTGAGGGCACTTTTAATTCATTTACTGGGTCCTGGATATACTTTTTCCATCTAGAAGATTTAGCTTTTTGGCTTTCATTATCAATCTTCTGAGATATAAATCACATGCTTTGCAGTTCACATATTTAAAGTGTACAATTAAAAATCAAGTGTACAAGTCACAGAACTCTGAAACTACAACTGTGGAATTTTAGAACATTTATATGACCTTCCATTAGTGGTTATTCATCGTCCCTCTCCTTTGTTGCATTCCTAGGAACTGAACCCAGGGCCTCATGCATGTGAGGCAGATGCTTTAGCCCTGGGCTAGATCTCTACTCCTTTAAAAACTTTTATTTTGAAACAGAGTCTTGTTAAATAGCCCAGGCCAGCCTCAAATTCAAGATTCTCCTGCCTACCCTTCCTGAGTATCTGGGATTACAGGCAGGCTCCCCCATGCCTGGCACTGCATTTCTACTTATGGTTGAATGTTTCCTTATATGGGCATACCACATTTTGCTTATTTCATCATTTGATGGAATGTAACTTGCTTCCACTTTGGGGATATTATAAATAAAATGGCTGTGAACTATTTTTTTTTCTATTTTTCTTTTCCTCCTCTCCTCTTCCTTCCTCTTCTCTTTTTCTTCACAGTGCTGGGGATTAGAACCCAGGATCTTAAGGACAAGTCTATCACTGAGTGACCACTCCAGCTGGGTGTGAACTTACATATCCAAATGTTAGTGTCATTTGTCTTGGGTATACACCTATGAATGGAGGCGAGGACCTATATGGCTGATGAGATGCTAATTTATATACATTTAATCACATTTCTTAGTTTTTGCTTTTCAGAAGATCCTGGTCTTACTTTATGTTTGAATATATATATATATATATATATATATATATATATTTTTTTTTTTTTTTTTTTTTTTTTTTTTTTATATTATTTTTTTTTTTTTTTTTTTTTTTTTTTTTCTCTTATTTTTTGTCCTTTTTCCTNTCTGATCCCCTTGGAGCTGAAGTTAGGGAGACCGTGGACTAATGTGGGTTCTGGACACTGAACACTGGTCCTCTGCAAAAGCAGCCAGTGCTCTGAGCCATCTCCTTCCCACTCACCCCACTGTGTCCCCAGCACTATTCTATAGCCTTTTATTAAAGGGCAACATTTTACACTCAAAATAAATAAAAAAATTAATAACAATCTACAGCCATGGTGGCACATGACTTTAAACTCAGAACTCAGGAGGCAGAGGCAGGTAGATCACTGTGAGTTCAAGACCAGAGCAACTTCCAGGACAGCCAGATATACAGGGAGACCCTGTCCCAAAAAAATGAGACCCTGTCTCAAAAGACTATAATAAAACAAACACAAAAACTACTCAAAACAGAAAGAACTAAAGGCAAGAAACAGGTTTGGGTGTGGGGGCAGATTTCTACACAAAGTTTTAAACATGTTGAGATTGGAAAGGTATAGTTGTGTTTACATATACACATAGAACTGCTTCAAATTAGGCAACACACAAATCCCTATTTATTCTTTCTTTGATTCTTATTATATCCATTCTTTCCTACATTTTTGTCTTCTATTATAATCCTGTGAAAAGATGAACATAGGCATATTGAGGTTTTAACGTGTTTATTCGAGTATTCAGTGATCCTTAAATTGGGAATCACCAGACAGAAAGTGCTTTAGACTTCACTAGGGGTGGAGAGTTGTAGCGAAATGGAAAAAGGGCGAAAGGAAGTGTTCTCAGAATAAAGGACATAAGGACAGACACTTCATTGGTTGGAGTGGAAAGTCGCTACCTAGAGGTTAGTTAGTGGTCTCATTGGTTGACTTGTTTTCTTTGGTTTTTTTTTTTTTTAAGTTTTTATATGTATTTCTGTATGTGTAGTAATGTACTGTCTGCATGCAACGGTCTGTGAACCTGTGTCGTGCAAATGCCGCAGAGGTCAGAAGAGGGTGTCGGATTTCCCCTGGAACAGGAGTTCTCCTGGAATTTGGAGTTTCAGACGGTTTTTCTTGGCCGCCATGTGGGGTGCTGGGGGGGATTTTTATCGAAACCCGGGTTCCTCTGAAAGAGCAGTTGTTGCTCTAACCACTAGGCCATCTTCTCCAGCCCCTTTCTTTCGGTTTTTTTACTTTCAACTAGCTAGCTTCTTTGCATACAAGGGAAAAACCCAAGTGCCAAGGGCTAAGGAACCCAAATTCAACTTAAAAAGAAAAAAAAATGCAAAACTTTAGATCGCAATCAGCTAATATCTAAAAAGTTGAGTACCCTCCACCCCACATTTCTAACTCTTTCTCTGCGTATGTCCTATTGTCTCTCCCCTCTTGGTCTAACTTGTTCTCTCTCCTCTTTGTTTTTCTCCTCTCTTCTCCCTCTCTCCCTTCCTTCTTTTTTTTTTTTTTCTCTTTCTTTCTGGGACCCCAGGCTGACCTCACATTCCCTATGTAGTTAAGGCTGACCTTGAACTTCTGATACTCCTGTCTCTACTTAAGTGCTAGAATTGCAGGTGTGAACCACATTTGTCCTTACATGCATCTCACATTTCAGTGCCTTCCTTTGTCTGTCTCATACTTTCAAAACTATATAGAATGGGCTGGTAAGATGGTCCAATAGATAGGGAGCTTGGGGCCAAACATGATGATCTGAAATCTTGAGTTCTCCACCTGGTACCTGTTAGGTCTGGGCTTCCCAGAATCCCAAGGGACTCAGACCCCCCTTTCTCTAGAGGCTGTCAATCTTCTTATCTCTTCCTCTGTACCTGAGGGCCCCCCCCCTGATGTAAGTGGTGGGCCCAGGCTCCCTTCTCTCTCTGCTCTCTCTCTTCTGTCTCTCTCTCTCTCTCTCTCTCTATGTCTCTCTCTCTCTCTCTCTGCATCATGGCTGTCCAGTTCCACCACGTGTTTGCAGGCAGCCCTTGCAGGCGGCCCTGCTGGTAATTCCACATGGAAGTAATCATGTTCCTGGCCTGGCTTTTACTTACGCCTCATGTGCCTTTTTTTTTTTTTTTTTTATTTTTTAGCATTTTTTTAAAAATTAAAAAAAAAAAAAAAAAATCTTTAAAAATATTTTTTTTATTAATTTTATTTATTTCTGTATGTGTATAATGTATGTCTGCATGACAAGTTGTGCCTCCGTGTCGTGCATGCTGCGGGAGGTCAGACGAGGGGGTCGGGATTCCCTGGCACTGGAGGTTCTCTGGAATTGGGAGTTTCGGATGGTTCTCGGCGCCATGTGGGAGCTGGGATCGAACCCGGATCCTCTGTAAGAGCGGTTGGCGTCTTAACCGCTAGGCCATTCTCCAGCCCCCCTCATGTGTCTTTTTATCTGGGGGTTGGAGGTGTACGGCCCTTTTTATAACCTAATCTAGTACCCACCGAGTGGAAGGAGAGACTGACTCCCACAAGTTGTCTTTTGACCTCCACAAGTACCATGCATATGTGTACACATCAACACGCAGACATACTCAGACACACACATACTGCATATGAACTTACACCCAAGTACTCTAGCTGTATTTCTTGCCTCTCTGAGTTTGTCTCAGTTTGGTCAACCTAGAACTTCAAATGCAGTATGCTCCATGTTGTCTGCAGCTGGTTGCCTGGGCTCATCCTGATTGGAGTCTTTACTTAGCAATGATGCGGATTGAACTCAGGCCCTCATGCTGGTAGGCAAGCTCTCTCTGACTGAGCCACATCCCCCACTCCACCTGGCCTTAAGGTCAGTTACTCAAGGTCTCAATACTCGTAGGCGGTCAGGTTCCATCCAAAACAGGTCAGTATGAGTACTGCCTCTCCTGATTGCAAACGTGCTGTCTGCGTCCAACATGTTGCACTTAACTCACATCTTGTGTGTTTTGCCATTTCTTCATTTCTTAATTTCTCTCTCTGAGACTGAGAACAAAGATCAGGTGACAGTCACAGCATTTTCTTACTCCCCAGAGCACCCAGCATAGGCACAAGGCGGGATCTCCGTAGGTGTTTGTTGACTTGAAGTATTAAGGTACTTTTTTCTTTCCCATTAGGTTTATCTCTACTTGAGTAAATGAAGCTGATATGTAAAAGCAGCTGAGATTAAGCATGGAAAGTGGAAGAATAAATAGGAGACAGAAGAGATGTTAGGGAAACTGTGATATAGTATTAACCATTGGAATTATCTGTTAGGATTATCATATTTAGAAGATTAGAAAAGTTTCTATTTTCAATATCATTGCCATTTTGTATAATAGTACTAAAGGAACATAAACTGCTAAAAGTCGAATTATTATTAAAACTGTTGTACAACAAAAAATTTTTTTTTTTTTATCATTTTTTTCTTTTTTTATTTACTTACTTTTTAAGGTTTTGTAGTCCAGGTTGGTCTTGATTTCAGAGAGATCTACCTGCCTTTTGCCTCCTGAATGCTGGGGATTAAAAAGTGGTGAAACCTTTAAATCAGTTAGTAGTCTAACAAGGATTAGAAAAGACAAAACTCTGTTCAGTGTTTGACAAAGTAGAAAGGGTGAAAACATAAATAAGGCTTTAATTTGGCAAAATATAATGCAATGCCTTCTGTTCTCTTCCAAGGAATAGTTTCCCAAGTGCTTCACTTGGTATTCTTTAAGTGATCAATACCCAGACCTGGTTTATCGCATTTCTCCTTTGTGAGATGCTGGAACACTGATTTAAAAAGAAAAAAAAATTTAAAAAAGCAACTCTGTAGACACCTCCAGAGTTTAGTTTTATAATAAAACTGTTTGAATAATTAGACCTTTCCATTCCTAAAGATATAAAATTTTAAATGTAATCTTCTACTTTTTTGCTCAATTCATTGTTCAGAAGATCAAAAGTGGTACAGACAGCATGAAATTTAACATTTTAATACTAATGTTGTACATTGTTTTACTTAACATTTTGGAAAGTAACTGCCTCAGACATCATCAGAAAAACATTTTTTTGTTCTAATGTAATCGGTTTTTGTAATGGCAGTCAGCAAATAAAGGGATGCTTATTATTCAAAAAAAAAAAAAAGTGGTAAAAAAAAAAAAAAAAAAAAAAATTTTTTTTTAAAAATCCACAAGCTCCTGATTTTTTTTTTCATATGATTTTTTTTTTTTTTTTTTTTTTTTTTTTTTCTTTTCTTCATTTTTTTTATCTTGAGACAGAGTTTAACTAAGTAGCCACTTGCTGGCCTGAAACTCTATATGTAGCCCGGGTGGCTTAACTTGTAAGCAATTCTTCTGCTTGTAGGTGTTGTGTGCTACCAGCTGGCCTCCAATTCGTTAGGTTTCCACCTGTTTTTTGGATCCAAACTGATTTGTGGAAGAAAAAAAAAAACCTCCACTTTGTCCATAAGGACAATATAAAATAAGTCAAACATCTTAGATGAATGTTTGGAAATACACAGAAATTACAATTACTTATCATAGTCACTTAAAATAAAAATAAGCTTGGAGTTAGAAATTACCAACATAAGGGAAAAAGCTCTTGAACTCTGTGATTCAGTATGGTCTTTTCCATGTAACAGGCTCTTATTTTTATTACAGAATTAGAGAAGTCTGTCAACTTTAAGTATAGTTAAGTCAACAGAAACTGTTCTAGGTAAATGAATTTAATCTTCATGGTCACTGACATACAATATAATCTTGTTTCTCTTAGGACTTTTTTTTTCTTTAAGTAACTAAGTGACTCACAAGCTCAGAAAATATTTTCTGGTACAGGTAAGTCTGAGCTTAACATGAAATATTCTGAATATTTCTTCTCTCAAGATGAGGATTTCAAAAATAACAGCTCCTTCCTGGGAGGTGGAATTGGCCTCTTGTTAGGAATGTCTACAAATAAATGTCCTTTGAGGAACATATTTTAAGATAGCTAGAATCCGCTTTTTCTTCCTCTATCAAACTCCCTAACCAAACTTCAGGGCTCAACTCAAATGCCACCTCTTTTATACAATTTAGTTTCATTTTTGGACCATGGTTAATTACCTATTGTTCTCTTTTTAGAGCGGGGTATATATTTGGTCTTTTTGAGACTATGGTCTCTCTGTTCGCCTCAAGTGGCCAGGAAACATTAGCTATGTAGACCAGGCGGCATTGATCTCCCAGAGATCTGCTTGCCTTGCCTCCCAAATGCTAGGATTAAAGGTGTTGCACCACACCTAGCTGGTTAATATCTCCTTTACCAATTGCTGTAGGCTTGGGCTAGCCGGGGGAACTCATTGTGTTTCCCAGACTGGTCTTGAACTCATGGTGCTTCAACTTCCTCAGTCTCTTTTGTATCTCAACATGTGCTAAGTGCCCAGTAAGTGGTAGCTGGAAACCAGGCATAAAGAACCACACCCAGCCAAGAGTAAATTCTTTTTTTTTTTGTTCTTTTGTTTTTTTTTTTTTTTTTTTTTTTTAGTCCCAACTGGCCTGAGGTTCACTTTGTGTAGGCCAGGCTGGCCCTTCTTGAACTCACCAAGATCCACCGCCATCTTGCTCCCATGGCTTAGGATTAAAGGCGTGCGCCACCACCCAGGCAAGAGTAAATTCTTTGATGTTAGTGACGTGCATGTTGTTATGATCATAGTTTTCCATCACATAAATATCCCACAGTCAGATTTTCTAATTTTCTTCATTATTTGGTGCTGGGGAATTAAGTCCAGGGACCCTTTACCTGGCTAGGTGACATGCTCTGTCACTGAGCTACCACACTTACCCCTAATAGTTAGATGTAATATACAAGTATTCCAAAACCAATCTATGGAAGGTAAACAGGACAGACATCATGTAGATTGGCTATTTTTAATTCTTAAAATTTGAAAATTTTTATCATATCATGCCTTATTATGTTTAAAAATTGTTGTAGAAGGCCTTAAAATGTAAAACCAATTATTTCTTTGCTTTTTTCCTTATCCACAAATCTCATTTACAAGAAGGAATCACATTTGGATTTTCAATTTTTGTTTTATGCTTTTCTTTGTTGTTTAAGTTACTGCATTCACTAAATAAACTTACTGAATTCTTTCTAAATTTTAGAACATTTCTTGTTATATGTCGCTTATGGACATTCCTGCTACGGAGAACGAAGGGTTAGTTTTTTCAGTGCTAGGGATGGATTCTAGAGAGTACTGCATTCTAGGCAAGGACTCTACCACGGAGTTACCTCCCCAGCTCCTGGATGGAAGAATCTTCTGAATTTGTATCTTTACCTACACCTTTATCTCTTGCTTTAATTGCTTTTTATTTTCGGAGATGGTCGAAGACAGTTTCTGGAAAGAAAGTGGTATTCTGGGATACCCTCTAGGAGTCTTCATCCTCCAGCTGTGATCTGAATGATGTTCGCCACCAGGCCATCCTTGGGACTCCTTTGTTAGTCTTGAATCTTCTTCCTTACCGACTTTCTCGTCCAGGTCTAGTGGGAGTATCACCTTAGGAAACTTCATAATAGCAGATGGAGGGGAGGGAGACATTCTCCTTGATTTATGCTCGCTTTGTGGTTTTGTTGGAGAAAGGACTCAGGGTGGGAAATCATGTTCCATCTGAGAACTGACAGCACCGCGGCACTGTCTCCACCAGGGCGCTTCTCATTCCTTTGCAGATGGAAATCTCTGTAAGAGTCTCAAATCCTCCCTTTATCCTTGGGGTTTGGAAATTGCCCAGTGGTATGTTTTCAGTGAGGGCACTTTTAATTCATTTACTGGGTCCTGGATATACTTTTTCCATCTAGAAGATTTAGCTTTTTGGCTTTCATTATCAATCTTCTGAGATATAAATCACATGCTTTGCAGTTCACATATTTAAAGTGTACAATTAAAAATCAAGTGTACAAGTCACAGAACTCTGAAACTACAACTGTGGAATTTTAGAACATTTATATGACCTTCCATTAGTGGTTATTCATCGTCCCTCTCCTTGTTGCATTCTTAGGAACTGAACCCAGGGCTCATGCATGTGAGGCAGATGCTTTAGCCCTGGGCTAGATCTCTACTCCTTTAAAAACTTTTATTTTGAAACAGAGTCTGTTAATAGCCCAGGCCAGCCTCAAATTCAAGATTCTCCTGCCTACCTTCCTGAGTATCTGGGATTACAGGCAGGCTACCCCATGCCTGGCACTGCATTTCTACTTATGGTTGAATGTTTCCTTATATGGTGATACCACATTTTGCTTATTTCATCATTTGATGGAATGTAACTTGCTTCCACTTTGGGGATATTATAAATAAAATGGCTGTGAACTATTTTTTTTTCTATTTTTCTTTTCCTCCTCTCCTCTTCCTTCCTCTTCTCTTTTTCTCACAGTGCTGGGGATAGAACCCAGGATCTTAAGGAACAAGGCTATACTGAGTGACCGCTCCAGCTGGGTGTGAACTTACATATCCAAATGTTAGTGTCATTTGTCTTGGGTATACACCTATGAATGGAGGCGAGGACTATATGGCTGATGGATGCTAATTTCATATACTATGGCTGATGAGATGCTAATTTATATACATTTAATCACATTTCTTAGTTTTTGCTTTTCAGAAAGATCTGGTCTTACTTTATGTTTGAAGATATATAATTTATAATAGATTATATTATATATATATTATTTTTTTTTTTGTCTTTTTGGAGACACACCGTCTCCTTATTAGCCCAGGTATCCAGAACCAGTATGTGGACCAGGCTGGCTTTGAATCACAGGATCTGCCTCTCCTCCCTTCCAAGTACTGGGATTAAAGGCGTGCAGCACCGTACCCAGCCTCCTTTGAATAATTTAAACTGGACAAAGAAACTAGTTCATTTATTGTGATTGCCTCATTTGCTTTTTGTTCCCCCAAATTTGTGAACATTTTATTCATTGGTGTTCTGTCCTGGCTCCTCTTCTCTTTGTTGTTTTGAGTATAAATCCATAGATTTGTTTAGCAAAATTTTACCAAGATGTCACCAATCTGCCATATTGATTAAAACCAATAAAGGTTTATTAATAATTATATAAAAGTGCTTCACAAAATGCCCACATACTGTCTGTCTGCCACCATGTGATAGCTGTAGATGGATCTTTGTGAGTTCAAGGCCAGCCTGGTCTACAGAGTGAGTTCCAGGACAGCTGGGGCTACAGGGAGACCCTGTCTCAAAAAGACCAAAAAAAAAAAAAAAAAAAAAAAAAAAAAAAAGACTATTATAAAATCTGAACTATTAGCAAGGGATGAGGGGTGTGTAGCTTCAATGTAGAGCATGTATTTAGCAGGTTATAAGGGTCCTGGACTCAATAACCAGCACTAAAATAGTGAAAAAATAAAATTAAAAAAAAATCTAAACTGTGGAAAATTGACTCGATGGAGAAACCACCATTAATACAATATGTGTGTCATTAACATCTAAGAATTTATGACTTAGCTGGGTGTGGGATTGTATGCCTGTGTTCCAGCACTCAGGTGGCTAAGGCAGAAGGATTGCTGTGAGTTCAAGTTCAGCCTGGCTGCATACTGTGAGTTCAAGGTCAGCCTGGGCTGCATACTGTAAGTTCAAGGTCAGCCTGGGCTGCATACTGAGCCTCCACCAGGGCTGCATAGCAAGACTTTGTCTCAAACAAAAAACAATAAAAAAAAAAAAAAAGAGGCAGAGGCAGGTAGATTTCTGTGAGATCAAGGTCAGTCTGGTCTACATGGTGATTTCTACAGCAGCTGGGGCTACTAGGGAAACCTTATCTAAAAAAAAAAAAAAATCCCTCGAATCAAAACAGAGCAAAACAAACAAACTTAAGCAAGAGAAAACAAAACACCCAAAGCACCCCACAAAAAAAAAATAAAAGAACTTACAACTCTGGTTTTGACTTCCCCGTGGTACTTGAAGGCTGGGTAAAACCTGTATGGGTGCTTTGGTGGTACTGGACATTATGGTTTGAATATGTATTTTGTTCACCCCAAAGTTTGTTCTTGAAGAGGGGACACTCTTGAGAGGTGTGACTGAACCATGAGGGCGCTGACTACAAAGGACTAATGGATTATCAGGAGGAGGAGCCTTGCTAGAAACATTCCATCCTGGGGAACACACCTTTCAAAGGGATGTCTTGCCTCTCTGCTTCCTGGCTGCGTGCGGGTGCGGGGTGGCGGTACGGCAAGTGTCTTTTTTTTTTTTTTTTTGTCTTTTAGAGTCAGGGTCTCCCTGTAGCCCCAGCTGTCCTGGAACTCCCTCTGTAGACCAGGCTGGCCTTGAACTGACGAAGATCCTCCGCCTGCCTCTGCCTCCCAAGTGCTAGGATTAAAGGCATGCTCCACCATGCCTGGTGCAAGTGTATTCTTCTACACCTTCTCTGCCATGATGTTTGCATGACCACAAGCTCAGAAACAATGGAACCAATCGACCATGGACAGAAGCTTCCAAAACCATGTGCCAAAATAAATCCTTCCCTTCTTAAGTTGTTTACTTCAGTTATTCTATCACAGAGATGAAATGTTGACGAACACACTGAAGACTCAACCCAGGGGCTTGTGTATGCTGGCCACATACCCAACATCTGAGCCATACCCTGCTTTTTGAACAATGTATTTTAGTTTATTCTTTGACAATTTCATACAAATATATAATGTGTTTTGATCATAGCACCCGTTAGCCTCTCCTATGCCCCTAGAGCTGGACCTCCTTTTTAACATGTCTTTTTTTTTTTAACATGTCCTTTTTTTTAGCCCACTAAGTTTAATTAAGGTTGTTTACCTGGGTCAAAGGTTACTTACTGGAGCATGGTAACTAACCAGTAGCTACCCCACTGAAGAAAGAGACTACCCCTCCCAGCAACCATTAGCTGCCAACAGCTACTCGGGGGGGTGGTGCCACACATGCTCCTCCCCTACCCTTGGTAGAATGTTGACAGGTCCAATCTTGTGCAGGTCTTATGCAGGTAGCCACAGTTACATGCTTTCACGAATGCTGCAGCCATATCGTGTCCAGAAGTGTTTATTTGCATAGAGTCTGCTATGAGTTCAACCGTGACAAAAGACCAGTCATTCTTAGAAATATTAAAAAAGTCTGTATGCAAACACATCATGTAAAATAATATCTACTTTCAAGTAGAGAAGGACACAAATCTATCATGTACTTGGCTCACTAGCCTGTCCTTCCTAAGAAAATGGTTGGCAGTTAAGTGGCAATTCCTGTTTGCTGCGAAGGGAAGGGACTCTATTGCTCAGGTTTACCTGCTGATTCTTTTACAAGATTTCACGGCTGGTGGGGCCAGACAAGAACATTGAGCAGTAAGCTCCAAGAAAGTTTCTTCCTTAAGTTGGGCTCAATGACTTAATGGATGCATGCCCAGTGTCTATCTGAAATACTGTTAGGTAGGGTGTGCCCATGAGAGTTTTCCTAGTGAATGGGTATCTGAGGCTGACGAATGCAGGGTGATTCCTTCCTTCTAAGATTAAGCTCATTTTCTGTAAGGAAACTACATGTTGCCATGAGTGACCTTGGAAGAACTTTCAGTGTTCAGGTCCATTTCCTCATTGACAAATAGTCACCTATAACAACTGGATCAAAGAGTCACTGCAGCCTGATTAAGCAGAGAACCTTGGGGAAGATACTCCTCCATATGGCGTCCTTGTCAACACCATGGTATTCTTGAGTGGAACAAACACACACACGTACACACAAATCCATACACACTGACATGCATGCAGTTCTGGTATTGTGCTTTATTCCTCTGTCAGCCTTAGCATCTATGATTGCAGCCTAAACTCCATGTGATTAAAATGGATAATGAGTCCCAGGCCTAAAATTCAATGCTATGGGATGACACATTACACACAGGCCTATTCCTATCGTCTGAGTGGGCTTCTTTTAACTAGAGGAACAAGGAGCACAGTGGCATGGATTTGTTGGTCTAAACTCTTGGAGAATGATCCTCTCCTTGGTGGGCTCTGAGTTGAATTGCACATGAGGTTTGTTGTTGTCTTCTCCAATGAATCTCACTTCCTTTTCTCCTTCGATGGTGTAGGTTTGATGCCCCTACTTCTCACTATTTAAATAATCTTAAATTGTAAACTATCATGACTTCCCTGGGGGCCTCATCTGAGCCAGGATTTCCACATATGCAATTCCATCCAGAAAGTTTGGAGAGAAATAAAACTTGGTGTGATGTCTCAAACCTCAAGAGTGTCTTAGAGATGAAGCTTTTTGGCAATCTTGCTCCTTGGACTGTTCCCTGATTTTTCACAGTCCCTCTCTCTCCCCTTTTTTGGTCTTTTTGAGACAAGGTTTCCCTCTTGCTCCAGCTGTCCTGGAACTCACTATATAGACCAGGCTGGCCTTCAACTTGTAGAGATCCACTTGCCTCTGTCTCCTGAATGCAGGGATTACACTGTCCTTTTACTGATTGCTTTCTTTCTTTCCCCTCCTTCAGATTGCTGTTATGTGGCTCCTGAATGTATTTAAACCCTAAATACTTTGTGGTTCCCATGGGCTATATCTTGCCTGTGAATTGAGACCAGGATACCTATGCTTTTCAGACCTATATGGGTTTTTGTTGTTGTTGTTTTGGTTGTGTATGTATGCCTATATATTTGTGTTTGCAGGCACATGAGTGCATGTGTGTTTGCATTCACGTAGAGGCTGAAGGTTGATGTTAGGTGTCTTCCTCAGTCATGCTCCACCTTATTTATTTATTTTTTGTCTTTTTGAGACTGGGTCTCCACGCAGCCCCAGCTGGCCTGGAACTTACTATGTAGACAAGGTTGGCCTTGAATTCACAGAGATCTGCCTACCTCTGCCTCCCAAGTGCTGGGATCAAAGGCGTGAGCCACCACACCCAGCCCTCTGCCTTATTTTTTAAAGACAGGGTCTGTCACTGAATCTGGAGCTCAAATATATAGCTAGGATGAATAAACCCTGAGATCCTCCTATTTCTATCTCCTCAGCATTGGGATTAAAGGTACACACCATGGCATGTATGGGAGTCCTGGGTTTCCAACTCCGACTCTCGTGCTTGGATGGAAGCCCTTTACTGACTCCCCAGCCCTTGTTATGTTTGCGATTGTGTGTGTGCTTATGGGGGTATCTGTACATGTGTGAGAGAAAGTATGTGCAGACCAGAAATCTTCAGTCCTCTCCATCCACTTTTGTTTCTGAAACAGGGATTTTCACTTATTTGGCCAGAATGGCTGGCCAGAAAGTTCCAGGGATCCTCTTGCCTCTGCCTTCCCTTGACTCTCAGCAGCACATTTGGCCATGGATGCCTTTTTCCATGGGCACTGGAGAGCTGAACTCAAGTCTCCATGCTGTGCAGCAGATACTTTACCCACCGAGGCATCTTCATGGCCCCTCTTTTTATGGTTTTAAGCTGGGAAAGGATCCCACTGTAAGTTAGATTTTTAGATGTCCTACTGGAGGCTGTCTGATTATCACTGAATCTTACTGGGGTTATAAAAAAGTGAAGTGATTGGTCTTATAAACTGGCTAGGAAAACAGGTAGCAAGGCTCTCGAACTACAAATATGTATTTGTTCATGGAGAGGCTTAAGGACTTGGGGACAAATTCAGCTCCATAATTTCTCACACACACCTCTCACTGAGGCTTATAGCTCCTGTGGTATCTCACTTGAATTCTTTGGAGAACGTGTTGATAGTTCATTTATATCACTCAGTAACTTGGGTGCTTGGCAGGAAGGCATAATTCTTTAGAAAAAAATTAATATTTGCTTGATTTCCTGATAAAAAGAATACTACAAAAGAAAATTGCAAAACCTTGAAGGCTTGGCAGGCTTTCCCATGTGGGTGGAAAAATGTTGCACTAAAGCCAAACTGGAATTGCTCATGAAATATAACATAAAAAATACATTAAAAAAAGAACATTGATCCTGGGGAAAAAACACAGATGTAAGTATATAAAACAACAAAGCTTATGGACTTTATCAGCATGCATTATACAGGCACAATGGCATAATCACGATGTTATGAAAATGGCAAATCTCTGATATTAGAGATGATCGGAATCTCTTTATTGTGCTGATTTGAGCCTTTATCAGATTCCCAGTGTGTTTGGATCTGTGTTTGGTGTTGATACGTTTATTTCTTGCTCCTACCCACATTCCACCTCAATCTTTGTTATATGGCCTTACACAAACAGCACAGATTTCTTCTGAGTTGGAAAAATTGCTTAAAGCTGGGAGATTTGAGCTGGCCATTGCGGCTTGTGGCTTTGGAAGCCAAGCACTGCAGAGGCTGAGGCAGGAGGATCTGGAGCTCAAGTCCAGTTTTAACTACGGTGAGTTGGAGGCCAGCCTGGGCTGTATTTAATCCTGTCTCAAAGATGTATTACTCTTACAGGACTTGTAAAGACGCCTTCTGTCTCTAGTGTTTCTCTTTGAAGTCCTGGTCCTATTGGATTTCTTGGTGTTCCCTTTTTACTCACCATAACTGCTAAGAAAGCATTGTGAATCCCCCCACCCCCCACCCCCAAGAACCTGTGGGACAAAGAGTATTGTAAAAGAGCTACAAAAGGTTAGCTGGCTGGACAAAAGAATTGCGGTTTCCAGTTGATTTAATTTTGACTTTTTTTTTTTTTTTAATCTTTTTGAGACAGGGTCTCCCTGTAACCCCAGCTGTCCTGGAACTCACTCTGTAGACTAGGCTGGCCTTGAACTCACAGAGATCCGCCTGCCTTTGCCTCCCATGTGCTGGGACTAAAGGTGTGCACCACCATGTCCGGCTTTTACTTTGTTTTTTAAAGGGACACTTAAAATATGTTTCCAAAGCATAGATAGGTATCGGTGTCAGGCCTTTCAAACCTGTGTCCATTTGGTTTTCCTACAGAGCCCTAGTAACACGAGAGATGTGGTTTCAGGAATTTCCTGTAAGAGTAGGTGGCAACTTCCATGTTGACCCTATCTTAGAGATCTGAGGACTGTGTGTATCAATGACATTTCTTTGTTAGATGCTACACACTCAGTTTCCCTGAAATTCAAGTAACCATATTTCTTGCTAAATAAGGGAGAGAAAAGAGATGACATCATGGAACAGGTTAGAGATTATTCCAAACAAAGAGTATAGTATAGCTTTGTAGAGGAGTGGGAGAAACAGGTGAGTAATCAACAAAGTGTTCATTGACTGCTTCCCCTATTCCCCAAAGTGTAGCAGCCAGTGTGAGAATCAATGGCTTGATTTATTGCCTTAAAGGAAATTATGATCTTATTAGGCAATGGGTATTTTGCATATCACACGAAAGCAGTATGTTCCTGAGAACTACCTGAGATGCAGACGGAATCCAGAGGAGGGAGACACCAGTGATATGCAGGGAAGCAAGAGCAGGTTGAAGGAGGCTGACAATGGACACTGAAGACTTTTAGGTGTTCTGTAAAACTGTTGACCTGAGATCCTGGGTGGGTACCTTTGAAGTTTGCTGAGGACATGAGTTTTGACATGTAGGGGTATTTATGGGAGACAAAAGTGAGGACTCAGATCATTGAAGGCAGATGCCTTTAATTTTGATGTTAAGGGAAGTTCTAGTGGAATCCTAATGAAAAGTGGGGCTCTGGGAGGTTGAATCTGTGAGCAAGGTATAGGATAGAATGAAACGGTGTCGAAAGGTAGTGAACATGCTCGAAGTGCAGTTATGAAATTCATGTACCATAAAATCAGTGAATTTAAAGTGAATAGATCAGTAGTGCTTAGCATAGTCGCAGTATTACACAGTCACCACCTGTAGGTATCCAGTTCCAAAGATTTCTATCATTCTAAAGTCAAGCTCCGTATCCATCCAAAAGATTTTCTCCCCTTCTTTTCTTTCTACCATCAGCCTGCATTCTGCCTCTATGATTTTGGACATTTAATATAAAGGGAATAATTTTGTGTCTGTTTTCTTTCATTTGTCATGTATCAGGACATTGCTCCTTTTTTATGGCTGGAAGTCTATTTGTGACCAGTGGGGAAGCAGGTAGATAAACTGGCTTATCTCAGCTATCCGTTGAGGCTGAGCGTGATTGTTAAATTCTCTAATTCTATTTTGTGTCTATACTGATGCACCTAAGATGGTTATTGTGCGTGAACAGAGATATATCTTCACTGATGGAACAGTTGGCCAGTTGATGATAGAGGCTGGGTCAGGAGAATCACAAGGTTAAGGCCAACCTGAGCTACAGAGTGAGTTTAAGACCAGCCAGGAAAATTTAATGAGACCTTGTCTTCAAAATGGAAAGTAAAAAGTAAAAGAGGACTGAGAATGTAGTGTAGCTCAGTGGTAGAATACTTGCCAGCATCTTCGAGGCCCTACACACACACACACACACACACACACACATACACACACACACACACGCACACACACGCACACGCACACACACACGCACACAAAACAGGGGAGCCAAATGGATATTAATTTTAGGGACTATAGTCTGAAGTTTAGGGTAGGAGTGAAATCAATCAGTAGTGATATCTGACATAAATCTGAAAATTCAGAAAAGAAATGATAGCTGAGGCCTTGTTTTAATTAAAAAATTTCCTTTAGTTGATATAGAGTCTCATGTAACCTAGGTTGGCCTCTAACTTGTATGTAGCTGAGGCTGCCCTTTTACTCCTGGTCCTCCAGCCTCCATGTCTCCAGTGACAGGTGTGCGCCAGCCATCACAATGGTTGAGTTCTCATGTAAAAGATTTGTTGGTTGTTCCTTAAATTTAAACTGCTAGACACAAACTGGAAAACGGCCCAGGTGTGGGAGTCTAATACTCCATAGAATGTCAGGGATAAATTTTAGTTTGGCGAAAAAAATTTTTTTTGCTATGCCTATAAAGAAACGAGGTAGAAAGTTGGCGGCAGAGGATTTATAAGAGGACACGCTTAAGAGGTGTGTCACGTAGGCAGTTTCTAGATGCTGTGACAGCAGGAGTACACAGTCAGATGTGCCATGGAGCCTGAGCCCTGTCAGGTGCCAAATCCTCAGCAACCGGAAGTTAGGTAAACTCTTGGAAAGACCAAGACTTAGAATCAGGTAAACCGGCGTTCGGCTTGGGATCTGACATTTACTCTCTGAATGTCCTCAGACAAATAATTTAACTATTCAGAACTGAAGGAGGATTAAATGAGATAACATTTGTGAAGGGGAAAGAGACCCAGTGTTCAGGCAGGGAATTACAAGTGTGTGTTTTGAAGGAGATGGACATGGTTTGGGGTGTGAACTGTGGGAGCAGGCAGAGAAAGATCCAGAGACCTCCATGCAGAGGTCACACACTGGAGAGGACCGGTGGCTAAATCCTAAAGTGAACAAAATGCCCGTTATTTACCTGTACTTATTCACTTTATTTTATTGTGTCTCCATCCTAAAATCATTTATGAAGACAGTGTGTTTAAAAGTACTTCAGCTGGGCGTGGTGGCGCACGCCTTTAATCCTAGCACTTGGGAGGCAGAGGCAGGTGGATCTTTGTGAGTTCAAGGCCAGCCTTGAGTAAGCACCCAAGAGCATCAAGTGAGTGGACATCGTAAAAAATGCACCCCTCACCCAGTGCCTAGATCACAGACAGAGNCACACACGCACACAAAACAGGGGAGCCAAATGGATATTAATTTTAGGGACTATAGTCTGAAGTTTAGGGTAGGAGTGAAATCAATCAGTAGTGATATCTGACATAAATCTGAAAATTCAGAAAAGAAATGATAGCTGAGGCCTTGTTTTAATTAAAAAATTTCCTTTAGTTGATATAGAGTCTCATGTAACCTAGGTTGGCCTCTAACTTGTATGTAGCTGAGGCTGCCCTTTTACTCCTGGTCCTCCAGCCTCCATGTCTCCAGTGACAGGTGTGCGCCAGCCATCACAATGGTTGAGTTCTCATGTAAAAGATTTGTTGGTTGTTCCTTAAATTTAAACTGCTAGACACAAACTGGAAAACGGCCCAGGTGTGGGAGTCTAATACTCCATAGAATGTCAGGGATAAATTTTAGTTTGGCGAAAAAAATTTTTTTTGCTATGCCTATAAAGAAACGAGGTAGAAAGTTGGCGGCAGAGGATTTATAAGAGGACACGCTTAAGAGGTGTGTCACGTAGGCAGTTTCTAGATGCTGTGACAGCAGGAGTACACAGTCAGATGTGCCATGGAGCCTGAGCCCTGTCAGGTGCCAAATCCTCAGCAACCGGAAGTTAGGTAAACTCTTGGAAAGACCAAGACTTAGAATCAGGTAAACCGGCGTTCGGCTTGGGATCTGACATTTACTCTCTGAATGTCCTCAGACAAATAATTTAACTATTCAGAACTGAAGGAGGATTAAATGAGATAACATTTGTGAAGGGGAAAGAGACCCAGTGTTCAGGCAGGGAATTACAAGTGTGTGTTTTGAAGGAGATGGACATGGTTTGGGGTGTGAACTGTGGGAGCAGGCAGAGAAAGATCCAGAGACCTCCATGCAGAGGTCACACACTGGAGAGGACCGGTGGCTAAATCCTAAAGTGAACAAAATGCCCGTTATTTACCTGTACTTATTCACTTTATTTTATTGTGTCTCCATCCTAAAATCATTTATGAAGACAGTGTGTTTAAAAGTACTTCAGCTGGGCGTGGTGGCGCACGCCTTTAATCCTAGCACTTGGGAGGCAGAGGCAGGTGGATCTTTGTGAGTTCAAGGCCAGCCTTGAGTAAGCACCCAAGAGCATCAAGTGAGTGGACATCGTAAAAAATGCACCCCTCACCCAGTGCCTAGATCACAGACAGAGGCATGCCACTGAAGCAGACTGGGGTGCTGGGCTTTGAACCTCATGTTCATGGCAGATGCTGTACCAGTGGAACCATCTCCTCAGCCCCTGCAAACCTTTTATGCCATTCCTCTATTATTTTGTACTTCACTAATGCTGACTTTTCATTTGCTTTTGTTTCATTTTGGTTTTCTGAGCCAGGGTCTGGCTATGTGGCCGAGGTTTGCCTTGATCTAGTGATCCTTTTGACTCAGAGGCTTAAATGCTGGGATTATAATCACTAATAGTTTTTTTGAAATCTCTATACTGAAACCATCTCAGGGACCATTGGAAAAAGGGGAAGATAGATGCTTGGCTTAGTGAAGGACAGTGGACACTGGGTTGTTCCTTCCCAGGGTAGAGTGGTTCCCAGAGAGGAGCTTTATCAGGGCAGAGGGAAGAGGTTGCGTAGCTTAGTGCCTTCTGAATCCAGTCTTCAGCTGGGCAATCAAGCAAACTGCTAGACAATTTTAAAATTTATTCTTTTTATTTTATGTGTTTGAATGTATTGCGTGCATGTATGTGAATGCACCCCTGTCATGCAGTGCTTCAGAGGTCAGAAGTGGGAGTCAGATTCCCTTGAAACTGGAGTTCAGGACAGTTCTTAGCCACCATGTGGGTGCTGGGAATTGAACCCAGGTCTCAACCACTAAGTCATATCTCTAGCCCCAAAACGCTAGAATTTTTAAAATTATCATTGTTTTATTTATTTGGTTTTTATTTTTAATACTATTTTAAAAACGAATTGAACTTTTGTGCTTTTTCATGTAATAAATCCTGGTCATACTTAGACTCCCTCACCCGTCTATAGCCTCCCTCACCCGTCTATAGCCTCCCTCTTGGCCTCCCTTCCCCTGCCAGCGTTCATGCGTTCTGTCATATATGTTGCGGTCTGTTGAGTCAAGTTTCTGTCTCTGGATGTCCCTTGGTGTGAGTTCATTCACTGGAGCCTGGCTCTCTCTCTTTTAAGAAGATAAGCTCTCCCTCTTGCAGCAGTGGTCAGTTGCCAGTAGATCCCCAGCTAAGCTGCGGCTTCTGAGCCTTTTCCCCTGTTCTATGGTGTGTTTTCGTCTGGTTTGGGTTTGCATGGATCGTATGTATGCTGTCACCATGGATGTGAGTTCTCATGAGCAAGTTCCCAAAATTGATAGAATTTTTATGTAATTTGCTTAAACTGAATTGCCAGGATTTAATTTATAAGTACATACAGTTGTATCTACACAGTTTCTTTATCTTCCTTTTGTTCTTCACACTGAATGCATTGTCATATGTCTGACCTGCTCCCCTCCCCTCCACCAATGTACATAAAGTTTGAAATGTAATTGTTTTGGGAAACAAGGTCTCACTGTGCATCCCAAGCTGACCTTGAACTCTCAACTTCTTGCCTGAGCTACTGGATTGGTGATTGCCTCTATTAAGGGTCTGTGCTACCATGTGCCTGGCACAACGTGAGGTTCTCAGATGTATGTAACTGTGATCTCATCATTACAGTGAAGTTAAATCACATCTCCGTGAGGCAGAGGCAGGCAGATCTCTGATCTACAGGGCGAGCTCCAGGCCACCTGGGACTAAAAGGGAGACCCTATCTCAAAAATACAAAAAAAAAAGAATTTCATCTCCATCACTTCACATCTTTTGCTTTTCATAAGTTTTGGTGCTAAGAACACATAAGATCAGCTGGCTGACGGAGTTTCAAGCACAGAGCAATTGCATTGTTGGCTACAGTCAACTTGTTGGACAACACATTTCTAGAGTTTACTCATTCTGTGTAACTGAACCTACATTTAAATATATATTTGAAAGCCAAACATACATCATGTACTGATTATCTGATCTTGTCAGTCAGTCACATCCTAGTTCTATTCATATTAGTGGTGAGTGATAAAAGTTATTAACTCATGGGATTCAGCCCTGTGTGCAGCTTTCTAAAACATGTTTCAGGGCATTCATGATGATTCTCACAAAGCATCCTGCTACAGAGTTGGTATTGTTTGTTTTTTTTTTTTTTTTTTTTTTGGTCTTTTTGAGACAACGTCTCCCTTTAGTCTCAGCTGCCCTGGAGCTCACTCTGTAGACCAGACTGGCCTTGAACTCTCAGAGATCCGCCTGCCTCTGCCTCCTGATTGCTGGGATTAAAGGTATGCACCACCACCACACCGAGCTTTTTTTTTTTGAGAGTTGGAATTGTTACCACATTCATGAATGGAGAAGTATCTTCAGAGTATTTAGTTTAGCCCGGAGTTCTGCGAAAGGCAAATGAAGCGTCAGAATTTTGTACTCTTATTTTCTAGAATGAAATTAGAAAAATAATATATCTGGGATTGAATTCTGGAACAGAAAAAAAGACATTAGAAAAAGTGAAATCTGAATTAAATTTGGAGTTTATTAGTAATGGCGTACCAATCTTGGTGCTGAGTTTTAGGAAATGTACCATGATCACTGTTCTAAAAACGAAGTGGGTCCGGGTGTAGCAGCTCGCACGTATAATCCTAATCCCTTGGGAGGCCGAGGCAGGAGGAGTGCTTAAAGTTCAAGCCCGAGGTCAGCCAGCACACAGAAGGAGACCTTGCCTCAAATAAACAAAAACGAAAACAAAAACAAAACAGAATAAGAAACGGAACGTAAGCCATATTTGGTGGGTGAACTCTAATCCTGGTGCTGTGGAGGTGGAGGCAGTAGGATCCAGCCTGGATGGCAAGAGACTGTCTCAAAAGCATAAATGAGTGTGTGCTTTGAGTTTAGGCTGATGAGGAAAGTTCTAGGGCTGGAAAGATGGCTTGTTTGGTAAAAGTATTTGCTGCTCAAGCCTGACAACCCAGATAAAAAAGCTAGACTCCCAGCACATGCCTGTAATCCCAGTACTCTTTTTTTTTTTTTTTTTAGACAAAGTCTTCCTGGAGCTAGCTATGTAGACCAGGCTGACCTTGATCTTCCAGGGATTCCCCCCTACCCCCCCCACCTCCTGAGTACTGGGATCAAAGGCATGTTTCCCCGTGCTTGGCCTTCTTTTTCTTTTCTTAATTTCTTTGATTCATTCATTTTTATTCCATGTATATGCATGTTTTGCCTGCATATATGTAAGGGTACTACATGCATGTAATGTCCTCAGAGGGCAGATGAGGGCATTGGATTCCCTGGAGTCAAGAGTTAGTAACGATCTTTAGCTGCTATGGGGGTGGTGGGAACCAAACCTGGGTCCTTGGAGTTCTTAACCACTGAGCCATCTCATCAGCCCCCTTTTCCAGTTTTTTTTTTTTTTTCCTGTGATTGTTTGAAGCTGTTTTCTATGTAGCTCAGGCTGGTTTTGAACTTGCCTTTCTCCTATCTTAGCCCCTCCAAGACTGGGATTTCAGATGTGTACCAACATACCCCACTATTAGAATTTTTTTTTGTCTTTTTGAGACAGGGTATCTCTGTAGTCCCAGCTGTCCCAGAACTCACTATACAGACCAGGCTGGCCTTGAAATCCAGAGATCCACCTGCCTCTGCCTCCCAAATGCTGGGATTAAAGGTGTCTGCCACAACGCTGGGCTAAAAATTTTTTAAAAACATTTTATTTATTATTTTTATTGTCAGAAGTCAGAAGAGGGTGTGAGACCCACTTGAACTAGTGTTAAGGACAGTTGTTAGCCCCCATGTGGGTGCTGGGAATTGAACTTGGGTCCTTTGCAAGGGCAGTCAGCACTCTTAACCGCTGAGCCATCTCTCTAGCCCCAGAATTTTTTAAAATAGAGAAAAATCCAAGAAAAGAGAACAATTATCTGTATTCCAATCACCCGGGATAAACTACCATTGATATATTATCTATTTGTTGTCATTTTTTCCTTTTAAAGCAAAATCAGTTTGTTTTGGAATATAAATGACCCGCATTCCACACATTATTCAAATATGATAAAAATTACAAATATTAAAGCTTAGTTATTTATTTTTACAATGCTGGTGATCAACTCTGGATGGTAGGTAGGCATTCTACTGCTGAGTTATATCCTGAGCTCCACAAAGAAGGCTTCTTTTAGCCTCACATTGTGAGTTATCACTATGTGGAAGTAAGCAATTTTCTAGTTCTTTCTCTCACTACATGAGAGATGAGCAACAGATGATCTTCCTAAATTAAAAAAAGAATCTTTTGGTTTTTCCTTTTGAGACAGGGTCTTGCCTTGCTGCTCTGCTGGCCTCAAACTGCAGAGCTTCCTTGTCTCAGCCCCCCACATGCCAGGATTTCAAGCACTTGCCACCATGCCTGACTTTCTAAAGGAAATTTATCAGTGCCACAATGCTTAGAATCTTTTATGTGTCCAAATCTAATCATGAGGAAAGCATTAGGCAAACCCAAACCCAGAGACAGTCTACAGAATATGTGACCAGTACTCCTTGGAGCTGCCAAGGTCATGGAAAACAAGGAAAAACTGACGAATGATCTTGCCAAGAGTCGTTGAAGCAGAGATGATGACTGTACTACAGTGGGCTGTTTCTGGATGGAATCCAGAAACACAGCAAAGAAATTAGGTGAAAAGCTGGTGAAATGTGGACAAACTCTGGGATTTAGTAAGAAGACATGGACCAATATTGATTTCTTGGTTTTGACAAGCACACGTTGTCATGCAGCTTGTTGACGTTAAAGACAAGTAAGGGAAGGCCATACAGGACATCTCCTCTACCTCTGGAACTTTTTATGAATCTAAAATTACTTTTTCTGGTTCTGTCTCTGTCTCTCTTATTCACAGTAACATCTCTTATTTTCTGAGAGGAAGCTTGTATGTCTTGGTGTAAATGTTTTTCTGTATATTTGTTTGAGACAGGGTCTCCCTATAGCCCCCAGTGGCCTGGAACTTGCTATGTAGACCAGGCTGGCCTTGAACTCACAGAGATCTGCCTGCCTCTGCCTCCTGAGTGCTGGAATTAAAGGTGTAGTATAAATCTATAAGGCCTTTCTCTCATGTTCTCTATCAGCCTCCTCCTCTCTAGTCTGATCTCTGATGAAGTGCTAACCCAGGTACACATCCTTCATTGGGTCCTATGGAGCCATATGGTCACACAGCATTCTTCTTTGCTCTCCCCCTTGTGTTTCTTCTTTTGTAACTTCGTATTAATGATTATTACTTTTGAAATATGTCTGCTTCTCTCCCATGCCACACTGGAAGGAAGCCACCACTGCGTCTTACCTGGACTACTGAAATAGTGCTCTGTCTAGTTTTCTTTTCTTTTCTTTTCTTTTCTTTTCTTTTCTTTTCTTTTCTTTTCTTTTCTTTTCTTTTCTTTTCTTTTCTTTTCTTTTCTTTTTTCTTTTCTCTTCTCTTCTCTTCTCTTTTCTTTTCTTTTTCTTTTTCTTTTCTTTTCTTTTCTTTTCATTTCATTTCTTTTCCTTTCCTTCCCTTCCCTCCCCTCCCCTTCCCTTCCTTTCCCATTCTTTCTTTCTCTTGTTCCCTCCCTCCCTCCTTTCTTTCCTTTCTTTCCTTCCTTTCCTTCCTTTCCTTCCCTTTCTTTCTTTCTTTCTTTCTTTCTTTCTTTCTTTCTTTCTTTCTCCTTCCTTCCTTCCTTCCTTCCTTCCTTCCTTCCTTCCTTCCTTCCTTCCTTCCTTCCTTCCTTTCTTTCTTTCTTTCTTTCTTTCTTTCTTTCTTTCTTTCTTTCTTTCTTTCTTTCTTTCTTTTTTGAGTCAGGGTTTCCCTTTAGTCCCAGCTTGCCTGGAGCTTGCTTTGTAGACCTGGCTGGCCTTGAACTTAGATCCACCTGCCTCTGCCTCCCGAGTGCTGGGATTAAAGATGAGTGCCACCCATGCCCAGAATTGTCTAGTTTCCTTATTTCCATTCTTGTCTCTGTTCAGTGTGTTCTCCATTTACTAGCTATAGTGACCTCTGAAGAGTATAAATTGTCATTCTTAAAACTTTTCACTGAGCTGTCCATGTTCTTAGAGTCTTCCGTCAGGCTCTGCAGCCTCCCAGGTGTAAGAGCTCAAGGCATTCTTTCTATAACAGACACCATGGTGGGCTGCTGTGGTCCCTTACGTTCCATCTTATTTGGCTGAATCCTACTACGTATTTAATAATCATTTTATAAAAACATCCCTGATCTGTCTCCACTCCCACCTTATTGGTTTCTGTTCAATACAAGGGGAGAAGAAACTCTCTTCACAGTTAAAAATCAGCCTGCCTGGTTCTATCCTTTATCTGCTGTGCAACCATGGATAAGCAATTTGGCTTCCCTGTGTCTCTTAGCTCATCAGTTGTGAGGAATTATAGTAAGTAAAGTACTTAGGTTATCACCTGGCAACAGAGTAAGGTTACGAGGAGTGGTAGCTAGGCTATAATCCATTCTATAGCCTTGAACATGAATTTAATGAATGCATTATACTGGTATCCCTGGGTCTCTAGTGTCTAATGCAAATATTTGTTGAGTAACTGCTCTTTCCTTTGCTTGGAATGTGTTTCCACTCTTTTCTCTTACTTGCATGTAGCCTGCAATGTGTGCCCCTTGTTCTAACCTTAGCTCTGGCTCAGTTCTACCCAAGGTGCCTTCCCTTGTCATGCTATCCTCTCTGAAGTAGATTGCTCCTTCTGCTCATAGGAGCCTTTAGTTATCACTTCATTACAACTTCCCATCTCACCATTAGCCCATAAGGTCTGTGAGAGTGGCCAGTCAGAATGAAGCTCTCAGTGGTGTTGAATCAGTCACTAGTCATGACACTAGTGTCTTTGGGACATCTATGCTACTGGTGAATATCCACTAATAAGTTCTCAGTAATTTCTCTACTCAAGAAGTCCATCTTAAATTACAAAAAAAAAAAAAAAAGAGTGTCTGTTATTATACTGTAGTTAATAGAGACTTAGAACTCAGTGATATTAGGGCTTTGGGGCAAAGGGAAACAGAAATACATTTGAAAACTTTTCATTGTAATGTTGACAGTTGATAAGTTTGGAGGTTTGGAAGGCATGAACTATAAACACAGTGCATGTATTCAAATACATTTGTCTGAAAACAGGTGGGGTAAAGCTTCTTAAGGGCTGTTTCCTCTTGATTATCTCAAGACATCTTAAAAATTATCTATTTATTTTATTTTATGAATGTTTTGCCTGCATGTATGTATATGCACTGTGTGTGTGATGCCTACAGAGGCCAGAAGAGGGTGTTGGACCCCTGGAACTGGGGTTACTCATGGCTGTTAGCCACCCTGTAGGTGCTGGGAATCAAACCTGGGTCCTCTGCAAGAGTAGCCATCTCAACCACTTAGCAATCTCTCTAGACCCTCAAGATATCTTATGCAAATCAGAGATGATTAAGTCAGAACGAGTCATGGGACTTCTGGTCCAGCTCCTTCATGATGAGTAGAACTTATTCTTAGCTCCAGGCCAATAAAAAAATATATTATTAGAAGGTTGAAAACTAATACAAAAATTTCCATTTCAGAGACATTATTTAAAAGTTAACGGTGGGCTGCTGGGCATGGTGGCGCACACCTTTAATCCTAGCACTTGGGAAGCAGAGGCAGGCAGATCTTTGTGAATTCAAGGCCAGCCTGGTCTACAGAGGGAGTTCCAGGACAGCTGGGGCTACAGGGAGACCCTGTCTCAAAAAGACCAAAAAAAGAAAAAGTTAACTGGTGGGGGCTGCAGACATGGCTCAGTGGTTAAGGGCACTGACTGAGAGCTCTTGCAGAGGACCTGGGTTTGATTCCTAGCACCCACATGGTGGCTAAGTACCCTCTTTAGTGCTGGGTGTGGTGGTGCATGCCTTTAATCCGAGCACTCCGGAGGCAGAGACAGGTGGATCTCTGTGAGTTCAAGGCCAGCCTGGTCTATAGAGCGAGCTCCATGCCAGCTGGGACTTAAGGAGACCCTGTCTCAAAAATACCCCCCAAAAAAGAAGAGAAAAGAAAAGTTAACCAGTAAAGGAGCTGGAGAGATGGCTCAGCAGTTAAGAGCACTGGAAGCTCTTCCAGAGACCGGAGTTCAGTTCTCAGTCCTCACATGGTGGCTAACAACTATCAATGACTTCAGTACCAGGGGATCCACAGCTCTCTTCTGGCCTCCACAGGTCTTACACTCAGGGGTGCACTTGAATACATATACATGCAAAATACACCCAGAAAATTAAAAATAAACAGATAATTAAAAAATAATCTATCTCGTCTAGGAACCAGTTTTTTAGCGCTAGAACTTGGCCTTTGTTTTACCTACTGGCGTTGTGGAGGAGCGGCAGACCATTGCTTTGCTGGCACTTTCCTGACTAAAATTTTCTGAGTAGTAATGCTTATATCACACGTGCCGATACAGTATGGTGCTGTCCAGCCATTTGCACAATGGATATAGGCTAGAAAGTGGCCTGCGCTAAAGAGAGAAAGAGTCAGGGTGTCATGAGTATGGTTCTGGTATAAGCAGGGAGCCACAGAAAAGTTGCCGAGAACTTGCTTTAAAGGCAAGATCAGTCTGATCACAAAAGATTGTATTACCTGGAGATGTAAAAACACTTTTTATGAAGAGACTGGCAACGTGAAATCTGAGAGTGCCACCTCTCCCAGCAGGACAAGTAGGAGGCCATATTGAGCTTAACTTTCATTTGAATACTTTAAATGAGTATTTGGATCCACCCGAGAGGCTTAAACCTGATTGACAAAGCCCTTAAGGTGTTCTCCTCTGCTGCAGAAACAAGAAGAGTTCATTGGGCAAGATAATGGAGTCAATTTTGTTAATTCTTCAAATATTACAGTTTCCTTTCTTTTCCCTTCAGTTTGGGTGCAATTATAAAAGCAAGAAAAATCAGATTTACAGGTTGGAGTCTTTCCAAGTGATTTAAATGCTGTTAAGGAGCGACTGGGCAGCAGAAAGAAACCACAAGACAGATTACAGAAAAAATAACAGTTCTTATAGATTTCTTATTTAAAAAGAAAGACCTATAAATTAAGTTTTATGCTCTTCTTTTTTTTTTAATTAAAAAAATTTTTATTTATTTCTTATGTGTATGAATGTACTGTCTGCATGCAGGTCTGTGCACCCATGTCATGGAATGCCACGGAGGTCAGAAGAGGGCGTCGGATTCCCCTGGAACTGGAGTTCTCCTGGAATTGGAGTTTCAGACGGTTCTCGGCCGCCATGTGGGTGCTGGGGATCGAACCTGGGTCCTCTGTAAGAGCGGTCAGCGCTCTTAACCGCTAGGCCATCTCTCCAGCCCATTTTATACTCTTCTTAACCAGTGTTTCTACTTTTGAGCACAAGGAATCATGGAACAAATTGTCATTTGTCACTGTAGAATTTTGGTCACATGACAAAATATAAAAATAATCCAAACATTCACACCACTTATCAATAGACAATTTTAATAAGATATATTCGTATAATGAAGTAGTATAAGTATAAAATATTTTCAATATATTATTTATTAATTTATTCCCCAAATTGCCTTCGGTTTGTCACATACTCGTCAAGATGCTAGGGATAAAGAGATGCAGGGAACTGGGTGTAGGACTGTGGCTCTAGTTTAGTCACTGGACTCTGGGGGAGAATCACTACTTGAGCCAAAGAGTTCAAGACCAGACCTAGGCATTTTGGAGTCTCTTGATTTGGAACTAGATCTGGAATCTTACAAAGCCTCTCTAAATTTTCATTTTCTTCCTCTGAATATAGAATAGACTAATACTTGCTATATCTCTTTTATAAGATATAAGATAATCTCAGAGAAAGCATTTGGTAACTGTGAATGTGCTACGTAAACACAGTCTTCCCTTGGATACCAAAAGCTGTGGCTGTTCAAGTCCCTGATATAAAATGGATGTATTTCCAGGTAACCCATGCATATCTTGCAGTATGCTTTAAAGCATCTCAACTTTACTTATAATGCCCAACACAGCATAAATGCTATGTAAAGTAGTTGTTATACTATCATGTGTACAGAGCAATAAGAACAGAAAAGCCCAAGGGCTAAGGGCCAGCTCAGTGGTAGTCATTGCCTAGCACGGGCAAAGACCTGGTTCCTTCCACGGCGCTGGCCAAAGAAAATCAGCAGCCTATGCATTTAATGGTGCATTTTACCCCTGCATACTTTTCACCTGAAGTTGGTTCACTCTATGGATATGGAAACTGAGGATACAGTTGTCTACTACCTAATATGAGACATTCCAGCCTATTCAGAGATTCCAGATGGAAAATATGATCACAGTTCGAGTCTGGGACTCCTTCCATCTCTAGTGTCCTAGGGTAGCACTGGCTACTTCAGGGAATCTTGTCTAGGTCTGTTTCTCTAATGAAACTCGATAGGCTGCAATGCAGTGATGTGCTACCTCAATCAAGGCATAACAGGGAGGTGGAACTGGGTAGGAGGCAAACCGATGAACAAGTGATAAAATAACTGGCACACACACTGCTTAGTAAAAGCTAAAACAAAAGAATCAAATGTTTTGCAATGCATCTCTGCCGCACTGGTTATGCTGCTGTGATTTCATTACGCCAAGATTCTGCAGGTCCTACAGGCTTCTTGTTTGTCAATCAGTCCCTTCTGGATAAATTTCTCTGTTAAACACCAGGGGAAGTTTAGAAAGTGCCAGAGATTCTAGTGTTTACTAATTCTACATTCCTCAGATGAGAACTGGGAAATGGCTAGAGCCTTTGAGGAAAGCAATTTTTTTTTTTTGTCTTTTCGACACAGGGTCTCCCTCTAGCTCTGGCTGGCCTTGAACTCAACAGAGATCTGCCTGCCTCTGCCTCCCAAGTGCTGGGATTAAAGGCATGCACCACCATATCCAGCACAATTCATTTCTTTAATATGTTAAGAACCAGGACTTCAGGGAATAAACATGAACATCCTTTCTAGGCAAAATTGTTGTGACCCCCCCCACCCCCGTCCCCCAGCAAAAGAATATGGTATAAAATATGGGCAGTAATGGAAACATCAGGATTGCATTGGAGTCACTTAGCATTTTTGTTGCCTTCAAGTAGCAATAGTTGAACAGTATTTAGTTCAAGTTTTGTAACTAGTATAGTGGAGGATTTGAAGTATTTCTCCACTCAGGCTTTGACATAGAGCATATGGGAGATACAGAAGGAAGGAATTTTTTTAAGGCAGGTCTTGCTAAGTAGCCCAAGCTGGCCTTGAACTCATACTCCTTCTTTTAAATTTTATTTATTATTATTAGCGTATATGAGTGTGTGTTTGGCGGGGGGTTGTGCCATAGTGCACATGTGAAGGTCAGAAGATAACTTATAGATATCCCTTCAGCATATACACAGGTTCCAGGGATTGACCTTAGGTTACCAGGTTTGACCAGCAAGTGTCTTTACTTGCTAATCCATCTCATAGGCCCCACAATATTTCTTTAGCCTCCTGAGTTCTGAGATTACAGGCATGAGCCACTATGTCTGGCTGTGGAGATTTGTCAAATGCTCTCCTCTGAGCTATACCCCATCAGAGGGGGTTTTTATAGGAAAGACCAGATGAGAAGATAGGGAAATCCTGCATGCTCAATAATATTTTACTGCTCTAGAGTTCTGCTCTTTTTCGGTCTTTTCAAGACAGGGTCGCCCTGTAGCCCCAGCTGTCCTGGAACTCACTCTGTAGACCAGGCTGGCCTTGAACTCATAAAGATCCACCCCCTCTGCCTCCCAAGTGCTAGGATTAAAGGCATGTGCCACCACGCCCGGTGAGGTCTGCTCTTACAATTATTTCTTCTATGAATGTCTGGTTGACGTCAGTGACCCTGGCCATTGGCACTGATCATCTTTGGGTTCAGTCTTATCTTGGTCTCATCATACTGTAACTCACCATCTCTCTTTACCTTCAAACAATGGCCTACAAAGCAAATTGTGCCCATGACTCAGGCTTTCTTTCTTAGGGGAAAATTGAGCATTACCTCACTTCCTGAAAATGTGTCCAACAGTAATAGAACACCTCTCTGTGAGAAACAGACAGCAGTATTAACACATACTAGTTGGGTTGAGGATTTGTACAATTCTGAGACCACTGAATACTTGTAGCAGTGCTAAGTGTGTAGGCTGCAGGGTGTCTTCAGGAGGCTCTTTTGCTCTAATATGTATTTTTTGTAGGTGAGAAGGAGAGATTTTCCCTATAAAACTGATGTGGGGTTTGCACAAAATTAACAGATTTGGCCTTGCGAGGCAAAATGAAGAAGTGATGCAGTGTTTCAACGAGGAGATGTTTTCCAGGACCTTAACAAATCAAATGAGAAGAATGTTCTTTGCAAGCAAAAATATTGATTCATTAAGAAACTTGTTGAAATAGATTTGTTTGTAAGTTATTATCACTGTTCCCATAAAAATATTTTCTGTTTAAATTCAAAGCAAACATTCTAAGGAAGAGAAATGTCTTTTCCATGTCTGACCAATTTAACAATACAGTAACTTTGTTTTCAGAACCTCATTTTTTTTCCAGCTGGAAGACATATGATCTTGTTATACAAAGTCTTATTATTGGAATGTATAGCTATGAGTTTCTATAGAGAGTGTGAGGCATAACATTTCAGACTCTATGTTATTCAGCAGAAACCTTATCACCAGGAGTATTAAACAGAAATTATTTTAATAAAGTTATAAGCAGCTCATATGTTAAAACATTTACAGCTTTTAATAGATGTGATCATTTGTATTGTTCTGTAATGAGACAACTAAATGATACTGTTAATAAGCAACGGACTAAATTATGTGTTTACTAAAGAAATTGGAAAACATAAAATTTGAAGGTTAAAAAATGAGGGTGTGTTTTTGAAAGGAAACGTTACCAGGGGAGAGGCTGAAGTCTGAACAGGTGACCCTCACAAGGTCATGTGACAGGTGACTCTCTGGAGGTGTTCCCCGAGACAGTGTAGTACTGCTGTCAAGGCTCCTGGTTGAAGTCCTCGCTGCTGGATCTTGACAATGCTCCTCTCTGTCTGAACCTCTTCTCTCTTTTTGCTCTGCCTTTCTGGATTCCGAGCTGGTTGTAGATTCCATTTTACCTCAGGTATCTCCTTCTTGGAGAGCTGCCCGAACTTCCCTGTCCCTCCAACTCTTGCTGAGTCTCGGCTTTGAACTCCATGTCTTGATTGTCTTCATTTGTGGTATCCAGTGTATTTGTTCATTTTCTTGTTGCAGTGACCAAATACTTGACAAGGGCAACATGGAGGAAGCTGGATTTACGTTAACTCAGTTTTATGGAAGGGAAGGCATGATACCCTCTGAACCCTGTACTTCCTTTGCTGCCAGCCAGTAGCCTGTGCCCTGGTACCCTGCTCCTGAGCTGGTCTGGCAGAGGCTGCCTATCTCTATGCTGAACCTCCAAATCTCCCACAATCCATCTGCCTGACACGGCATCCCACTTCCTGGTGAATATATTATATAAAGATTCTACTTGTAAGCAATAACTGTATATTTGGTAAAGACACCAAGTTCCTAGGTGCAAAGAATGAACTTGGCTGTGAGATAAACCCATCTGTCTTTCTCCTCTCTTACTGTTTTCCTCTGCACTGACTTACTTCTCAGTTAAAAATCCCCCCTAAAGGATGACAAAACTACCCATAAGCAGTCTTGATACAAATATTTATAATCTCTAGGTATGGCAGTGCATTCCTATTATCTTAGCACTTGGGAGGCTGAGGCAAGGGGTTGTCTGGGAAATTGAGGCAACCCTGGCCTACATAGTAAGACCCTGTCTTTTTTTTTTTTTTTTTTTTTTTTGGTCTTTTCTAGACAGGGTCTCCCTGTAGTCCCAGCTGTCCTGGAATTCACTCTGTAGACCAGGCTGGCCTTGAACTCACAGAGATCCACCTGTTTCTGCCTCCCAAGTTCTAGGATTAAAGGCATGTGCCACCATGCCTGGCTAGACCCTGTCTTAAAAATAATACAAAACAAGGGCTGGAGAGATGGCTCAGCAGTTAAGAGCACTGACTAATCTGGCATAGGACTTGGGTTCAATTCCCAGCACCCATATGGCAACTAACAACTGTCTTAACTCTAGTTCCAGGGGATTGGACACCCTCTTCTGACCTCGGTGAGCATTGCACAACACTGGTGCACTTACATACATGCAGGTAATACACTCATACATATAAAATAAAAATAATAAAGTATTAAAAAATATAAAAACAGGGGCTGGAGAGATGGCCTAGTGGTTAAGAGCAGCGACTGCTCTTGCAGAGGACCCGGGTTCGATCCCCAGCACCCACATGGCAGCTGAAAACCATCTTTAACCCCAGTTCCAAGGGAGTCCGACACAGTCTTCTGACCTCCGCTGCATTGCATGACACGGGTGCACAAACCTACATGCAGACAGTACATTCATACACATAAATAATAAGTAAAATAAAAAAATTAAAAAAAAATATAAAAACAAATCAAAACAAAATATTTGTACCAAAGTCTAAAGATATCGGAATGCTTAGAACAATCTGAGTGAAAGCAGAGTGTCTGTTCCCTCTGAACAGCATCAGGAGCTTTGGAGACCTTTGTGGTCCTGTTTGGATCACATAGCCATGTGCAAGTCTGTGCTGAGGGCTCTGTAGTGTAACAGTTCTCCCGAGGAGCAAGCTCCCTTGCTGTAGGCAAGGAAGGATTAGAAGAGTTTGTCTGGTAAGGTATGGTGGCACATTCCTTCAATCCCAACACTTGGGAGAAAAGAAACAGAAAATGGCTGGGTGTGGTGGTTGCAGGCTTTAATCCCAGCGCTTGGGAGGCAGCAGATCTCCGTGAGTTGGAGGCCGCGGATCTCCGTGAGTTGGAGGCAGCGGATCTCCGTGAGTTGGAGGCCGCAGATCTCCGTGAGTTGGAGGCAGCGGATCTCCGTGAGTTGGAGGCAGCGGATCTCCGTGAGTTGGAGGCAGCGGATCTCCGTGAGTTGGAGGCCAGCCTGTGGGCAGAAACCTTGGCTCCATGGTTTTTGCTCCACCTTGGGTTTGGAGCTTCTCTCTGCTTAACAGATAAGGTCTAGTGTGTTTAGTGATCACATAGCTCATGGAGAACACTTTACAAAACTCTTTTTAAATTATTATTATTATTGTTTTGATACCGTCTCATATCCCCCAGGCTAGTCTTAAACTTGCTGTGCAGCCAGGGATGACCTCAGACTCCTGCTCTTCCTGCCCCCACCTCCCAAGTGCTAGGATCACAAGGGTGCACTATCATGCCTGGAAAGTACTTTAAGCCTTGTTTCTTTCATGTCCTGGTTCATAATTGTACCAAGGTCTAGGAGTACGAAATGACTGGGAGTAGTGTGCTCCGATGGATCCTACCTTCCATTGTACGTAGGGCGAGCAAGGAAGGGAGATTAAAAACCAAGCAAAGAAGCAAGTGGGGTAATTAATGGTGAAAATGCCACATACCTGGAGGTCACTCCCACCTCCTCAAGTCATCCTTAATGAATTGTACCCTATTCCTCCTACTTGAAATCACAGTCTGCTCTATCCTGCTTTTCTCATGCCCCCTTTAAACATACTTCTTCTGACCTTGTAACATGATATAATTTAGTTAGAACTTGTATTTAGTTATTGTCTGCCTTTATCACTCTACTAGAATTTTGTTCTGTTTTGGTCATCGGTTCATCTTTCAGTGCTTCGTGTATGGTAGATGTTCATTAATGCTACTGAATGGACAAATGAGACAGAGGATGGTAGGCTTGACACAGCTGTGGAGGATAGAGACGGCAAGAATGAGCCTTGAGGTGACACGGGACAAAGAAGGAAAAACAAAAAGAATTTGGAGAATCCAAGAAACAAAGCAAAGACTAGTAGGACACAGTTCACTTTGCAGAGGACGTGTAGCACCAACACCGTTCCAGAGGAGTGTTGGGCTTGTCCTCTGGACCCTAGAGCTTGTAGAAAGGAGTTCGGGTTTTTATTCTAGGCTTATGGAAAGCCCATGAAGTGTTTTTTTTTTAAGTTTATGTTGTATGTTTGTGGGGGAAGGGGTGGTGTATGTGTGTTCTTGAGCCCATATGGAGAAACCGAAGGAGGATGTTGAAGAGCCCTGTCATTCGCCTCCTTGTTCTCTTGAGATAGTCTCTCACTGAACCTGAATCGAGCCTGGCAGCCAGCAAGAAGCAGTGGTCCTCCTGCTTCTATCTTCCATAGGGCTGGGGTTACAGGCACACCCATGGCAGCATGCCCGGCTTGCGTGTGTGTGTGTGTGTGTGTGTGTGTGTGTGTGTGTGTGTGTGCAACCATGTGCTGGGGGTTTGAAGTTGGTCTTCATGCTTACACCGCAAGTCCTCTTAAGCATTGAACTCCCTTCCCAGCACCCCTTGAATGGTTTTTAATTGAGGAAGCACATGATATGGATTAATTTTTGTTTGGTTGGTTTTGTTTGACCCAAGGCAGTGTCTTGCTTGTTACTCAGGCTGGCCAGGAACTGTGATCCTCCTACCACAGCTTCCTGAGGACTGAGATTACATGTGTGAAATCCATCTAGATTTAGTCCCCTTGTCAATGCATCCTTCATATGTCTCCTGAATACCATTAAATGAGTTTTCCCTACCCCCCTTCCTTCCCCCCCAAGCACAGTGCTACTTGCTGATACCTTTCCCATACTGCAGAATTAGGGGCAACTCTGAAGCCATTGTTTGCCAATCCGTGGAATGGCTTCCCATTATCCCAGGACAAAGAGCCACACTTCTCCATGGCTCACTGGGTGGTCTGATCTGCCTCTCTTGCCCACAGTACCTAGTTCTCACTCATCTCCAGGTCCCCCTGGCCCTGGACTGCTAGGACACCATGGGCTGCCTCTGTCTTTGAGCTTCTACCAGGAGCTCCTCTCCTGGCCCTCCTTTCCTGGTTTCCGGGTCCTTTACATCCACTTCCTCCAGGAGACTTCCTTGCAAGCCCCCCCTCCCAAACCACTGTGCTGGCTCCGCATTCTCATATATACCTGTACTTTGGGTATTTGGGTACTTCAGCAATTTTTTTTTTTTTTTTGAGGCGGGTCTCATGTAGGCTGAGTTGGCCTCAAACTCGCTGTGTAATTGAGGTTGGCCTTGGGGTGTCAGTTATGCACCTCCACACTTGGTTTCTGTGGCTCTGGGTAGGGACCCAGGGCTTCGTGCATGCTAGGGAAGTTATTCCTATGCCGGAGCTTCATCTCCAACCTTCGATTAATTATTTTAAAGTTATCTTTTTCCCCAGCACTGCAGGCCTACAAGGGCAGGGTTATATCTATCTGATTCTCTCCCAACACAGGACCTGATAAGACTGATAAGACAAATAAGCAAAACTCAGATTTGCCTTTAGTTCATTCCTGACCAGTCCATGGACCAGGCCATGTCCATGCATACTCAGTCTTGTTCACTTTCTCCTTCTTGTTAACATCTTTATTTTCCATTATTATTATTTTTTTTTTTTTACAATCACAGCTTCTTGACCTATGTTAGGACAAAAAATGACAAGGGGTGACAGTGTCGTTCATAGGGGTGGCTCAGACAGAGGTGACTGTTGGCTTCTAGCACCACAAACACCAGACAGAAACTGGAGCAGAATTGGGGAAAGGGTGGCAGGCCAGAGGCAGGGCCTGGGACTCAATGAGCAGCACCCCAGACACGCAGGCTGGAAGCAGGTCAGCTCTATGCAGCTCTACAGTGCTCCACCAGGCACGGGAGCCACAAGACAGTTCCTGTGCTCCTCCCCTAATCACAGAGCACAGTTGCAGCTGAAACCTGTGTGCCAAAAAGGGCCAGCCCTGGTTTCGAACAAAGAGCTTTTTAACAAAGCTGCAAACCCGGTGAATCATGGTCCTTTCAGCTTCTCTTCTGTGTAATTTTAATCCTCCTGTTTATTTGGAGACGAATTCAGCATTTGTATCCATTTGTCCAAAGTAACTCAAGCTCCTTAAAATACCAGATTAATTTTTGTTAATAGTGAATATTTCATTTCAGGTTTCCACACTGAACATAACATGCGCTGCTAATGGCAGCCATTACCAAGCTGTCGGCCACCAGAAACCTCAGTTCCTGGGACATCCCTGTGTGATGTCCCTGCGTGATTCTTCCTAGTGGCCTTCCACAATAACATTTGAAGCTTTGAATAGAATGACTTTGTGGGAGGGTAGTTACAGAGAAAGAAACCCTTACAGTGATTGAATGTTTTAGTAAAGTTTTTTGACTACAGGATCTGAAAACAGATGAAAGCGTGACTAACATCCACTGGATAGGAGATAAAATAGAATTGTCACTCTGTAAAGGCTCCAGGCCACTCAAATTATCAATTTATTTTCCAGTTACTGACTTACAGTGATGGGTTAAGTAGATGGCATTTCACTAGATCTTCATTATGTGACATATATTTTGTTAGGAGTTTTGCATGCCTTGATTCTGTATTTGAATTCATGCGTAAACCTTGGTTTGTGGTAAGGACTATTTCCCCCTCGTTATTTGATATGGTGGCAGTGGGCAAAGAAAGTGAAATTCTGAGTTTTATTACAACAGAGACTCAAGAAAGATGACTGACTGTCCTTATTTGGAGAACAGGAAGTGGTCTAGTGAGATTAAAAAAAAAAACCCAACTTTGTTTGATGTTACCAGTAGTGACCTGCCTTGATGTGGCTTCCTTCTATGCAACCATAACCCCAAATTGTGACACATCTGAAAGTGCTGGGAGAGTTGAGGAGCATTCGTCAGAACATGTTACCTCAAATTTTAGCCTCTGAGCTCCGTGTTCTCAGGGTGAATAACTGGCATTACAGTTTTTGCAATTATTATTATCACCAGAGGAGAAGGTTGTCTGTGAAGACAGAATGAATTGGAACAGCATTGGGGATTTTCCCTGAACAGTTACGCTCTCTCGGCTTGGTGTCCCAGTTCTTCAACTTAGTGGAGTGCAAGTCCATTCTTTCTACTCCTTGAGCAGATCAGAGAAAAGAAATTTGTGGGACCGATGTCTGTCAGGCCTGTCTGATGTTTAACTCCTGGGGTCAATGTGGATCAGAATCTTTTTGGAAACTGGATTTCTTTCAATAAGCTTGCTGAGTGTTTCTCTGGCATTCTAAAACCTGAGAACTTAGGGTCTCTAGTGTAGGACTCAATAGCTATATACATAATGAATCCTTTTGTTGGTAGTAGTTGTTTTTAATCTGAATTCATTTGAATGAAGACTAGAGACACCTTTGCTGACTGTTTCTGCTTATTTAAAGAGTTGTTTTAAAAAGATTTTAAGAAGGATATGACAATTCTGGGTAAAAGAAAAAAGAATAAATAATATTTTAGTGTTTTGCTTATCTTTCAGTCCCAGAGGGTGGAGGTCCTAGATCAAAGTGCCATAGGACTAGTTTCATGGAGGTCTCTGTCATTGGTTGGGAGATGTCCTCTCTTCTTGTGGCCGTCCCTTCTGTCCACATGCATCCCTAGTCTCTTCTGTGTCCATATTTCCTCTGTCTAAGGACTTTAGCCTGACTACATTGGGACTTACTCTACCACCTTGTTTTAACTGCTTCCCTTATTTAAAGGCCCTGTCTTCAAACAGTCACATTTTGTGGTGACTAATAAGCTCTAATAAGAGCTTAGGTCTGTAACAAATGAATTCTGGAGAGTGCATAGAGCTTAGATTGGGGATTTCGCAGGACCACCTGAAGCACAGAGTGTGGGCTAATCAGGCACCCCCCCCCAGACTGGGATTGCCGAAGGAGTGTCCAAGTGGATTCTTTGAAGAACCTTCAGAACAGAAAGGGAAGAGTGAGATAGACTTCCAATAGAAAGCCTAAAACTTAGACAAGTCAACACTCCATAAGCAAGGAGAAAAACAAATCAATCAAACAAACAACAAAGGCATCTGAAGGAGGCAAGCAAAGCAAGCCTTCAACACAGTGAAGAGGCATTTGGGATTCGAATTGGAATACAGGCAAAGAGAAACCCACGTGCCAGGAACACGAAGAAGAGACAACATGGGAAAGGTGCAGGATAATTCCACACCAAGCTCTGCCAACCCTGTGGAAGTTTCCTATAGTGGGATCCCCCTGGGGATGGCTCAGGACACAGATATTAGAAGTACAATTGTGGACACACTCAAAGAAATCAAAGACTATAAAGAACAAGTCAGAGAACTAAGGAGAGAGAATGAAAAACTCAAGAAGGACTTAGAGAGAGAGAATGACAAACTATGGAAGGAAGTGGAAACACTGAAAAGATCCCATGTTGAAAAAGATAAGGAAACCAACCAGTGAAGCAAAGAGCTACAAGAAGAGATTGAGAAGCTCCAAAGGAAGTGGAAATTCTGAAGAAATCACAAGACAAAATATAAAAGGAAATCAAACACTCATCCAATCAAGAGGAAAGGAATGGAAAAAGCCTCAGAAGCAGAATGGAGGAAGCAGAACAAAGAATATCAGACCTGGAAGATAACACAGAACAACTAAAAACCTCAAGTAAAGATTAAGAAAAATTTAAAAATACACAAAAGTGGGACACTATGAAAAGATAAAACCTCTGCATCATAGGAATAGAGGAAGGAGAAGAATCCCAAGAGAATGGTATTGATCAGATCTTCAACAGAATGATAGATGAAAATTTCCCCAAACTAAAAAAAGACAAACCAATACAAATACAAGAAGAACATAGAACTCCAAACAGACAAGATCAGAAAAGAAACTCTCCACGCCATATCATAGTTAAAACGCTAGACGCCCAAAACAAAGACAAAATTCTGAAAGCCAAAAGAGAAAAACAAATGAATTCTGGGAAGAAATAATATGATACCTAGCCCATAACACTGTGTAGTCCTGTGACTGTGAACCTCGGGACCACCTTTGAGAACAGTGAGTCTAGACCTGACTGGCCAGACAGTTCTACATCTTCTGAGCATGAATTTCTCAATTTTGCCATCAGAAGCTTTTTTTTTTTGGTCTTTTTGAGACAAGGTCTCCTTGTGTCCCCATCTGTCCCAGAACTCACTATGTAAACAAGGCTGGCCTTGAACTCACAGAGATCCACCTAACTCTGCCTCCCAAGTGCTGGGATTAAAGGTGTGCACCACCACACCTGGCCTCAATCAGAATCTTGACAGTTCTTGGTTTTCTACTCTTTTTCCCAAGCCTCCCTCCCTACTTTTACACTGAATCTATTATTCTTGGCAGGTCATTCTCCAATCTGCAGTCTTCTTCTCTGTCTTCAGTGACTCAGTTTGTGTCAGAGACCAACCTGTGATTGCTAGGGCTCTTGCCAACAGCTCACACTTAGGACACTCATACCCCAGCTGGTGTTGATCAGCGTAATCTCTCTCCTATTTCCCTGTTTCTATTCCAGACATGACGACTCACCGGACGTTTAAACGGGACCATGAAGTCACAGCGTACATGTTTCTTTCTCTGCTTCTCAGAGTCTCATCACCAAGCTCAGAAGCATTTCCTTTGAATGTCTTTCTTGCTCTCTTCTCTCCACTTTGCCTCTTCTAGCTTTGCTTAGGTCTCATTCATTCTCCCTTCACTACTGTGATAGCTTTGTGGCCAGAATCCTTTCATTCAGACTATTTGCTGTTGTTAGAGCAATCTTTCTTAAGCGTAATTCTAATTAAATCCATCAACTATTCTCTTCAGATCTAATAAGTCACATGCAAAACCAAAAAACCCAGCATCTTGTTACATAAGGAAGGGCCAAGTAGGAAAGTACCGTTTCTTCTAGCTCATCTCACTGACTCCCTCACCATTCCCACAGGCAGACACCCCAATGTGAACACAGTTAAAACCTCCAGCACATGGTTAAGGATCTTGACATGTGGAAAATTCCACTGTGGAATTTTATGGTCTGGTAAGAAGATTATTTGACAGCACAAGTACCGTTCCAGGATGGAGCAACCCCATAAGGACTAAAGTCCATGCAGAGAAGTGATGTTCTCTAAGATCCTAGGCCATAGCATCTTCTGAATCATGCTGGGAAAACACAAACATGAAGATTCCAGTCCAGCAGTAGAGTGGTCCCCAAGGTTACTGCCCTTAGCGCCCTGGATTTTACCTTCTCGGATGCTATTCCATTCCCTGTCTTCTATAGTCTTTCCATGGGGATTTCAAGGAATCTGCTTTTCTTGAGAGCAGCATTCGCACCACACCTCTCTTAGCCTAAGTCTGAGGAGCTGGGTAGTTTTCGAAGTTTGAACATTAGGATGGATGTATATATGTATATCTATGATATATATACATATACATACATATATATGTATATATGTATATATGATAGATATACATATATATGTATGTATATATGTATATATGATAGATATACATATATATGCATATACATATATATGTATATCTATCATATATACATATGTATATACATATATATGCATATACATATGTATATATGTATATATATATGTATATGTATATATACATATGTATACATATATGTATATGTGTATATACATATATGCATATATAAACATATATGTATATGTATATATACATATGTACGTATATGTATGTATATATGTATATATACATATATACATACATACGTACATATGTATATATACATATACATATATGTATATATGTATATACAGATACCTATAATCATATATATTTATATATATACATACATATATATATATATATGTATGCATTGAGTCTGTCTCAAAAAAGCCAGTGGCTGGGAGTGTGTCTCAGTGGTAGAGCACGTATCTAGAATGTACACATATACAAAACTCTCACAAAACACAAAGACTTGAAATATCTCCAAGGAGGCTGTACCTTTGGTTAGACAAGGCTGTATCAGTAGTGGCCAAGGCCCCTGGCTCAGGGTCTGGCTGGCAGGAGAGAAGTACCCCTGCCAGCTGTGCTCTAGGAACCTCATGCTCTACTTCCTGCCTGGCTTGAACTAGACTAGATGATACATTAAGAAGCAAGATTTCAAAAAAAAAAAAGTAGTAGCCGGGCGTGGTGGCGCACTTTAATCCTAGCACTTGGGAGGCAGAGGCAGGTGGATCTTTGTGAGTTCAAGGCCAGCCTGGTCTACAGAGCGAATTCCAGGACAGCTGGGGCTACAGGGAGACCCTGTCTCAAAAAGACCAAAAAAAAAAAAACAACCACAAAAAAAAAAAAAGAAAAGAAGAAGAAGATTTAAAGTGAAACAAGTGTAGGCTGCTCCCACAGACAAGGAAGCTTGGTATCTTTTGTTGTTTCCAGATGATATTTTGGCAAACCTTTTGCCAAAGGAACAATTCCCCTGGTAGCTACCACAGTGAGTTCATGTGTACCATACTACTCTGAGACAAACTACTCTGGCGTCTCTTTCCTGGTTATTTTGGGATTCTGAGTAGCATTATAATCTTTCACACGTAGACTCTCTTCAGATTCTGATCTGAGGAAGCGTTTAAGACATTTGCTGTGATGTTAATATAGCTGATGCCTGCTGTAAGGCCACATGTAACAAGGAGAGTTGGAAGACCCCCGCATTCTCCCATGTGGCTCGGCAGGACGTGTGCTCATAGGAGAGAGAGGTGAGTGATTTGTGGTTACCTGTATGGCATAAGGGAGAGTAGAAGGCTGCTCTGTCCTTGGCTGCTCCACATTGAGATTCATGTGACTTGTAAGGATAAAGGATAAAGACAAGCAGGTCCGAAAGCTTTCAATCAAAAAGCAAGTCAGCAAATGCAAAAACGTTGATTATATTGCATGGTTACACAGTCTTGAATGGCAATGCCATGCCACTGTTTCTTCATCTCTTTGCAATTGAAAAACCGAGGATGAGGCTCATAATTCCCTTAACCTCATACCAACCCTAAGCGTCACACCAGGGCTTATTAAACTTTTTCCATTCATGACTCCTCTTCACTAGAGAAACTTGTAGGTGACTGTGGGTATAAAAATATGTAAAATAGACACCCCCCCCTGGCAGAGATACATGCATGGCCACTGTTATTGCAGCTCTCTTCACATAGCAAGGAGCTGGAACCACCCAAATGCCCCTCAACTGAGAGTGGGTGAAAAAAATGTGGTACATCTACACAATGGAGTTCTATGCAAAGTTAAAGAAAGATGACATCATGAGCTTTGCAGGAAAATGGCTGGAGCTAGAGGACATCATGCTGAGTGTGAAGTAACAAAGTCCCAGAAAAACAAAACTGACGGAATGGTATCCCTCATCTGTGGATGCTAGTGCCAATTACCTAGTTGTAAGTATTTCTTGTGCATGGCCCCTTGAGCTTTTGTCCAAGCAGTTGGGAGTGATGCATATTGGAAACAACAACAACAACAACAGAAAGGACTGCATCAAAGAACTGACTGAAACAGTGAACTTCTGCTCAAAACAGTCAACTTCTACATGGAGAATATTGAGAAAGACTGAGAAAGAGATGAAAAGCATGTTTGGCAGAATGCATGAGCTCTGGTGGGGTGGGGGGATAGGGTGGGGGACACGGGTCTAGATTTGATAATCTTGTACAAAATATATATTAAAAAAATAGATGCACACATGAAATACTTATTGATAACAAATCATAAATACATTCATTTAAAATAATTCTGTGACCATAATTTTACCATCTATTTAAAGATGAAAGCAAATGTTCATACCAACGCCATGATGTACTTGTTTACTTTTACATGATGAATTATATCCTGGCTCCATATTTGCTGCCGAAGGCTGTAGAGCATATTTGACATTTTCCTGTGTTGATCAATATTTTGATTTTATAATTGCCAATGCTGAGAATATGGCTTTGCATAGATATTTGGCACAAAATGGCAGAAATATGTTTGTTGGGGCCATTTCAGAAGTTGTTGGGAATTCTGTATTAATCCTAAACCAAAATTCATTTAACGTTTTTTTTTTTTCTCATTTTCTTTTGGTGTTTCTGAGACAGGGTCTCCCTGTGGGCCCATCTGGCCTGCCCATCCTATGTAGACCAGGTTGCCTTCAGCCTCACAGAGATCCTCCTGGAGTGCTGGGCATTAAAGGCATTTGCTACTACGTCTGGCTCTCAAGTAACAGCTTTAAAATCAAACATTCTGGGGTGGTGTGCACCAGCATGCCTTTAGTGCTGGCATTTGGGAGGCAGAGGCCAGCCTGGTCTACATAATGAGTTTCAGGTATGCAGGGCTGCATAGTGAAACCTTGTCTCAAAAAAACCCCAAACAAATATTCTAATACAATGCAATCTAAAGATACAGTAATTTGATACATGCTGAGGAATGATGGCAGAAAAATATTGTCTGTTTTTCTTAGTAAAACTATGCATCTATTAGAGCAGAAAACCTTGTATGTACAGTAGAAACACTGACATTCATAATGTATGGTAGTCTCAAGTCTGAGCAGAGGTGTTTTAGACAGTGTCGACTGGGTTGGGTGGTGTGGTGGCATGTCCAGTGGAGAGCGGACATTATGTGTTCAGAGCCAGGGCTGCAGTGGCATCGCATACGCAGCATGGCGAGTGCTGCCACAAACATCATGGCTTCATTATGTGTTTGATTTTCAATTAATTTTTTGTCACTGTATGTTCAGAAACTTTTTACTGTGGCCATGTTTTCAAGACCCACAGTTCAAGAAGCTGAGCTCTAGATTCAGATTCTCCTTCTAAAAATAAATATTATTGGACAACCCATACATTGTCTGCTCCATCTGCAGCTCTGTGATAGAGAGGTTAGGAGTAGGTTATCAAAAATGAATGACAAATAATGGATGCAATTTACTGGGATACGAAACTCTTGCCATATAGTAGCTCACAAAGCCTCTTCTGCTTTCAGAGAGCAGAAATGGAAGCATGCTGGGTCCAGAAATGGAAGCTGTGGTGGTTCCAGATATGGAAGCTGTGGTGCTTCTAATGAGCAATGTTCCCCATAGGCTCAGGAATCTCAACACTTGGTCCCTAGTTGGTGGCGCTGTCTGTGGAGGTTTAGGAGCCTTGCTGAAGGAAGTATACCGCTGGGGTGAGCCTTGAGAGTTTGCAACTTTGCCCTACCTTCCAGTTCGCTCCCTCTACTTCGTGTCTGAGGTTGAAGATGTGATCTCTTGGCTTCTGCACGGGTGGCTGCTGCCTTCTGCCATTATTATACAGTCTCCCTCTGGAACTGGGACCCAAAATCAACAATTCCATAAGTCACATTTGGTCAGGGGATCTTAGCATAGTAGCAGACAAGCAGTACAGAGGCTCATAAGTATCAATGTCCGTGGACTTGTCTTGGAGAGCCTCCTCATGTGGCAGTCCACTTTTTCCCTGAGGGGACATCTTTTGACAACTTTAAGCATATGAAAGTTATTATTGTACCTGTGTGTTTTCATGTGTTTTGTGTGGGTGATCATGTGCCACAGCAGATGCATGGAAGTCATAGAACAGCCTCAGTGTCTGCCTTTACCTTCTGCCTTGTTTGAGAGAGTCTCTTGTTTGCTTTGCACACAGCAGGCTAGCTGGCCCATAAGCCTCCAGGAATTCTCCTGACTCTGTCCCCCACCTTGCTGTAGGAGCACTGGAATTATATGTGGATGACACTGGGTCTAGCTTTATGTGAGTTCAGCGGATCCGAACTCAGGTCCTCACGTTTGCACTGCAAGTGCTTTAACCTTTTTGGGCTGAGGAGATGGCTCCTCAGCCCAGAAAGGTTATTTTTAATGTGCTATTCAAGAAACAGTTGATTTCTTACAACTCTTATGTATTGCTCCTAAGTGGATCCCTGGCAGTAACATCCTTAAAATATGTTAAAAAAGAAATTATATTTTCTGAAATTTTTTGTCTCTTTATTATAAATTCAAGCTCCTTAAATGCCTTAATTCTTCATTTAGGGAATGAAGAATTTTTTTCTTTCTTTCTTTTTTTATTAATTTTATTTATTTCTGTATGTGTTATGAATGTACTGTCTGCATGCAAGTCTGTGCACCCGTGTCGTGCAATGCCGCGGAGTTCAGAAGAGGGTCTTGGATTCCTCTGGAACTGGAGTTCTCCTGGAATTGGAGCTTCAGACGGTTCTCAGCCAACATGTGGGTGCTGGGGATCGAACCCGGGTCCTCTGTAAGAGTGGTCGGCGCTCTTAACCGCTAGGCCATCCCTCCAGCCCCTAGGGTTGGTATTTTTAAAATATGTTCCAAATTGCTTCTAAGCTGTGTCATATTTAAAAATATTTATTTTTATTATTTCTAATTATATGTATGTGTTTGTCACTATGTAGGTATGTGAATGTGAGTACAGGTGGCCATGGAGGCTGGAGTCATCGGATCTTTTGGAGCTGCGGTTACAGGTGGCTGTGAGCTGCCTAATGGTGGTGGTGGGAACCAACAGGGTTCTGCTAAGAGCAGCATCTGCTCTCAGCCCCTGGGCCACCTTTCCAATCCCATTTTTTAAGCATTATGTATTTTTTACTACTAAACTTTATGGAGTGGTATACATCGTTAATTCCATCATTTGAGAGACTGAGGCAGGAGGATCACAGGTTCAATGGAGTCCAGTCTGGCAAATAAGAGGAGATTCTGATTTTTAAAAAAAAAAAAATAGATATATATATTTATATATATATATATATATATATCTGGTATAAACCAAAACCAAAAACCAAAAACCCAACCAAAAAATGGAAGAAGAACAAAAACAAACTGAACACAGGAGTATACATACATGTGGGTTTCTCCATATGATGTTTATACAGATACTTAGTCACCTCTCTTATTCTAGATAGTATATTTCTATTGATAAAATCTAACTCACTATACCTTTTATAGTAGCAGGAAGGGGTATTAGGGTTTTTCTCATAGACTTTCATTAATATGCTAGTGACAAAAATGATATCTTTTCAAGTATGCTAGGCCTTGTCACCCCTACACTCTGTTTCCATAGTTGTTTTCTGAGATAGTCTCCCGCCTGTCTCAGTGAGTGTTTTCTGTTGAATTCAGCCCACCCTCCGGCGCTCAAGATCTTGTTGCCTTTGATTTTTGACTTCGACTCTTGCCTTCCCGGTGTTCCTTTCACTTCTGGCTTCATTTCATCAGTGGACTTGACGGTCTCTCCTTCCCATTTTCTGAACACAACAGAGTGTCTGGTCAGAGACACACACTTGCCTTCTGGTGGATACAGATTCCTCATGAAGAGACCACTCAAGTGAGTTCTTGCTAGCTAGGCCAAGTATTCTTATGCCTCCTTGGATGATGTCCTAGTTTGTCTTCCATTGCTGTGACAAAACACTCAGACCAACACCAACTTGGGGAGGAAAGGGTTTATTCAGCTTACATCTCATGGGTCACAGTTCATCACTCAGGGAGCCCAAGGTAGGAATTCAGGGCAGGAACCTGGAGGCAGGAGCTGAAGCACAGGCCATGGAGGAACGCTACTTACTGGCTTGCTTGCTCCTGGCCCATGCTCAGCCTGCCCTCTTATACCATACACAACCACCTGCCCAGGGTGGGACCACTCATTGTGGGCTGGGCCCTCCCACACTGCTCGACCATCAAGACAATACTCCACAGATGTGTCCACAGGCCAATCCAATGGAGCCAATTCCCCAACTGAGGCTCCCTCAACCCAGGTGTGTCAAGTTGACACTAAAGCTATCCAGCACAGATGCTGTGCATGTGATGATTCATCTCAGTTTCAACCTGATAAGATCTAGAACCCCTTGGGAGCTGGGCTTCTATGTATACATGCAGGGGATTATCTTTATTATGTTGAGGTGGCAAGACCTGGCAGCTCTGGGTGGCACTATTCTGCTGCTGGGATTCTGAACTTTGTGAATGGAGAAGGAGAGGTGAGGACTGACATGCATTTATGCTCTCTCTGCTTCCTGAGTGGATGCTACGTGACCAGCCAGCTTTGTGCTCATACCGCTGCCTCCCTGCTGGCTGCCATCTCTTCTCCATCATGATCAATTCTTTCCTTCTGGAATTGTAAGCCAAAGTAAACCCCTTTCTTCCTGAAGTTGTTTTTGTCAGAGTATTTTATTGCTACAACAGAAAAGAAACTAAGACACTATGTTTTCCTTTTGGAAATGTCCTCAAATTTTTTCATTTTGAAATTTTGGTTGAGCAAGTAGTTCTAATAGATGGTTTAATATACGTCTTGCCCTTTCCTCGGGGAACATGTGGCAAGATCTGAATACTTTTGCCGTCCCAAGTGGAGAAGGTAGTGTGGGCATCTATCCAGGGGATGGACACTCAAGGTTCTGGTAAATATCCAAAAGTATACTGGACAAGTCTGCATGCTGAAGAATTATCCAAAATGTCAATAGTGGTGGTTTGGTCATCTGGTATTAGACTGTCCAGACAGGTTCTGATAGAATTTACAAAAGGCTACATCACCTGGCTGTTGATAGTTACATTTAGGCGACAGGTTTCGCATTTGCTTACTCTCCTTAGAATGAGTTTCCACTTCCAAGTCACCTCTCCCTCGTTACGGGACAGAGCTGTTCATTAGCTGCAGTCCCATTACCCGGAACAGGTGATTGTGGGTGAGCCAGCAGGTGCCACTATGGACAGGATGAAGCTGACTTTACAAACTACAACTAAAAATTAGTTTTATGAGTTTCTGGCTAGGTGCTGTATAAACAGCTAGATTTTCTTCCCTTGATTTATGTGTATGTTGGATAATAACAGCTTTCCTCCAGTGATTTCATAAGGATATTTGGAAAAAAAAGAGATAGTGTAGGTGATGGGCTTTGAACTCTCTAGATGGGAAAATTACCATGAAAGCATCATAATAATAATTAGTGGTGGCAATCTGGTGAATGTAGGAACAAAGCACTCTGTATACAGTGCTTTATACTCTGAAGAAAAGAACCAATTAAAGCAAACATGTTGTTTTGGTTGGAACTAATTTATGTGGCCACGGTTGATATCTTAAACTATAAATATGTCTTCCCACTCTGACCTTAGGAGACCCTGCTGAGAATTACTCCTTAATCCCACCACCGTGGCCAGGTTCAAGAAAGTGGATGAGGAAAAGAAGAAAATATGCATCCACCTTAAAATCCATGAGTGCTTTTATTATTATTGAAAACAGAAAACTCACTGGATACATAAAACTGTCCTTTTTATAAGCTTAGCCCATTTTCTTCCTTTCTTGAATCACTCTAAAATATTTTTAACCCATTCAAAGAGTTAAGAGATTTCTGAGCAGAGAGGGTATGCATTGTCCCAAGCATGGTTCCTTTGGCATGCAACCTGTCGTCTCCACGCCGCCCGTCTCACCTATCGTTTGTCTGTGTCCTGTGGCTGTTGTGTGGTTGGCATCCACCCCCACGCTAGCGTGCCAGAGGAGTGAATGAACAATGGCATACCCTGGCACTGGCGAGTGTTTTAATAACTGTGGAAAATGAGGAATTTACAGATGTATGATTCAAGCTCCCACTTCAAAGGCCCCCAACAGAACTCCTCCTGAAATTAGGAGCATTGCTACTGAACACAATGCCACCTTTTGCATGGCTGCCCAGCATCTCTATAAATCTGTGTGTGCAGGGTTTGGGAAAGTTAGATGACTGGGAAATAGATGCCTTGCTTTCATCTGGAATTTATGTGCACTGGTCTGTAGGCAGCCCCTGCCTGGGAAATAGGCGCTAGGGGATAGGAAGCAATTTGCATTTCATGGGCCGTCAAAGCTCCAGACAGCCTGGGCACGTTGACCAGGGATTTAACTCTACATGGCTCCTCGGCCTGAACAATCTTCACTGGAAAGAATGTTTTTTTTTTCCAGGCTCCAGACCCCAGTAGAGGAGGAGAAAGAAGACCCCGGAGCCTTACTTGGAATTCCCTGCTTTCTCAGCTCTTGTCATTAGCCACCCGGAGTCATAGGACATTCTCAGAGGATCTAGGTCTCCGGCCTTGCTTTCTTTTGTGGATCCATGCTGCTTAGCTAGGCGTCCACTCCAGAGGTGTTTGTCCTTTCATTGATAATTATTCCCACTGCCCCAGTGTTTGATATGCCCCTACTACAGAGTGTTTAACACTCACTTCATAGACTGCAGAGATGCAGAAGCATGGGGACTTGACTTTGGATACTCAGCATCCATGTAAAACATAAATGCTGGGTGTGGCAGTGCTAACTATAACCCAGCCCTGGGTGGAGGCAGAGCAGGCAGCTCTGGGGACACGATAAGACAGTCTAATGGAAATCGTGGGCTCCATGCTCACTGAGCTGTCTCAGAAAACAAGGTGAACAGAGATGGAGGAAGACACCTGATGTGGACCATTGGCCTTCACACGTGTGTGCAGGGGTACAGGTAAGCACACACACACACACACACACACACACACACACACACACACACGCACCTTTCACTTCCCCTTGGGATGTAGATGTTTTTCGTCTCTATTTTGTATGTAAGGAACACCTCAAAAGGCCTAACTTGTTCACGGTCATATGGCTAGGAAAATGACCAGTGCGGCCCAGGTCTGAAAGCTCACCTCAGAGCACCCCCACCCCCACCTTACCGCACAGTCCCCTGTACTATGTCTCATTCTTCCAGATCAGCAGCAACACTACTATTTCACAAATAGTGTTTGTGTTTTAGTAGCGTTTGCTCAGACAGCGCTTGAATAAAAAGGCCTGATTGTGAGTGTTAGCTTTTTCCCCGTACTGTGGCAAGTGTTGAAGGGTAGGTGGAGTCCTTTGATTGTCTACCAAAAATACTCCATTGGGAGGCCTGCGGTTTACTAGCCTGATTCACCCAGTTCATGATAGAGTTATGTACCTGTTACTAAGAGTCATGAATTCTGCACAGCAATCTCCTTTTCTCTATTATTTTTATTATTTTTGTTTTGTTTTTGAAACAATGTCTTGCTATGTAGCCCAGGCTAGCCTTGAACTTGCAATACTCTAGCCTCTGCCACTTCCTAAGTGCTGAGATGACGGGCATGGGCTGGATGGTGCCCGGATAGCGTCGTTGTTGGCACTATAGATGTTTGCCTTGTTGATCTGCTTTTTTTCCCTCTGGTTTCGACACTAATCAATATTTCATTCTCTTTCTCTTTCTGATATGCTAAAAACAACATTTCTGCCAACTATTTCTCTCTCTCTCTCTCTCTCTCTCTCTCTCTCTCTCTCTCTCTCCTCAACATGGGGTCTGATGCAGCCCAAGCTGGCCTTGAACCTGTTCTGTACCTGAGACTCTTGACCCTCTTGTCTTTACCTCAGGAGTATGTAGAGTCCTGGGGTTATAGGCATGTGCCATCATGCCCAGCCAAACATTTTTTTTAGACACTTTCTTTGCTTTGAGACAGGGTCTTGATATGTAGTCTAGGCTGGCCTAGAACCTACTACATAGACTGCATTGGCCTGGGATCCTCTTGCTTCAGACTCCCACATGCTGAGGCTATAAGTGAGTGCCACTACGCCTGGCTAGACACTTTGAACAGACACTAATATGAACTAATAGTCATGAGTAGGAGCCCCAGATCCTGTGCTGTATTCTTTTGTCATCGCTTCTTCACCAGGAAGCATTCAAGAAATGTATCATAATTTTACTTTTGAGGAAATTAAATGAGGAAACAGATCACTTAAGTGATTGTTTTCCCCCAAAGTCAGACTGCTTAAATGAATCTGAACTTTAATGAAGCAATAGAGGCAAGATTAGGGGTTTAGTTATGGCTGGTGTGACATACGATTCACTGCAATTTTACAAGCTCCATGGCTATAAATGGGACAGCTATGCATGGCTGGCTGTGCTAGAGAGTGATGATAGCTCAGTTAAGGATCAAAGAAAAACCACTTTCCCTGTTCTCTACCCATTCATATTGGTTTTTATAAAAAAAAAAAAATCTGTCCCCATTTTCCTTCTTTGCAATGCACAAGCCAAGAAAGCTTTGGAGTGTGACACAGCGCCAGGCCGCGCGGCAATGTCACACAACTCCACACTGCTTCTGCTGGCCTGGAGTAATGGTGTGTGCTTCCTGGAAGCCTCAGTGTGTGTGAGGGGATGAAGGACCTACTAATATTGTACAGAGTTAGTAAAAATGTCTTAAAGCTGATTTATTCCTCACCTTTCTTCATGTATATCAAAAGTATTGATTGTAAGGATATATATGTGTCTTTGAGTTTTTTCTTTGAAAAAAATACTATTCTTCAGTATTTTTTATAACTTCTGACAGGATTTCCACCTCTTCTAGGTAGTAAGGATTGAGCCAGATACTCCCTCCTGCTAGGCAAACACCTATTGTCTAGCTACCACACCTCACCTCATCCACTGAATGAATTTTTTTTTGCAGGTTTTACAGTTTTATTTAAACACAATAAACAGAAACGTGAGCCATGTATTTATTCTCTTTGCTGCGCAGCCTGGCATTGGGGTTGGTGACTCTGACGGCCAGCTGTGTTGCTCTTTCAAGGATGGCTTTGTGGTTCTTGGAGGATACATTGTGTTGTGCGCTATCTCAGCACAGTAAGAGTTGTTGCACATCACCCGACCCAGCTATACCACTCCTAGGCATGTATCCTCAAGACTCACCCCACCGCAGAGATATATGCATGGCCATGTTTATTTCAGCTTTCTTCACAATAGCAAGGAGCTGGAACCAACCCAAATGCCCCTCAACGGATGAGTGGATAGAGAAAATGTGGTACATCTACACAATGGAGTTCTATGCAGTGGTAAAGAAAGATGACATCATGAGCTTTGCAGGTAAATGGATGGAGCTAGAGGACATCATGCTGAGTGAAGTAACACAGTCCCAGAAAAACAAAGAATGGTATCCCTTATTTGTGGATGCTAGTGCCAATTTCCTAGTTGTAAATATTTCTTGTGTATGGTCCCTTGAGCTTTTGTCCAAGCAGCTGGGAGTGATGCATATTGGAAACAACAGCAACAACAACAACAACAACAACAACAACAACAGAAAGGACTGCATCAAAGAACTGACTGAAATAGTGAACTTCTGCTCAAAACAGTCAACTTCCACATGAGAATATTGAGAAAGACTGAGAAAGAGATGAAAAGCATGTTTGGCAGAATGCATGAGCTCTGGTGGGGTGGGGGGATAGAGTGGGGATCATGGGTCTAGATTTGATAAAAAATATACATAAATCAATAAATAAGAAAAAAGAAAAAAAATTGTTGCACATAAGAGCACTTCAAGCTCCTTGAACCTTCTCCGGACTCTCTTGTCAATACCTCTGGGTTTCTGCCAGTTGTGCTTAATTTTGACATGTCGATCAGACTTGTGCTGGATAAACTTCTTGGTTCTCTTTTTGAAGATCTTGGGCTTCATCAGAAGTCTGAGGGCAGCCATGATGCTGTGAAGGAGATGGCAGCCACCTGGCAGGCAGTGCCGAAGAAGAAGGCCACTGTATGAATTTTTAATGTTTATTTTTGTCTTTAAGCTCTAATTGCTCGGATGGCGTGTGGGCCAAGAATATGGCCCACCTGTTCTCAACAGTAAATGAAACTTGCTTTAGCACATTACTTTTTGTTCATTTTAACAAATCTATCCTGTGTGTTTTAGAAAAATGTTTTCTCTAATGGTTTGGTTTAGGATTTGACATCTGTTGCTTCACTGAACTTCATTGATTTGATTTTGTTGTTGATATATCTGTGTTCTAATAATAATTGTCTATTTAACTTGTCAATTAATAAATCACTCCTCCCCTCTTCCCCTCCTCTCCCCTCCCCTTCCCCTATCCCCTCTCTCCCTCCTCCTCTCCCCTCCCCTTCCCCATCCTCTCTCTCCCCCTCCTCTCCCCTCCTCTTCCCCATCCTCTCTCTCCCCCTCCTCTCCTCTCCCCTCCCCTTCCCCATCCTCTCTTTCCCCCCTCCTCTCCCCTCCACTTCCCCATCCTCTCTCTCCCCCCTCCTCTCCTCTCCCCTCCCCTTCCCCTATCCTCTCCCTCTCCCTCTCCCTTTCCCTTCCTTCGCCCTCTATCTCTCTCCTTCCTGGCCTGCAGCCCCTGACCTCCTGGTCTCAGCACCCCGGTGCTGGTTGGGATGAGCCCCACTAGACCTCCTTGTAAGCTCTTACTGTGATGATGGCTTGAGCCCCACTAGACTCTCCTTGTAAGCTCTTACTGTGATGATGGCTAAGTCAGTTTTACAGTTGTTAGTTTTTTTCACTTTTCGGTAAATTTCCAAGTTACTTTATTGGATGCAAACAAGTATAGAACTATTATACTATACTTATTAGAGTATTTAAATTTATTATGTAATAGATATCATCTTTATCTTCAATAATGTCCCCTCCTTCTCTTTTTTTATTTTTTAATTAAGAAAGTTTTTATGTGTACGAGTGTACTGTACTGTCTGCATGTAGGTTGGTGCACCTGTGTTGTGCAATGCCGAGGAGGTCAGAAGAGGGCATCGGATTCCCCTGAAACTGGAGTTAAAGATGGTTCTTAGCTGCCATGTGGGTGCTGGGAATCAAACCCCGGTCCTCTGCAAGAGCAGTCAGTACTCTTAACTGCTGAGCCATCTCTCCAGCCCCCTCCTCTTCTTTTTTTATTTTTGTTTCTGAGACTGGGTCTTCCCTCAACCCCTGTAGCTAGCCAGGCCTGCCCTCCAGCTGAGCTCTTCCAGCCTTACCTCCTAGTGTAGGGATTACAGCAGGTGCCACTACCTGCTGCTTTCTTCTTTAAAGTCTATTTTATCATATGCTAATTTTATGGCCCAGTGTTTTTAGGGTTGGGTAGCATTGTCTACATAGTTTTCACTTTGGGTCTTTTTATATCTGTATTTTTGTAGATAGAACACTTTTGAAGATAACAGGCTTTAAGCAAACAATCAATCTTTGTCTCTGAATTGGTAGTTTGATTTCATGATTTTACAACATGTTTTGAATTGTTGCTACTATCTTTCTTTAACATAGCTATTTTTTATTTTCATTCTCTACTTTGATTCTTTTGGTGATAACGCTTGGATATTTTATTTTGTAGCTGACAAATTCTTTATATTTTAAAAATTTAGTTAAAAATTTGTGTATAGGGCTGGAGAGATGGCCTAGCGGTTAAGAGCGGTCGGCGCTCTTACAGAGGACCCGGGTTCGATCCCCAGCACCCACATGGCGGCCGAGAGCCATCTGAAACTCCAATTCCAGGAGAACTCCAGCTCCAGGGGAATCCGAGACCCTCTTCTGACCTCCGAGGCATTGCACGACACGGGTGCACAGACCTGCATGCAGACAATACGTTGATACACATACAGAAATAAATAAAAAATAAATAAAAAAAAATTATGTGTATACTTTACCTGGGCATGGTGTCTCATGACTTTAATCCCAGCACTTGGGAGGCAGAGGCAGGTGGATCTCTGTGAGTTTAAGGTATGATCTGCATAGTGAATTCCAGGCCAGCTGGGTCTACAGGGAGACATTGTCTCAAAAAGAACCTCCAAAATTATGTATGTATGTATAGATCTGTACACGAGTGCAGATGCCTACGGAGGGCAGAGGGGTGGGATGCCCTGGAACTGGAGTTACAGGCAGATGTGAACTGCCTGATGTGGATGCTTCCTTAGAACAGAACTCAGGTCGCCTGCATGAGACATATGAGCTCTTTGAGCACTGAGCCATCTCTCTAGTTCCTGTCTGTCCACATCTATATCTGTATTTTTTTATTATTATTTTGTTTTCTGCATATGGGTGTATTGCCTACATGTAAGTGCACCCATGTCATGCAGGGCCCTCAGAGGTCAGAAGAGGGCATGGTATCCCCTGGAACTGGAGCTCTTTAACCACCTTGTTTGCGAGGCCACCTTGGTTATAACTCCTAACACCATGTTTGATAAAAGCAGTCATGGTGGATACTTTTGCCTTGTTCCAAATTTGAGGGGAATCATGATTCTTTTTTCTTTTTTTTTGAGACAGGGTCTCCCTTTAGTCCTAGCTGACCTGGACCAGGCTGGATTTGAACTCACAGAGGTCTGCTTGCCTCCGCCTCCCGAGTGCTGAGATTAAAGGCGTGTACCACCACGCCTGGATGGGAATCGTGATTCTTTTTTTTTTTTTTTTTTTAATTTTTTATTTATTCTTGTATGTGTATGAGTGTACTGTCTGCATGTAGGTTTCTGCACCCGTGTCATGCAATGCCGCGGAGGTCAGAAGAGGGCATCAGATTCCCCTGGAACTGGAGTTAAAGATGGTTCTCAGCCAGCATGTGGGTGCTGGGGATTGACCCCGGGTTCTCTGCAAGAGCAGTCGGTGCTCTTAACCACTAGTCCATCTCTCCAGCCCATATTTGGTCTTTTAATCATATCCTAAACATTCTGCACTTTCCCTCTGTGCACTCTTTTTTTAAAGGAATTTTCTTTTATGTGTATGAGTTTATGGCCTGCATGTGTTTAAGTGTACCCATGTCATGCAAGGCCCATGGAGGTGAGAAGACTGTCTCCTATTCCCTGGAAAAGGAGTTAGGGTCTTTTGTTAGCCAATATGTGAGTCCTAAGATTTGAACCCAGGTCCTCTGCAAGAGCTGTCATTTTTCTTAACTGCTGAACCATCTCTCCAGCCCTCTTTAAGGAATCGTGTGGTACTTTACTTAAAAGCACCTTTAACATTGNCCCAGGGAGACATTGTCTCAAAAGAACCTCCAAAATATTGTATGTATGTATAGATCTGTACACGAGTGCAGATGCCTACGGAGGGCAGAGGGGTGGGATGCCCTGAGACTGGAGTTACAGGCAGATTGAAACTGCCTTGATGTGGATGCTTCCTTAGAACAGAACTCAGGTCGCCTGCATGAGACATATGAGCTCTGCATTGACACTGAGCCATCTCTCTAGTTCCTGTCTGTCCACATCTATATCTGTATTTTTTTATTATTTCGTTTTCTGCATATGGGTTTATTCCTACATGTAAGTGCACCCTAGTGTATGCAGGCCCCTCAGAGGTCAGTAAGAGGCATGTGTCCCCTGGAACTGGAGCTCTTTACCACCTTGTTTGCGAGGCCACCTTGGTTATAACTCCTAACACCATGTTTGATAAAAGCAGTCAGGTGGAACTTTTGCCTTGTTCCAATAATTTGAGGGATCATTGATTCATTTTTTCTTTTTCTTGAGACAGGGGTCTTCCCTTTAGTCCTAGCTGACCTGGACCAGCTGGATTGTTGAACTCACAGAGGTCTGCCATTGCCTCCGCCTCACCGAGTGCTGAATTAAAGCATGTGAACCACCACCCTGATGGAAGTCGGATTCTTTTTTTTTTTTTTTTTTTTTAATTTTTATTATTCTTGTACTGTTGTGTGTCCTAGTCTGCTCTGCATGATTTGGTGCACACATGCGTGCTAATTGCGCGATGAGGTTAGAAGAGGGCTGGGATTTCCCTGGAATGGATGGAGTTCTCCTGGAATTGGAGTTACAGACGGTTCTTAGCCGCCATGTGGGTGCTGGGGATCGAACCTGGGTTCTCTGCAAGAGCAGTCGTTGCTCTCAACCGCTAGGCCATCTCTCCAGCCCCGGGAATCGTGATTCTTAACACTATTACAATTTAATAATTTATTTGTAATGTTTGACTAATGGTGGGCAAGAAGTCTAATCTTTTATTTGTTTTTTTATTTTAGTGAGACAGAGTCTTACTATAGTAACCCTGGCTGTCCTGCAACTCTATGTAGAACAGGGTGAACTCATAGAGATCCACTTGCCTCTGCCTCCTGAGTGCTGAGATAAAGGCCTGTACTACCATGCCTGGCAGAAAGTCTAATCTTTTTTTTTTTTTCTTCAATGTCTGTGTTTATTGGTATCCCATGGCTATGAATTTTTTCAAAGCCAATTTTTATTGAAGCTTTGTGCATTTCATAAAAAATTTCAAATCAAATCTAGACCTGTGCCCCGTTCCTTGTCCCCCTACCCCACCAGAGCTCACGCATTTTGCCAAACATATCTTTCATCTTTTCCTCAGTCTCTTTTAAAATTTTCAATGCAGAAGTTTACTGTTTCGAGCAGAGATTCACTGCTTCAGTCAGTTCTTTGATCCAGGCCTTCTGCTGCTGTTGTTATTCTCTCCAATTTGCATCACTCCAAAATATGCACATATGCATGCCACATATATCATGGGTTTTAGCATCTTCAGCTTATAAATTTTTTTTCTTTATTAAGCTGAAAGATATCATGTTTGAAATCTCCTCCTCAGCAAGCCCAAACCACCATCAGTTCTGCCCTTGTGCTCCACACTGGGGATTTCCCTTCCCATGGGCACCAAATGAGGTCCAGTAAGCACCGTGTCCTGTCTTGATCTTCCTGTACTGGTCTGGTTGATACAGCCTGGGTAGTCCAACAATGGCAGTCTCTACTCTGAAGAGGCTGAAACCTCAGTGGTAGCTCAGTCTACAAGTTGGATGTCTCAGTTGTCCCCGTCTGGCACTGAAGGTTTGGAGGATTCTTGGAGAGACATGAGTCCTCAGTCCATATTGGAAGGTTGAAAAGCTGTGTCTCATGTCTTTGAGGATGGCAAAAGCAGTGGCAGCCACAGGGTAGCTGCACTTGCCAGTAAGACAGGCAAAACAAGTGTGCTCTTTTTGTTTTTATAGAAAGTCTAATCTTCTGAGTGGCTTTCTTCTTGTGATGTGTTTGCTAAGTCATAAGAATATTATAACTTCTTTCCACGTGCTGTCTTAAGGATAGCTTTCCTCTATTTTCTTTTGGGACAACATCTCACTCTGTTGCTTGGTCTGGTTTCGAACTCGTAGACTGATCCTATGCCTCAGCATCCTGACTAGCTCAGACTATAGGCACACGCCACCGCATCTGGCCTCTTCCTTCTTTTTTCTTCTGCACTTGCAATTTGCCCATTATCTTGAGTTTATTTCTGGATGTCTTATGTGTAGAGAGTGTGGACCTTGTGTGCCCGCTGCAGCCATCTTTCTGGTCTCTGCCTCAGTCATCACAGCCATCTTACTAGTAGCAATGCAGCACCAACCATACCAAAGTCGAAACCCATGCGCTTTAGCAACTAAAACAAAGAACTAAGTATACATTTACACCAAACATATTTAATAAACAAGGGAGAGTAAATCTTGGAGACGTGTTTTGAGGTGTAGGGTAAGAGATACTTTTAAAGCTCAGAGACCAATGTTCTTACTCTATTTTTCATTCCTATTGCTGCGTGTCCCTGTGTTCTTTGAGTCCCTCTTGGTTTACCTGTTTTTCAAATCCTGCTAGTCATCCCTGCTCTAAAGAATTCTGTGTCACAGCTTATTCAAGAGCCTTTCAGTGAGGTTATGAAATCACTAAAAATTTCCATTGCTCAACAAGAAACATATTTTTTAGAAGTCACTGTGAGAATGAAAAGTTGAGGTTGTGATGGAAAGGAGCCCTGCAAAAAGGACTTTCAGATGGTTTTCACATATTCCTTCTTCAGCTGACAGTGTTTAGAGATTAAAGAGCAGTATTGAACTTAAAAGTCTTATCAAATTCTCTTTTTCTTTTTTTTAAAGTTTTTTTGTTTTGTTTTGTTTTTTAATTTTTATTTATTTCTGTATGTGTATGAATGTACTGTCTGCATGCAAGTTTGTGCACCCGTGTTGCAAATTCTCTTTTTCATATTAATGATTGCACAATATGACATGGTTTTCTCTTGATAAATTGTTGTTTAAAAACTCCATAGGGCTTCGTGTATCTTCAAGAAATGTAATTGACCTTTTAATATATATTGAAGTAGATTAAGGTAAGTAAATCTCTCTCTCTCTCTCTCTCTCTCTCTCTCTCTCTCTCTGTGTGTGTGTGTGTGTGTGTATCAACACTACTAAACACTGTTACTGCTTAGGTATATGGACTTTGGGCTGCTCCAATTATTCCATTAAGTTTTGCTGCTATTGGCACTCAAGGATATAAGAAATCCTTTAAAAAAAAAGCTTTGAGTGGCAGTGAGATGACTCAGCAGGTAAAAGCACTTGCTGCACAAGCTTAAGAACTTGAGTTTGATCCACAGAACATACACACATGCCCGCGCATGTATACACACACACACATACACACACACACACACACACATTAAGAAATAGAAATACAAATTTAAGAAAATTGAGGGAAATAAAGATCAAAATTAAATGCCCAGAGCAGGTGCTTGTCTACAATGTGTACACACACTAACACAAAGTCACTCAGAAGGGCTGGTCTGTGCCAGCTTGGTAACTGTGAGTGAAATTGGGAGCATTAACTCTAGACAATGTAACCTACTGTAGCTTTTCTCTTTTTCTCACTGAAACATATCATCTCATGCCTAAAATTTTTCTGAGTGGTAATGATCCAGAAATGGACACTGAAAAATAAGTTTTCCCACATGAGATTCAGTGTTCACTTCCTAAAGTATCTCTTTTAAATACGGATCTTTATAAAATATAGGACACACATTGTTATCTTTCTTTGTGGAATACTAGATGACTTTACCCTCACGTGGATAGACAGGATAATTATTAGAAACCTGGATATTTTGCAGTGTGAGAATACAGATGCCCATGGGGTTACTGAACTGTGTGAATTTGTAGGCCCCAAGTAAATGTTCTGTAGGCTGCAGGTATGAGTCTTATCTGATGCCCATAATTTTTCTATTTCTGCTTATGGTAAAAATGGCATTTTAATGTTTAATTCTTATCCTATTTGCTATGCATGACAGTTACTGCTTGAATTGATAGATTTCTAGTCATTATTGATGCTAGACAATGTTTACATGACACTTATTTTTCTATCATTTCTACTTGGGATGTATTTGAATATTCTCAGAGTGGATTGGATAAGACAGAGGAGCAGTTTAACTACATGATGGCTTGTGAAAGATGGCACCTCCCAAATATGGACGCTAACAATCTTCCGTCTCATATACCCTTCTAACCCTCTACATTGAAGGATGGGCTCTACATCCTGCCCCCTTCTACCAGGCTGGTTTGGGATGATATGGAAGAAGTGACCATGTATGTCTTAAGAGACAACACAAGTTATGCCTTATGACTCTCTTTTAGAGTTATAAGCTATGAGTGAAGACATCTGACCATACTGAGAATTCCATGCTCCATGGAGGAGACACATGCAGGCAACAGGTCCACTGAAGTTTTGGCCAACGAGCTTCACCCTCTTGGTACATGACTGGACATACCTCCAGGTGATCCCTCCATCTCTCGCATCTCTCTTCCAGATCCCTCTTCTGCATCCCTTTCCAGTGGAGGCCCTGGACATCATGGAGACAATAGTTCCTGCTGGGTCCTTTCCAAGTTTCTTCACTGCAGCACCAGTAACTGGAGCAAGGTCTCTGGGGATCTTTTGGAAATGGAGATCAAATGTTTATGTTCATAGTTTTTACAAACTACTCTGTGGTATTATGGTCAAGGTGTTCAGGTCTGGAGTTAGGTCTCAATTCTAACTCTAAATTCATCAGCTGCTCCATCTTAGGCAAGTTCTTCATCCTCTTTGAACTTCATTTTCCTTATCTTGATATGGAAATTTATGATGATGGTATCCTGGATAGAAAGCTTTTAGCAAGTGAATAGTATTTTGTTCTTCCCTCCTTTCTCTCTTTTGCTCTGTATGTAATTAGTCTGAATTCTCTCCAGCTGTTACCTTCTTAATTCTCATGTGTGTTCGAGATAATTGAGGGTTACAGAGAAATAAGTTGCATTATATTGTTATTAAATATTGGTGACGTCATTTTCATAACTCAAAAGGTGGAGAGAAAATAACAGTGCTTATGCTCAGGAAAGAAGTTACTGGACTGTAACTTTGAGTTGGGGAGGGTCCACATATCACCCTCCCATCAGTCTTCAGAGCCAAGTGCAATTGAACACCAAAGAAGTAACTTAAGTGCTTTTTTTTGGTAAATTGTCATAAATCCTATTTTTGCAGTGTTTGGACAAAAAAGTTGAGGAAATAACCTCATTATTTATTTTAGAGAAAATTAAGAGGAGGAATTTTTCTGGAAAAAAGTTACCCAAAAGCCCAAAGTTTAAATGCTTATTGTAATAAATTACAAATGACTTAATTTTATATAGGGTCATGAAAGCACAGACAATTTTAAGATAACCACTTTTTATATTTGTTAATAAAATTGTTACTTCTATATTTTTAGAGTATTGTGCTGGGTGTTAAACATTTTGTGAAAGAATTGGCCCAGTGCATTTTTGCACAAATTACTTACAGTTCTAATTTTTCTGATTCAAAGGACAAAACAATAATGTTAAGTTAGTATTGCAATATAAACTAATTATAACCTTAAACTCACTTCATAATTGCAATCATACCAGGCAAAGGCTCAATTTTCTTGTCACAATATATAGAACATTAATTAGAGTGGAAATTATGAGTTATAGCAAGGAATTTTGCTATAACATAGTAACTCAGGTATAATGAAAATACTTTATTTTGTCTTTATTTCATTTTATTTAGTTCTTATTCTTATTCTTATTCTTATTTTAGTCTTTTTGAGACAGGGTCTCCCTGAAACTCACTATATAGATCAGGCTGGCCTTGAACTCACAGAGATTTTCCTGCCTCTACCTCCCAAGTTCTGGGATTAAATAAATGCATGCTCCACTATGCCCACCTATTTTTTTATTTTATGAAATAAGCTATAAGCTTCTCTTTGGAAATTGGATTGCCTTTAAAAAAACATTTATTTGAAGACAGAGTTTCATGTGCTCCAGGTTGACCTCGGACTTTCTACATGCTGAGGATGACCTTCCACCTCCATCTCTCAGGTGCTGAGATTGTAGACATCTACTGTCATATCTGGTTTATGTACTGGAGATGGAACTCAGGGCTTCATGAGTTCTACCCAAGTAGCTCTTGATTTAGTAAAGCTTTTTTTGATCAGCAGGTTAGAGGCTGTAAGAACCTTACTTTCCGAGGTCCAAAGCCACTGCTGGAACTATTGTACTAAGTCCACTTTAAAGTTAGGTGACATCACATGATGGTTCAACTCTCCAGGGTGTCTGATATTAGGATATTTGTACCTATGATCTCTGTTCAAGGAAAGAAAGCTGAGGATCATTGATCCTGGCTATTTCTGCTCAGAAAAAATAACGGCTTCCATTTCACCATTCATTGTCCAGAACAGGTTGAATGACTGCGTCTCATTTCACTAGGTGGGAGAGACATGATCCTAAATGTCCAGGTCTGGAAAGAGGGAGGGAAATACTGGTGACCCCAAAGAATGTTTCAGCAAGCAAGATCATGCTTGCCAGAATCTGGTTCATCATCTTTTTAGGTGAAATTTATTTTTTGTTCTGTTTGTGGAAAATAGTATTGGACACAAACAAAATCCTGCTTTTTAAGGTGAAACATAGTACAGCTGGCTCCAGAATGGGATGTGACAGAAGGTGGTTCTGTTTTGGATTCCTCCCAAGGGGTGGAGACACTTAGTGCAGGCATCACCAGAGGTACTGGTTACAACACCGCTCTGCTGAGAATGCAGTTCTATGGCAGGGACCTAGAATGATACTACAGGGAGCCTCTCATTTAATTACCTCCCTTGCTGTGGGATCTAGAGATGAGATACGGTTTGCAAAGTAATCACAGCAACAACAGAATGTTACTACATTTCAGATAGTTATCAAGGGAACGGAGTATATCCACCTTTCTTTTTCTAATAACCAACCTGCAACCATTTTTCTTCCCTATAGGTCATTGCCCTGTGAATAAGCAAAAGAATATATGCACTAAGCGAAAGCCTGGTAAGACTCAGTCTGCAAGGCACGTTAATTCTTTGATGTCTTTGCCCCCCTCTAACCAGCCACGGTGCATTAAGTACTGGCTGCTTCTCAAAGACTGGATGTAATAGCTTGTCACGATTTTCTGCTATTGCATTAGCCTCTCAGCACTTTCTGTCATGTCACTAGTGGCCTTAGGCCAGTAAGTATTAAAGAGAGACTTTGATGAAGAGACTTTGGTCCAATAGGTTGTTGATATACTTCTGGCCCATCCTTTGAACTGAAATGCATTATGGGGAAATCTTGCTCTTTGTGTTTCTCCCATACCACAAACAAATCTTCACATTTAATCTCTTGGTATACTGTTTTGCCATGTTAACTTGGAATTAACTCAGTAGTACATCTTGGGGTTGGCCTCGTGTTGAAAATCTGTGAAAGTGCTTATGCAATTGCCTTTCACACTAAGCAGCAGGCATTTAAGAAACAATGTAAGTCAGAGAAAGTACTTGAGGTTTGGTTTTGGTCCATATTTTTTCATTGTTTTACCACATATGCAATTTTTATTCCCAACAGCATTTTGGTAGTTTGCTGCCTTTTTCATAAAATCAGAGTAGTGCACAGAAGGATGTTGTCAGGCAATAGGAACAACGTCCATTATCAGGTGCCCATACAGAGTGCTGATGGCAATAGTTGAAGAAACATTAGCGTCCTGGCCTGAGGGCACCAAGGCACAGAGTGTTTACCAGGGTGGCAGCACTTTCTAGGAAAGGGAAACAATACGACAATGTGTTTCAGGGAAAAAGAGACTGATTTTTACGGCTAATGAGAGTTAATACGATTTTTTTCTTATGTTTTTCTCTCTCTCAGCTTCTTTTCTCCATCCATTTTTTTTCTCAATATTTTGTCATTAAATATCATCCACATTGCTACATTTTTTCCTATCATTCCTTTACAATCACAAATTGATTATCAACTATGTGACAGGAAAAAGGCTAAGTATTAAAGATCAAGAAGTATGATTTTAAAGTATTTGCTATAGTTAGGATTATCAGAGGCAGAGTGGAAATAGAAACATGGTGGTGGCCCTCTATAAGCCCTCTATAAGTATCCCGGAGGAAGGAGAGATGGAGGAAGATCATCGAATCCCTGAATGTCCAAGGAGAGGACAAAGTAGATCAAAGGGGAATGATGGGTTCAGGCAGGGGAAAGAACCCAGAGGCGATAGTCCTCAGACTTCTGAGTGACCTGTGCAGATCCTCAGCAGCGGGAGCATTCTGGCAGAAGGTGACAGTTGTCGTCAATCTCTGGAAACCAGCCTGAGAACAGGGTTATGGCAAGATGTTGGCGCTTGGAACTTGATCTTGGAGGTGAAAGGGATCGACTACAACTTTTGATTCTCATGGTAGGAAGATGGTTCTAAAAGTCAGAATAGGATTGTGGCTGGAGCCCACCATGTTCCAGCCAGAGATGGTGGCTGGGGAGGCAATGGCATGGCAAGATGAGGGAAGATGAAGAATTATTAGACTGCAAAGCGAAGGGAACTCTGTAAGTGCTTAACTGCAGGGAAAAGAGAGGAAGGTGTCAGCCATGAATTCTGCTTCTTGTGTAATTGGCATTAAACAAACAAACAAACAAACAAACAAAAACATGTATGAGAATAAGCTTGTTTTAACTTCTAATCCTCATACCTTGCCTAGCAACTATTGTTAGTTTATCTCATCAAATCTCATGTTTCATCAAAAGTAAGACACATTGTAGACAGGGCATGGTGGTGCACACTTTGAATTCCAGAACTCAGGAAGCAGAGGTGGGTGGATCTCTGTGAGTTGAAGCCTGGTCTACATAGGGAATTCCAGACCAGCTGGGGCCACACAGTAAGACTCCATCTCCAGCAAACAACAACCAAACAGTGAAAAGTATGCCACATCCTGATGTCAAAGATGTGCAGATCTTTGTTTTGTCTTGATTTTGTTGCTTAAGACAAGGTTTCTCTATGTCTATCCAAGGCTGGTCTTAAGCACACTATGTTGCTGAGGCTAGCCTCCAGCTCACCAAAGTCTTTTCCTCTGCCTCCCAATGTTGAGATTATAAATGTGAGCCATCATGCCTGGCTTTCAGTTAATGCGATACAGTACTTCTTCATTTTACAGGTGAGGAAACTCAAGAAGTGAGATGAAGTAATTTATTCCCAAGACACACAGTGAGTTGACAGAAGAGGTGGGATTCACTTCTGACAGGCCAGTTTTATATGTTAATCATTGAATCCTTGTGTTGTGTTACTTCTTGGTATATACGAGGTCTTAGAAAGAATAGGAATAAAGAGGTCTAAGAGACAAATTGAAAATTCTCCATGAAGCTGGATGTGCTAACTTATGCTTGTCAAATTCCAGCATTTATGAGGCCAAGGTAAGAGGATCATGGGAAGTTAAGGCCAGTTTGATCTATATTGTGAGTCCCAGGCCAGCCAGGGCTACATAGCAAGATCCTATCTGAAAACAGAATAACAAAACAAAATGAACAACAACATTGTGATTAGAATGTGGAATGTCTCCCCAGGCTCATGTGCTGGAATACTTCGCCTAGCTGGTGGGGAAGCTTTGAGAAGGCTGTGGAGCCTCCCTGGATGTGGTGGGTGGTTGGGAAGGAATCAAACTTGGGGTTTTATAGCCTGGTTCCACATTCTCTCCTTTCTGTTTCCTCCACCAAGATGTGAGGATGCGCATAGTTTCAGCTGCACTCTCTTGCCGCATGAACTGCCTGCCGACACAACTGCCTTCCTCCCTAAAGTTGTTTCATGGCAGGTGTTTGCAATGAATACAGACAACCAAGTTCTCTATGAAATGGCAGAGATGAGAAAGTATGACACATAGGTTTATGATAATATCAAGTCGAAACTGAGCCAACACTGATAGTTAATCACCAACTATCTCTTTTGATACATTAAAATGTCTTAGAACATCAAAATATACTGGGCTTAGGCACATTTTCTAAAATACGTAGTGCTAATCAAAGTATAGACTAGAATTGCCAAAAGGAGACTTGGAAGTTTTCAGAGAGGAGGCTGCACCCCGGATGAATTTCCCGAGCCAGCAGCTTTTGCCTTTCTTGAACACAGGTGAGGGGTAGGCTGATGTGCATGGAGTGCATAGGAGCACGGATATGGTTCACATGTAAACGTCATGCTATCAGCAGCCCTGGGAATAACTGAATTTCTTACCTGTGGCCAGGTATGGATTTGGCCATTTGCCTTTACTTCTTAGGCAAAACAGTGTCTTTCAGCAGGGTGACTCACTACTTTTGGAAGCAGTCCTTCTGACTCAATAGCAACACATTTGTTTTTCAGGCAATTTTTCCCCTTTCTTCCCCACGCCCTCTTCCCAGTGCTCCCTAGATGATCAATTCCCACTCGAAGAAGTAGAAAGAACATATAGAGTGCTAAAAACTGAAATCCGGTTTACAGAGTTGCTAGGGAAATAAATAAACATCTGGAGCCCAGGGCTCTTCTTGGTTTCAGCTCAAGTCAGACTAGAAGGCTAAGAGGACCACTGAGGTGAGGAGGTCGATTCTATGTCCTTCTGAAGTAAACGAGGTGGAAGAGAAGCATAAATTCACTGTGGGACAGCCTGGGAATGCAAGGGTTGCTTCCTCAGCTAGCCTTCTAGTTGAGATCAGAACGCTCAGCCACAAAGCACATGGAGTTTAACCCACACAACTGCTCTGAGTTAGTGAGTGCCTCTCACCCCAGTTGCTGATATCATAACAATGATAAACAGCAAGCATCCAGGGAAACCATGGCGGCAGGGATAATTTGAACAGGTTTTTGAAAGAATAAATCTCTGTTTTGGAGAAGAAGGACCGTTAGCTTTATCTTTTAATTTGCTGGGGTCTAGGAAAAATTGATAATAGCCAACTTTTACATTTGTGATGGCTACTTAATCCTACTGCAGTTGGATCGTCCTCAGTAAATATTTTATAAAATGCTAAAATGCTTATTAGTTTATATGAGGATAACAAAGAATTGCGCTGGAAAGGATTCTGCTTACATCTCTTTAGCTATCATTGGCACTTTATAATTGTCCTTGAATTTTTATTTATTTTCTATCATGATCCCTTCTGTCAGTCCAATAACCCATATTAAGTAGATTAGCCGGGTGATAAACTGCCTTCTATAAATCTTTTGAAAAGGAAGTGGCTTATAAAATACATTCCAAGATAAGGACAAAGAGCACAAGTACCCAAGCCACCCTTGATAGTCTGAGAACTGTTTTTTCCTTTTTATTAGGGAAGAGTTTGGCAAAAATGAAGACTGATATATAGAGAAAAACAAGAATCATCCAGAAGGTATCAGTTATAAGTGGTGATATGAATTCTTGGGTGAGTGGAACCCAGGCAGAGCATCATGTAAAGGAATCTCAGAGCGTATCAGAAATTGTATTTTGTAGCCACTGACAGGAACCCTGAAATTATTCATAAGGTGAAGGTTTAAGTTTATCTTGTCAAGTTCGGATATAGGCAAACTAGTCTGCTGTATAGGGTGACTTCCTAATGTCACCAGAGACTGAACTTCATCACTCAAAGCAGTTGTTGGACAGAGCATGGTGGTGCACGCTTTTAATCCTGGCACTCGGGAGGCAGAGGCAGGTCTACAGAGTGAGTTCCAGGCCAGCCTGTTCTACAGAGTGAGTTCCAGGCCAGCTGTGGCTACAGGGAGACACTGTCTCGAAAAGACCAAAAAAAAATAAATAAATAAGATAAAGTAGATGCTTGATAGAAACTTGCTGGATGTGTAAGTTATACCTTCAACTTTAGTAGCAGTTGCCTTTGTTTTTTTTTTTTTTTTCTTTNCCAGAGAGTCATAGGATTAAACAGAACAGAGATCATTTGATAAAGGAATAACAAGACAATGATGAAGATTTTTAGACGTTATTTACAGAAGAATTTCACAGATCCTGTGGCCCTTCTGTCCCATAGAATCCAGATATTTAAGACACTTTTTTCTTAGGTCCATCACGTATAATGGGGAAATGCAAAAATCAATCTGTCTTTCTATCTCTCTTCTTTCTTTCTTTCTTTCTTTCTTTCTTTCTTTCTTTCTTTCTTTCTTTCTTTCTCTCTCTCTCTCTCTCTCTCTCCTTCCTTCCTTCCTTCCTTCCTTCCTTCCTTCCTTCCTTCCTTCCTTCCTTCCTTCCTTCCTTCCTTCCTTTCCAGGGTCTCCTTAGTCCCAGTCTACCTGAATCTCACTGTATAGACTAGGCTGGTCTTGATCTCACAGAGATCTGCCTGCATCTTCCTCCTGAGTGCTGGGATTAAAAGCATGTGCCAACACAGCCCACTTTTTAAAACATTTTTATTGAAGTTTTGTGCATTTCATACAACATTTCTCAATCCAATTTAGACTCATTCCCCATTCCATGCCCCCGACCCCACCTGAGCTCATGCATTCTGTCATACATGTCTTGCATCTTTTTCTCAGTCTTTTTTTCTTTTTTTTTTAAATTTTTATTATTTTTGTATGTGTATGAATGTACTGTGTGCATGTAGGTTGGTGCACCCATGTCGTGCAATGTTGCAGAGGTCAGAAGAGGGTGTTGGATTCCCCTGGAACTGGAGTTAAAGACGGTTCTTAGCTGCCATATGGGTGCTGGGAATCAAACCCAGGTCCTCTGCAAGAGCAGTCGGTGCTCTTAACTGCTGAGCCATCTCTCCAGCCCCTTAAGTTTTTCTTTGCAGAGGTTTACCATTTTGGGCCAAAGTTTACTATTTCAGTCAGTTCTTTGACCTCTCCTTTTGTTGTTGTTCCCTCCAATTTGTATTGCTCTAAATATGCATATATATATATATATATAAATATGTTGCAGATATACCAAAATTATGACATCTGAGAATAAACTATAAGTTAATTTGAAAATGTATTTAGTAATTCACATTTTTCCCTTTAATTTTATATTCCTCTAAAATATGCATAATGTATACATACCCTCCACCCATATACCAAAATTACAAAGTCTGAGAATAAGTGGTAGGTTAATTCTAGAGCCCGTTAAGGGAGTCACATTTTAACCATACAGTTGCTTTCAGATAAAAAGACATATAACATTAAAGTTTCTCAGATTGCCTTACAACTAGGGATTTGGTGCTAGCATCCACAAATGAGGGATACAATTTGTCGTTTGTTTATCTGGGACTGTGTTCGTTCATTTAGCATAATGGCTTCTAGTTCTATCCATTTACCTGCAAATTTCATGATGTCATCTTTCTTTACCACTGTATAGAACTCCATTGCGTAAATGTACCAATTTTTTTTTTTTATCCACTCATCAGCTGAGGGACACTTGGAACACTTGGGTTGATTCCAGCTCTTCGCTATTGTGAAGAGAGCCACAATAAACATAGCTTCTCATGTTTCTCTGGGACAGGTTGAGTCTTGTGGGTATAGACCCAGGAATGGTATGACTGGGTCAGGTGGTATGTTTAATTTGAGTCTTTTAAGTATTCTCCATACCGCTTTCCACAGAGATTGCACGAGTTTACATTCCCACCAGCAGTGGGAATGAGTGTTCCCCTTTCCCCACAACCTCTCCAGCATTTGATGTCACTTGTTTTCCTAATCTTAGCCAGTCTTACTGGGGTAAGATGAAATCTCAAGCTGGTTTTAGTTTGCATCTCCTTAATTATTAAGGATGTTGAACACTTTCTAAGATGTTTCTCAGCCATCTTCATTTCTTCATTTGTGAATTCTCTGTTTATCTCTTTACTCCATCTTTTGATCAAGTCATTTGTTTTCTTGCTCCTTCGTTTTTTTGAGTAATTTATATATTCTGGATATTAAGCCTCTGTCAGATGTATTACTGGTGAAGGTTTCCTCCCACTCTGTGGATTTTCTATTCATTTCCTTGATTGTCTCTTTCGCTGTACAGAAACTTTTGAATTTAATGAGGCCCCACTTATCTAGACGTAGGAAGGGGAAGACCCAGTCCTCTATGAGTGGTACCATGTCCTAGGCAAGGGGTCCTGAAATGCATAAGAGTAGAGAACTAGGGCTGGACATGAGCAAGTAAGCATGCATTCATTCATTTCTCTCTGCTTTTGACTGTGGATGTGATATCCCTAGCTCATTGAACTTCCTGCCCTGACCTCCCCATAATGATGGACTGTAATCTGGAAGTGAAATAACCCTCTTCTCCTCCTAGCTGCTTATTTTCAGGATATTTTATCACAGCAGCAGAAATGAAACAAAGCTTTATGACCTGTGTTTGACACCCAGAATCTAATTGCACACAGAACACATACACACATGCTCATACACACAAGTATACACATACACACACATATAACACATACTCCCTCCACCAGAGCTAAGAAAGGTCATCTGAATTGGGTACTTGCTTTCCTGCCCACCTGTAATTCTGCTAATAAGAAAACTAGGTGAGCTGGGTATGATGATGCATGCCTTTATTCCCAGCACTTGGAAGGCAGAGGCAGGTGGATCTTTGTGAGTATGAGGACAGCCTTGTCTACATAGTGAGTTCCAGATTAAAAAAAAGAAAAAGAAATAGAAAAGAAAGAATGAATGAAAGACTAGACTAGGCAAGAATGGTGAATGGTCATTGGGTAATATCTAGTACACTATGTCTTATGGAATGAGCGATCTACTGAGCAACAGCACTGAAGGCAAACCTGACATATTTTGCTCTTTTGGATACAGTCAAAATAGATATTGGAAGGAGAATGCTACTCCTTTGTTGACATAGATTAGCTCTGCAGGTGGGCTCCATGATCAGCAGTGTAACATTGCACTGCATCTAGGCTCCATGATCAGCAGTGTAATGTTGCACTGCATCTAGGCTCCATGATCAGCAGTGTAGCATTGCACTGCTTCTAGGCTCCATTTCAGCAGTGTAACATTACACTGGATCTTGGCTCCATGATCAGCAGTGTAGCATTGCACTGCATCTAGGCTCCATGATCAGCAGTGTAGCATTGCACTGCTTCTAGGCTCCATATCAGCAGTGTAACATTACACTGGATCTTGGCTCCATGATCAGCAGTGTAGCATTGCACTGCATCTAGGCTCCATGATCAGCAGTGTAGCATTGCACTGCTTCTAGGCTCCATATCAGCAGTGTAACATGCACTGCATCTAGGCTCCATATTAGCAGTGTAACATTGCACTGCATCTGGACTCCCTGATCAGCAGTGTAGCATTGCACTGCATCTCGGCTCCATATCAGCAGTGTAACATTGCACTTCATCTAGGCTCCATGATCGGCAGTGTAGCATTGTACTGCATCTCAGCTCCATGATCAGCAGTGTACCATTGCACTGCACCTAGGCTCCATGATCAGCAGTGTAGCATTGCACTGCATCTAGGCTCCATGATCAGCAGTGTAGCATTGCACTGCATCTAGGCTCCATGATCAACAGTGTAGCATTGCACTGCATCTTGGCTCCATGATCAGCAGTGTAACATTGCACTTCATCTAGGCTCCATGATCAACAGTGTAGCATTGTACTGCATCTCAGCTCCATGACCAGCAGTGTAACATTACACTGCGTCTAGGCTCCCTGTTCAGCAGTGTAGCATTGCACTGCATCTAGGCTCCATGATCAGCAGTGTAGCATTGCACTGCATCTCAGCTCCATGATCAGCAGTGTACCATTGCACTGCACCTAGGCTCCATGATCAGCAGTGTGCCATTGCACTGCATCTAGGCTCCCTGATCAGCAGTGTAGCATTGCACTGCATCTAGGCTCCCTGATCAGCAGTGTAGCATTGCACTGCATCTAGGCTCCGTGATCAGCAGTGTAGCATTGCACTGCATCTAGGCTCCCTGATCAGCAGTGTAGCATTGCACTGCATCTAGGCTCCATGATCAGCAGTGTAGCATTGCACTGCATCTAGGCTCCATGATCAGCAGTGTAGTATTGCACTGCATCTAGGCTCCATGATCAGCAGTGTAGCATTGCACTGCACCTAGGCTCCATGATCAGCAGTGTACCATTGCACTGCACCTAGGCTCCATGATCAGCAGTGTACCATTGCACTGTATCTAGCCTCCATGATCAGCAGTGCACCATTGCACTGCACCTAGGCTCCATGATCAGCAGTATAACTGCACTGCATTTAGGCATGGCCAACAATTACAGAAATGCAGAGTTCACCAACAAACAGTTGAGTACAAACACTAGACACTGGTCGACCTCATCATTGTATTGGTCTGCTATGGCAGGGAGGTTACTATCATTAATGTTTTTGCATGGCTTTTTTTTTTTTGGTCTTTTGGAGACAGGGTCTCCCTGTAGCCACATTGGTCTTTTGGAGACAGGGTCTCCCTATAGCCACAGCTGGCCTGGAACTCACTCTGTAGACCAGGCTGGCCTTGAACTCACAAAGATCTGCCTGCCTCTGCCTCCCAAGTGCTAGGATTAAAGGCATGCGCCACCAAGCTTTGCTTGGAGTTTAAGAGTGAGGTTGTGAGTTGGGCGTGGTGGCGCTCGCCTTTAATCCTAGCACTCGGGAGGCAGAGGCAGGCGGATCTTTGTGAGTTCAAGGCCAGCCTGGTCTACAGAGTGAGTTCCAGGACAGCTGGGATTACAGGGAGACCCTGTCTCGAAAAGACCAAAAAAAAAAAAAAAAAAGAGTGAGGAGGTGAATGCGGAACTCATTACTTAATAGTGATTTTTCAGAGAGTGCTTCAGTAGCTGAATCTGCCCACTGCATCCCATCATGCTTCTTGTTTCATGCTCAGCGGAGCTAAGCCAAGCGCAGAGGCTCTTTGCACAGCCGGACCAGGTCTGCTCTTTGCTTTTGTTGACAAAATGACCTTCCAAAATGTTAAAGCCTGTAGCTTTTCTAATTGTGTCTGGCTGTAGTATTTGTGCTGAGGAAATTAAAAAAAACTCTGTCTCTGTCTCTGTCTCTCTCTTTATCTCTCTGTCTCTGTCTCTGTCTCTGTCTCTGTCTCTCTCTCTCTCTCTCTCTCTGTGTGTGTGTGTGTGTGTGTGTGTGTGTGTATGCAAGAGTGTGAGCTCCAAAGATCCATCTTCTCTGTCCATTTCTCCAGCACTGGGATTACACCCGCACTTCACACTGCACCTGGCCTTTTTAATTTGAGTTCTGGGTATGGAATTTAGGGCCTTGTACTTGGGAGGCAAGTACTTTACTGACTGAGCCATCTTCTTACCCCAGGAAATGTAAACTGTTGTCTCTTTTACAGCCCTCTGTCTACTCACAATCACTAGTTTCTTCCCCCAAACTGGTGATTTCCTGCCCCAACTAAGCATGCAATCACAGGCTTTAAGAAGTAAATCTACTCAGCCGGGAGTAGTGGTGCATGTCTTTAATCCCAGCACTTGGGAGGCAGAGGGAGGTGGATCTCTGTGAATTCATACTTGTAAAGAAAGTTGTTCAAAAACCTAAAATGTCTTCCTTAATTTCAAACCATGCTGTAATTACATTAAAGGGCAGTCAGGAAGTGCTACTGGCAGCAATGTATGTCTGCCATCTTTGCAATTCATTCTTCTTTCTCACCCAGGGGTTACCTCCAAAACAAAGAATTAGGTTCGGTGGTGGCACATACTTTTTTTTTTAAAGACAGGCCAACAGCTAATGCCTTTATTTCACCAGCCAGTATTTCTGATTGTTTCCCTGACGCTGGATCTAAAAATCTTAGCAATCCACAAATACAGCATTCAGACATCATATATCCAGAGAGAGGCACCCAGAGGCGAGTCAGAACCTAGGGTACCCTGTGGTGCGAAAAATGACGAGTTCTCTGTCACAGTCCATGTCAGTTTTCTGACTTTACTGAAATATGTTTTTAAGCTCTCTATCAACTCTAAAGTTTTCTGCCAAACTGATGACAGAAAAACTCTCCTACATAACACCGAGGGAGGGAGAGAAGGGTGAGCAGGCGCTACATTGGCACCAGCCAAATCCACTCAAGCAGAAAATGGATCTGGCTAAGTTTAATGTCAAGGAGCTGTACAAAACTATGGTGTGGTGGCACATACTTTAAGTGGTCACTGTGATCTAGGACATACCCCAAAGACCAGGTTGAGCTGGGGCTCCCCAGCTAAGCGCAGGCAGTTTGTGCGCGTGGATTAGTTCCACTGGGCATGAAGGAAGGCACAGAATCAACCCACTTTTTCCTGGGGTACTTACTCCATAGCCGCATTGCTGGATGAAAAATAGAAATCACTTCTGTTTCTGAAAGGGGACCAATTTAAAAAAAAAATTGAAGGACTAAATTAAAGTGTGTGAAAGCATAAGGAGGCAAAAGGAAATAATTCTATGATATTTATTTTTCAACAAGAGCTTACATCTGTTTCTAATTCACACAGATTATTGACACATCTGGATGCTTGGCCTTAGGAATTGTAAGTTGCTGCAGTGGCATTTATTTTTTGAATCAGCTCTTCAGACCACCCTGGAACTCAAGTAACTTGTCTGGAGAGAAGGTTGTGATCCTTTAAATAAAGTTACCTTCTGGCACTTTGTGGCCAGTATAAATGGGAAGCTGTCAACTTGTGTTTTAGAAATTGTGCTTTTGCATTTTTGACACCTGCAAGAAAAAGAAGCCAAAAGCCCAAAGCCTAAATGGCTTGACAATGACAAATTGTCATTAGCCAGATCAAGCTATCAGGGGGAGATTGGAGATGGGTGTAAGGTTAGCCACTGACACTGGATTTCAGCAGAAACCAAACAGCAAAGGAGTGGGTGACAGATGAAAATGTAGCTCCAATGGGATCTGATGGGAATATGCACTCTAACTAGGAAAACAGGATTGCTAAAAAGTAGCTGTGATTAATACTTTACTTCTTAGACTGATTCCTTTTGTAATCAGGAGTTAACTTTTCTCCCTATGTGGTCTGATTATAGTAATTTATTCCAGGGGATGAGCAATAGAGAATCCTGGAGTAGACCTTTAAGATTTTTAGAAACAAAAGCATGATGAAACACTTATTTTATGGCGCATATTTCTCAAATGGAATAGCATGATTTCATTAAGAGCAACAGATGACCTACATCAAAATCTTAATTCACATTAGCAAAACTGAAGCAAAAGTTTCCTATAGTTCTTCAGTCCAAAGCTACACTAGAAATAGTTAAGTACAGAATGTGGGGTAATTAGCTTGGAAAAGGAGTCTTTTTAGTGTTCCCAGGGTAGTCTTGTGTGTGTGTGTGTGTGTGTGTGTGTGTGTGTGTATGTGTGTAGGTGTGTATGTTCCCCTGTCACAGCAAACCTAGGATATCTCTCCTGCTTTTGATAGGGTTTCACTAGCCTGGGTGTTATGGCATGGCAGACTGATGAACAAAAAATGACATCTGGCATTAGCGTTCTTCTGCTTTGGAGGGGAAATGATTTAGAGAACATCTGATCTACCCTGGAAACAAAGTTGCTGACCTTCTTGTCTTTATCGTTTTGTTGTATAGTCGCAATGCAAACCTGCCAAGTGTACATCTGTGCTTGAGGTAAGTTGTTGGAAGATACAGTTTGAATTAGGGGCTAATTCTCAGCTAGCACCCCTTAGGGCACCATGTGGGAGTCATGGGATTTCTCTGACCCCACACCAAGATGGAGCAAGCAACAAGGCCCAGGCACATGATGCTAGGCAGAGCAGCAGTATACTGTGGTGCATAACTGGGGGTCTGTGATTGGTTCTGGGAACTGATGTCATTCTGCTTCTAAAAGTGAGTTGCAGCAGGCAATAAAGCAAATTCTCCATTACCATCATTACACAGAATTCCTGGCCATTATTTCTGCCACATACAGGCCAAAGCAGGCCTGAATTTTGAGTGTCTTGGCCAGTGGGTTGGGCAGTGGTCCATCAGACCACCAGCCTGGTAATCTGGTGTGCGGCTGGACAGGGACCTATCAGGTCGCCAGCTGTGAAGTGAATTGTGAGTGGGTATAGGCTGAAGATAGGCCATCAGCCATCAGCCTGAAATTCCTGTCCAGAGACCAGCAGTCTTTGGGCAGATAGAAAGCATGGCTAGATGAGAGACATTCTGTTTTCTCAGGCTAAGGACCTGAGTTGGAAGTACCTCTCCGGTCAAGTTATGAAAGCAACCAACTGACCTCTGTGCCGGGGGGTCAGTTTTCTACAGTGGCTGAAGGTGGGCACTGTGCTCCCTTTTCCTTAGGAGGACTTTGCTGTACCTGTTTGTAGCAAGAGAAGCTCCCACAGTAGGTGATGTGGTATCAACCCTCTATGAGACTGCATAAACTTATAATGGGCAATGGAACCTCATTTCTTCCAGTGTTTTACTGGAGGGGACAGAGAAGGAATGAGAAAGAGGAGGTCCAAATGTAAAGATCCCACACAGCACAAACAAGTTATGTAATTAGCAATGTTCCTGACTCCTTTCAGCTTGGTCTATTTTAAGTGGCTACTAGGGGGATCAAATAATGGTCACTGGGAATGATTTTATTGTAACTAAATAGGGTGCCATATTGACCCAGATAATTTAAAAATGATATCACTTCTAATGTCACCTGTAGTCCTGTCATTTTCAAGCCTTGTATCTTGCAAATGTGTGAAGCACAAAGCTGACCTGGAAAGGGGTATTTGAACCGCAGCGTCTGGCTTTTGATTAAGCATGGATAGCCCTTTAATAGATGCCTTGACAGTGGGAGATAGGCCTGCGTGCGATCGTCTGCATTCCGCATGTTGCATCTGCGGGAAGCTTCACCCTTCTTCTAGCCAGACTTGAAGTTCCAAATAGTCCCTAGAAATAATAATAGAGGCTAGCTCAGCAGGCAAGGTGGGAGGTGAGGCAGAATTGACAAATTCCGTGTCTTTAATATCATCTTTGGAAATGCTCATGAACTCTACAGTGGACTGGTGGAACAGTGTCCTAAAGACACTGTGGAAGGTATGTGGAAGAGGAAGTGTTCTTTCCAGAAAGATCATTTGCATGACTGGCATACTCCAGAGAAACATTGCTTTCAGTCTGTCTAAGGTGATCTGCTGCTTCATTAAGCCTTTCTTTACTCTTTCAGGCTTCTACTAGAACAAACAAGGAAATGACAGAATGAATGATGACCCAGAGAAGATCAGATGCAACAAGTGCCATTTTAATAGAGACCAGAGCGAGGCAGGAGAGAGGTGGGAAACCTGAGGTGCAGAACTCAGCTAAACCCTAATTCTTTAAGGTTTGTATTCATGCTGTATTATTTTACCCAAGACTCGGTCATCCTGTTTTTTAGCTGAGGTAGAGGCCACTGTGACCTTAAAAAGAGAGACCAAGAATGGTAGAACTAGGAAGGGCCATTCCTTAGACTTTGTATATAGCATATATGTTAATATGTTACATCTGTTTACTTTGTTGGAGGGCACACACGTGTCATTGCCCAGGTGTGGAGGTCAGAGGACAACTCTTTTTTGGTTCTCTGGTCTCAAGTAGGAGGAAATAATTCTGTAAAATATCCTGAACATTTAACAAGGCCTCTCCTAGTGTTTGCTGAGTATGCACAGCATGCTCCATGCTGATCTAGATGCAGTGGGGAAGGGCTGAACGAGTTCAGTCAGCAGATGGTTTAACCCCTATCAACCGTGTGCTTAGCAGCAGTATAAAAGAGGCTGGATACAGATGGCCACACTGTGAAAGTGACAGTTTCTCATTCAAGAACCAAAGGAGTTCTCACTTCCAGTTTTCTGAGTTAACATGTTGCATGGAGTTCACACAAGAATGGTGCCAACCAAGCCTTTGAGCAGTGGTGGGAAGCGGGTCCATCGTGGACCATGGGAATAGGCAGTCCTCCGGACGCTTTACTTTGTGGAGGTAGAAAAGTTTTCTCCTTGCATGGGAATAGGCAGTCCTCCGGACGCTTTACTTTGTGGAGGTAGAAAAGTTTTCTCCTTGCCGCCATTCCAGAAGGCCTACTGTCAGCATGATTTGAAGTTCTGAGGTAGTTGGTAATCTCTCCTCAATCCCCAGGAAGAATGCTTATATGTGTTTCCTTCTTCCTTTTTCCATTTTGATACCATGGTGACTCAAGGCTTTCTAGAAGGTCTGTTCTGATTTCAAAATCTGTTGTCCATGATCTTTCCCAATGCTTTCCATTTTCACTGGTTGGATCGTATTCAAGTTTGATCTCTCAGTAGCTAGAAGCTCCTATTCTTTTGACTCACTGATTTCCTTTCTCGGGAAGCATTATGAAGCAGCCACCATTTGATTAAGTATATAATCTTTAGTTGTATTTTTTTATTCTGTTCACCTAATCTTTAATAATTCATCTTTTTATCACTTTTCTGGGTTGAGAACTCAGCACTTCACAGTAACTAAAAATCTATGATTATTTTCACTTTTCTTTACAAATTAATTCAGTTATGTTTACTGATAAACATTTCTTAGTTTTCCTTTCACTTAAAATCTATTAAACCACAGCATCCCATTGGGTAACATTAATTTTGCTATTGTTATAGAGAATGCCCTGAAGTACAGATTTTTCATTTCTAAGCCTGATCTTCTTATCCTGATAAGAGAATATCCATTCACTACCCAGAAGGCACTGGGATCAAGCTGTCTGTTGGGATCTGGTCCAATTCCCTCGTCCTTTGTTCATGAAGAGATTGTGTTTTCCCAGATATCTTAGGGAACTGAGAAACATGTAATCTCTGTTGTTCCTAGCCCTTTCTGGACTTGGGTTTTGACTTTTGCTGATTATTTCCGTTTATGGCCTGTGCTGTCCCTTTTACGTACCATGCACCCTACACAGGAGATTGCCCAAGCCCTCTGTACACTCCAAGGCTGTTTGTTTATCAGACACTCACTGAAGTTTTGAAACAATGGTTTTGTTTAATTAGAAGAAGATTAAATTATAGCACCATTAAAATTAAGTCTTTGGGTGTGTGGTACATGCCTTTGATGTTAGCACTCAGGAGGCAGAGGCAGGGGGATCTTTGTGAGTTCAAGGCCAGCCTGGTCTACAAAGTGAGTTCCAGGCCAGCTGGGATTACAGGGAAACCCCATCTCAAAAATAAAAAAAATGATATTATCTGGGTGTGATAATGTGTACTCAGAATCCCAGTGTTCAGGAAACGGAGACAGAAGGATCGTCCAAGGTTTAAAGCCAACCTAGGCTACCTAGTAAGTCTGAGGCAAGCCTGAGCAGCTTAGTGCGGTCCTGTCCTCCTAAAACACAAAAAATAAATTTATATAGTAATATAGTTTTTGAAAATCTTTGATCCTTAGGAACGTCTGTCTATTTTCTTGACAGGTTTTCTAGATTTTCTATTTATAATGGGGTTACATGTTAATAAAATCATGATCAATTGAAATATCGTGTGCTGAAATGCTAGCCTATCCAACATTATAGCTTAGCAACGTGGTACCCTGAAGGGCATCATTGCTTTCATGATCATATGGCTGGCTGGCAGCTATGGCTCTACCCACTGCACGGCATCACAGGAGAGTATCTTACCACATATTGCTACTTTGGGATAAGATCAGAATTCAAAATCCAATTTGCAGTTTCTGAAAGTGTATCTTGTGCAAGGACCCTTCACGTTTGCCGCCATCGGGCTCATCCTTGTTCTTGATTCCTGCTGTCTCCCTCTGCTCTCAGCTCTGCCCCCCCAGTCTTGTGCTGTCTCCCTCTGCTCTCAGCTCTGCCCCCCCAGTCTTGTGCTGTCTCCCTCTGCTCTCAGCTCTGCCCTCCAGTCTTGCGCCTCGTATAATTACCTGATTATGCCCTGGCTGCCATCATGGCATCTCTTTGGCCTCTCATCTCACAGGTATGGTTTCGCCTACCTATATTCCCAACTAATTGCTATAGCACCCCCACCCCCCACCCCCATGGCACCTGTTGTCAGTCATCTGTGTCTACCCACCTGCAGTCCCTCCTTCTAAAGTACATACATTTAAATCAGAGGAAGGCATAGCCTTTTGGGGATGTACTTTTTGTGTCTTCTTACTGTTTTAAATGTTTTGTCTCATTTTATTTAATGAAAATATTTTAATAGTAGACTTACACAAAAATTCCCCTGGAAGAATCATGAAAATCTATTTATGTCTTTAAGTTGAAAACAAGTAGAACATAGTGAAGGTACCAGGCCGGCTTTGCAGAAATTGTTTGTCGAGCATTATTTACAAATAAAAATTTACCATCAAAACTTGGTTTCCTTTTTCCCCTTAGTGACTCATAATTATGTATTTCACTTTCTTGTTTTCTGCTTAGGGCCGTTCAGACTTTAGGGCTTAATAAGTGTGGGTGCTCTTTTACCTCTGTAACTCCAAGGGGTTATTAATCTGAAGTTTCAGTTCCAGATTCATATTTTATAATATGCACTTTAATTTCAAAACTTCTTTCCCAACTAGTGTGTTAAGTTTCATGACCTTGTTAATGGCAGTTGTTTGACGTTAACTGCAGGATTTATCTGAACGCTTTCATTTACGGGACATCTTTACCTATTTTTGCATTCTTCATTTTAACACTTGTTTTATGTCTGCTCTGAGCACTTAAAGCACACCAGGGCAGCCAGTTCCTCCTGACTGGACAGCTCTGCATTCTACACCTACAAATCCCAAGTCATGAATGAGGTCAAATTTCCCTATTCCTCATGTGCTTTGACACTGGATCTGAGGCTTGAACAGGTCTGAGATTTGCTCCTTGGGTTCCCGTGGGCCATCTTCATCTGCATTTCTCATCTGACCTAGAGTCTGGGTCAGAGTTTATGGAAGACAGACACTGGGATTTTCTGGAAGATGGTTAGTGAACTGACACTAGACAGAACCTGCACTATTTGTTTGTTTTGTAAGACAGGATATCACTATGTAACCCAGGCTGGCCTCTAACTAAGTTCCTCCTACTTTTGTCTTTCAGTGCTGGGGTTATAGGTGTGTACCACCACCTCTACTCTTCTTGGCTAAAACTGAGAAACTTTCTAGCACATTATTTTATTTTAGGAGACAGAAATTAACATTCACATGCTTAAAGCAACTGTTAGTTTTAGGTTGTACTTTGAGCCAATGTTTGTATTCACATTTTTATGTTTTCCTTCACATCACTGTTGTATGGTTGATTTTGTTCTTGGTATAGATTCACACACACACACACACACACACACACACACACACAGAGGCATGCATGTACATACACTCAACCAAAAAAACATGAGCTATAAGATTTAAGTAAAAGTGAATGAAGACTAGTCTCCAGGAACAGGTTAGAGCAGGCAAAACTTACAGTATACTTGGTGAGGTCTGTAAGTACTCAGGGAACATTCTGGAGTGAAAAGAAGAGGGGGCGTGGGAAGCTGAATCCCTGCTCTATCACTGGTACCCAGATGAACTTGGGTAAATCCCTCAATTTCCCCAAGACTTACTTCTTATTTTTCATGACCAAACTTTTCATGAAGAATACATAAGAATACAGGAAAGATTAAGAAAACAACTATCCCTGACTTTGTCCTCCAGTGGCTAGAACTGATAAATGAAAAGCCAAAAGGAGCCAAGGGGTCCCCTCCCCGCAAAACCTGAGTGATCCTTGAAGACCAACCAGATCCTCAACTGACCTTGAGAAAACAAAAACCCTAATCTGGGCTAACTGTGTGGCCTTGAACATCTAAAAGGGAAAGTATAACCATAAATAAATAAATAGTAAGGCCTGAGAAATTATACTTCAGGTATAAAACTTGAGATCTTAGTAAAAAGAATTAAAAAAAAAAAAAAAGCACAGTTCTTTTGCCTGTCTTACTGGCAAGTGCAGCTACCCTGTGGCTGCCACTGCTTTTGCTGTCTTTCATAGACATGAGACACAGCTTTTCAACCTTCCAATATGGACTGAAGACTCATGTCTCTCCAAGAATCCTCAAAATCTTCAGTGCCAGATGGGGACTGCTGAGACATCCGGTTTGTGGACTGAGCTACTACTGGGGTTTCAGCCTCTTCAGAGCATAGACTGCCATTTTTGGACTACCCAGTACAGGAAGATCAAGACAGGACATGGTTACATGGTGCTTACTGGACCTCATTTGAGTGACCATGGGAAGAAGTGATGGTGGTTTGGGCTTGCCAAGGAGGAGACTTCAAACATGACATCTTTCAACCTAATAAAGAAAAAAAAATTATAAGTTGAAGATGCTAAAACCTATGATATATGTGGCATGCATATGTGCATATTTTGGAGTGATGCATATTGGAAGGAATAACAACAACAACAGCAACAACAACAAAAAGACTGGGTCAAAGAACTGACTGAAACAGTGAACTTCTGCTAGAAACAGTAAACTTCTGCATTGAGAATTTTGAGAGAGACTGAGAAAAAGATGAAAAACATGTTTGTCAGAATGCATGAGCTCTGGTGGGGTGGGGGGCAGGAAGGGGGCACGGGTCTAGATTTGATTTGAAATTTTGTATGAAATGCATAGAGCTTCAATAAAAATTGGCTTAAAAAAAAAAGAAAAAAGAAGAAGAAAAAAGAAAACAACCACCATTAACTAGAGAGGCCAGACGAGCACCTTAGATTGTGAAAAACATTGGTGTCTGCGGTGACAAATGACTACTCCTCTGAGGTTACAGGAAGCACAGCTAGTGGCAGAGGGAGATGTTACTTCTCAAAGGAGCTCAGAAAAATACACAGCTTAGTATTTGTTCTGATCTCTGCTCCCAGCTCTAGTATGGCATGTGGGCTATGGTTGGCAAGAGATCCTAAAGTCCTCCGACAGGTGAGGTGGCCATCTGGGCATCTGGCCAGGGTTCACTAGCCACGTGCATTGGCCAGACTGTTTGTATGACATTTAGTCATGGAGGCCATGTGCACTCAGCCATCAGATAGGATGTGTTCCTGCCTCGCTCAGTGTCTTCCATATGTCTCAAAATATTGACAGCCTGAAGAAATAATGCGAAGAGCAAATAGAAGGCAAGGAAGAGGGAGATTACCCAGGACAAACAAGTGGGACGGAGGCCAGCTGTTCTCCATTTTTCCTGAAGACAAAGTGTTCTCTCTTGGGAGAACATTTTCTTCTACTTCTACTTAAAACCTTGGACTGCAATTATTTGTGTAGGAGGCTTATCTTCTCTACTGAACCTTGAGCTGCACCCCTTCATTCTTTGGAGCCCCTCAAGATGAGGCCTGGCATTTAAGATGCTTAGTGGCCATTTGCTGAAAGCATAGAACAGCTGACAGATAGCCACAGCAGGAATTCAAAGCCCATAGAGCTGGGGACTGTTTTTCTCAAGGGTTGTTGAATCAGTGAATAATTTGCTGAGGGAACGTTATCTTCTCTACAGCTCTCTCTCTCTCTCTCTCTCTCTCTCTCTCTCTCTCTCTCTCTCTAAAGAAAAACACATTCTCATTGATTTGAAATGATTTAAATATGGTCTTGTGTGTGGCCAGAGGAAGTGAGCTGCCAAGTCCCAGGCTTTCATCCAGAGCTTGGAGCTCTGACTCTGTGGTGAGAAACACCAGCACAAATGTATCAATCTTCTATTCCCTCTTCCCCACCGGCTTGGAAGCTGTGTGAGAATATGAACTAATGGTAGGACTTCTGCATCTCATCACTCCCTGGAAGTCTCTTAGTACCTAAAAGAGAGACCTGGGCTGGAGGTTATTTACCCAAAGAAGGTCTAGCCCTGTCTAAGGCTGTGGCAGGTCTCTGTTTTTGTGTCCAAGATGGCTGAGCACCTAGGAAGAAGTTAGATGGTGTTATCCTTCCCACATCTGCACTGGCAAAGATGGGATCCATTCCTAACGTGGCTGTTTCATGGATACATGTTTCTTTTTCTGACATTTTCTAAATAGGGAATCTTAATTTTAGCATAAAGATTTTCTTAAATGTACCTAAGATTTTTCTGACTGGTTCTGGATGTGGTAGTCCCCCATGTCAGCCAGCAAATCATGGGCAGAGGCTGGAACAGGTCTCTCTCTCTTCCCTCTCCCCCTCTCTCCCCCTGTCCCTTTCCCTCTCCTTGTGAACTTGTGATATCCAATGGGGGGAGGGGGAGATTTTTGCTTAGGAGTTACATCCTTCATATATATATATAAATATAATATATATATATATATAATTTTTTAGAATTTTCTCTCTAAAAGAAACAAAGAAAAAAGAATATGGAAAAGGATGGACTCCTGAGGTATTTTGTGGAGACCAGGTTCTTCATGAGGGAGCAGGGGAGCAGTACTTCAACACTGAGCTACAGTTTCTAGGGACCTTACCCTGGAGCATGCTGGGTAGTCATGCCTGCATCTCTCCACTTTCCTTGTGTCTTCCCAGCTCCACAGGATGCTGGGGGTGTGCCTCTGAGCACAGCAAGCCATTCAGGGGCAGTCTCTTTGGTTATTGCAGGACACATGGTTTTCTGGGAGGTTTGGGTTTTTTTTTTTTTGTCTTCTTTGAGACAGGGTCCCCCTGTAGCCCCAGCTGGCCTGGAACTCACTGTGTAGACCAGGCTGGCCTTGAACTCACAGAGATCCACCTGCCTCTGCCTCCAGAGTGCTGGGATTAAAGGTGTGTGCCACCACACCTGGTGGTAGTTTTAATCATACAGCTCTAATATGTTCTCTGCTACTGTACCATCAGTTACACATGGCTATTGAGAAATGCAATCTACCTTGTCAGAACTGAGATGTGTGTCAAGTCTGAAGCAGACACTCTGCTCTCAAAGACTTAATATGTGCATGAAGAAAATAGCTTGATAATATTTTTATCAAGTACTTGTGGAAATAGTAATATTTTGGCTATATTAATTTAAATGTATACTACTAAAGATTTCTTGTTTTCTTTCTTTCTTTCTTTCTTTCTTTCTTTCTTTCTTTCTTTCTTTCTTTCTTTCTTTCTTTCTTCCTTCCTTCCTTCCTTCCTTCCTTCCTTCCTTCCTTCCTTCCTTCCTTTCTTTCTTTCTTTCTTTCTTTCTTTCTTTCTCTCTTTCCATTTCTTCTTTCCTCCTTTATTTTCTTTTTTGAGGTAGAGTCTTGCTATGTCATCTAGGCTGGCCCGGAACTTGCTCTGAAGTCTGGGTTGACCTTGGACTACCAATCCTCCTGTTTCAGGCTAGTACACAGGCATACACCACCACTGCCAACCTCCTTTTATTTTACCTTAGTCACTGTGGCTACTAGAGCATTTAGAAATCATGTGTGCAGAGCTGTCCTTAACTGAAGTGATTCCTGATGCTAAACTTCACACCTATAATGTTACAGGTATAGCTCCAGCTGTATTTCTGTGGATGGAGCTCATCTAGGTGTAGACTGATAGGGAATAGGGGCAATTCTTGTTAGATTGTCTTTTCTTCCTATTGTATCCCTTGTAAACACTAGACATACCAATATGGGAGTGACTATTTCTTGCTTTGGACGATGGATGTGCCTTTTTCATGTGTTTGTCATTTTTCTAATGAGATTGCAAATACTTGAGTTATTTATTTATTGTTTGTTTGTTTGTTTTGCTCTTTTATGAATGTTATCCCTGCATGTGTGTAAGTGCATCTGTGTCATGTGCCCATAGAGGTAGAAGAAGGTGTTGGATCCCCTGGAACTGGAGTTACAGATGGTTCTAAGTCTCCATATGGGAGGTGGAATTTGAATCTAGGTCTTTTACAAGAACAGCCGGTGCTCTTAACCACTGAGCCATCTCTCCATCTCCAAACACTTGAGCTTTTAAAATCACAGAGTCAACAAGCCTTAACAAGTTATAACTATCAAGTCAGGTCTAGTGCTGAGTTTGAGGACTGCAAAGCTCGGTAAGACCTGTCTATTGCCCTGGGAATCTTTTATTTAGAGATGAGGCAGGACAGCATAGAGCCTGCTGCAGTGAACTATGGGTAGGATGGACCAGGATGAGGCTGTGGATTCTTAGCAAGGCATGTGGGACCTGGAAAATCAGGCTTTCCAGTATGGATCTTTACAGTTCAGGTTTGAGTGGTCCTTGTGCCTGAAATCTTAAAGGGGAGGGAAAAGAGAAGAAGAGAGATAGATCCCACAGGATCAGTCACTATGCTAAAGGATTAATCTAATTGATTAATACAACCAACACAGCTATGGATTGTGAAAGGGAAGACTGATTCCTACAGACAGAGAAGCAGAAAGAATTAAAAACAAAACAAAGAAAACAAGAATGTCTATCTTCTCTCACCTACAGCCACCTGCTTATTTTTGTGGCATAATAAACTACTGGGGGGAGTGAGGCGATGGAGGAGTGCCCTACATTTATCTTGAAAGTGCAGATGCATTTTGCTGAAGTGCATGAGACCAAACCAGATAAGGGATGTATATCTTCATTTAAGTTGATACCAGACTGTGCTTTTTCCATGAAAAGCATCATGGCTCCTCACAGTGAGGTATGCATTCCTCTCCTTAGCTGACATTTGTAGGAAAGAGATCATGTGCTGCTCTAGCGTCTCCACAGTCACCATTGCTTATGATGTGAGATGACATCTCACTGGCATAGACCTGCTCAACTTTTCAACTTGAACTCCAGGTGTCTCTTGGTTTTGTCAAATGCACAAACTTAGAACCTCCTGCTTCTATTGCAAACAGCTAGTTCTCATTCTCTCTCTCTCTCTCTCTCTCTCTCTCTCTCTCTCTCTCTCTCTCCCCTTCCATGTGCATGTGCATGTAGAGCCAGAGGTCTACGGTGGGCGTCTCCCTCAGGCGCTCTCCACTTTCTCCACTTTGTCTTTTGAGCTAGGGTCTTTCACCAAACCCCGGGTCTTCCTGTCTTCACCTCCCCAGAGCTGGGATTCCAGGCACACGCTGTTGCATCTGACTTTTTAAAAGTAATGTGGATACTGGGGATCAAACTCAGGTCCTCCTGCTTGCAAAGCAAGTGCTTTCCCAACTGAACCATCTTCCAGTCCAGCACATCGATTTATATTTTTCTTTTACATGTATGACTGTTTTGCCTACGTGTAAGTGCATCATGTGCTGGCAGTGCCTGGGAATTCAGAAGAAGGCATCAGAAACCCTGGAACTGGAATTTCTTTTTTTTTTTTTTAAATAAACACCTTTATTTTCTTTGCTTCAACTTCACTGACTCAGATGTCCTGTTTCTTAGCGGCTGTCTCCAAATATTGCTTGCATCTTTTTGTCAAGTACAAAACAAACTAAACGGAAAGTATAATGATGCGGGCTGCCTCCTCAGACCCCAGCAATACATTCTCTGGAGGACCTCAGTCCAGCATTTGGCCCAGCAAACACATTTTCTTTCTGTATCCTGGTTCCATTCAATATTTGTTTGTGTCACAAGGACGGGAAGGGAAGGATTAAGTGGAATCAGTAGCAGGGTCTCTTTTAAACTACTTCCTGGCATTTAAACTGTCCTAAACTGTCTATTCTGCCCTTATTTAGAAAATTACACACCACAAAGAATTTCCAAAGGAGCATTCTAAACAAATGCGAGAAAAACCCATACAAAAGTACATGCTGACAACCCTGGGCAGACACTTTATATTTTGTGGCGATTAGCAATCTGCACTTTCTCCTCTGCTCCACAGCTGTTGTCTTAGCGAAGGCTAGCTCTGGAGAGCTAAAGGTATGCAGGTTTGGTGCGGAGGGATTCATTCTCCTATTTTCACTTTGAATGTTTTACTTTTCTTCAGCGGGGGGGGGGGGGNTTACCTAGGCAGTGTACATTACCACATGCGTCAGGCTCCAGCTGTTCAGTCAGTGTGGTAGGCATGCACTGCATCTAGGCTCCATGATCAGCAGTGTAGCATTGCACTGCATCTCAGCTCCATGATCAGCAGTGTACCATTGCACTGCACCTAGGCTCCATGATCAGCAGTGTGCCATTGCACTGCATCTAGGCTCCCTGATCAGCAGTGTAGCATTGCACTGCATCTAGGCTCCATGATCAGCAGTGTAGCATTGCACTGCATCTAGGCTCCGTGATCAGCAGTGTAGCATTGCACTGCATCTAGGCTCCATGATCAACAGTGTAGCATTGCACTGCATCTTGGCTCCATGATCAGCAGTGTAACATTGCACTTCATCTAGGCTCCATGATCAACAGTGTAGCATTGTACTGCATCTCAGCTCCATGATCAGCAGTGTAACATTACACTGCGTCTAGGCTCCCTGTTCAGCAGTGTAGCATTGCACTGCATCTAGGCTCCATGATCAGCAGTGTAACATTGCACTGCATCTAGGCTCCATGATCGAGCAGTTGTACCATTGCACTTGCACCTAGGGCTCATGATCATGCAGTGTGGCCATTTGCACTTGCATCTAGGCTCCCTGATCAGCAGTGTAGCATTGCACTGCACCTAGGCTCCATGATCAGCAGTGTACCATTGCACTGCATCTAGGCTCCATGATCAGCAGTGTAGTATTGCACTGCATCTAGGCTCCATGATCAGCAGTGTAGCATTGCACTGCACCTAGGCTCCATGATCAGCAGTGTAGCATTGCACTGCACCTAGGCTCCATGATCAGCAGTGTACCATTGCACTGTATCTAGCCTCCATGATCAGCAGTGCACCATTGCACTGCACCTAGGCTCCATGATCAGCAGTATAACTGCACTGCATTTAGGCATGGCCAACAATTACAGAAATGCAGAGTTCACCAACAAACAGTTGAGTACAAACACTAGACACTGGTCGACCTCATCATTGTATTGGTCTGCTATGGCAGGGAGGTTACTATCATTAATGTTTTTGCATGGCTTTTTTTTTTTTTGGTTCTTTTGGAGACAGGGTCTCCCTGTACACATGGCTTTTGGAACAGGGTCTTCCTCTAGCCACAGCTGGCTTGGAACTCACTCTGTACGACCAGCTGGCTTTGAACTCACAAAGATCTGCCTGCCTCTTGCCTCCCAAGTGCTAGCGATGAAAAGGCATGCGCCACCAAGCTTTGCTTGGAGTTTAAGAGTGAGGCTGTGAGTTGGGCGTGGTGGCTGCCGCTTAATCCTAGCACTCGGAGAGGCAGAGGCAGGCGGATCTTTGTGAGTTCCAAGGCCAACCGCTGGTCTACAGAGTGGAGTTCAGGACCAGCTGGATTACAGGGAGACCCTTCTTTCAAAAGACCCAAAAAAAAAAAAAAAAAAAGAGGTAGAGGAGGAATTGCGAGAACCAAAATTACTTAATTTAGTGATTTATTCAGGAGATGAGAGTGCTTACAGTATAGCTGAATCTGCCCACTGCATCCCATCATGCTTCTTGTTTCATGCTCAGCGGAGCTAAGCCAAGCGCAGAGGCTCTTTGCACAGCCCGACCAGGTCTGCTCTTTGCTTTTGTTGACAAAATGACCTTCCAAAATGTTAAAGCCTGTAGCTTTTCTAATTGTGTCTGGCTGTAGTATTGTGCTGAGGAAATAAAAAAACCTGCCTCTGTCTCTCTTTTATCTCTCTGTCTTCATGTATCTCTGATCTCTCTCTCTGCCTCTCTCTCTCTCCTCTCTGTGTGGATAGTGTGTGTGTGTGTGTGTAATGACAAAGAGCGACTACAAACCATGTGAGCATCCAAAGATCCAATCTCTCTGTCACATTTCTCCCCATCACGGGATTAACACCCGCCACTTCACACTGCACCTTGGCCTTCTTTTAATTTGAGTTCTGTTAAGATATGGATTAGGGCCTGTGTACTTGCGAAGGCAAGTACTTCTACTGGCACTGAGCCATCTTCTACCCCAGGAAATGTAAACTGTTGTCTCTTTTACAGCCCTCTGTCTACTCACAATCACTAGTTTCTTCCCCCAAACTGGTGATTTCCTGCCCCAACTAAGCATGCAATTCACAGCTTTTAAAGGTAGAAACTCAGCCAGGCATAGTGGCATGTTCTTTTAATCCCAGCACTGGGACGGCAGAGGCAGGTGGATCTTCGGATCATTACTTGTAAAAAAAGTGTTCAAAAACCTAAAATGTCTTCCTTAATTTCAAACCATGCTGTAATTACATTAAAGGGCAGTCAGGAAGTGCTACTGGCAGCAATGTATGTCTGCCATCTTTGCAATTCATTCTTCTTTCTCACCCAGGGGTTACCTCCAAAAACACAAGGAATTAGGTTCGTGGTGGCTACATACTTTTATTTTTAAGACCAAGGCCAACAGCTAATGCCTTTATTTCACCAGCCAGTATTTCTGATTGTTTCCCTGACGCTGGATCTAAAAATCTTAGCAATCCACAAATACAGCATTCAGACATCATATATCCAGAGAGAGGCACCCAGAGGCGAGTCAGAACCTAGGGTACCCTGTGGTGCGAAAAATGACGAGTTCTCTGTCACAGTCCATGTCAGTTTTCTGACTTTACTGAAATATGTTTTTAAGCTCTCTATCAACTCTAAAGTTTTCTGCCAAACTGATGACAGAAAAAACCTCTACTACATACACCAGGGAGGGAAGAGGGTGAGCACGGCATACCATTGGCACCAGCCAAATTCATCAAGCAGAAAATGGATCTGGCTAAGTTTAATGTCAAGGAGCTGTACAAAACTATTGTGTGGTGGCACATACTTAATTAGTGGCACTGGATTCTAGGACAACCCCAAAGACCAGGTGAGCTGGGGCTCCCCAGCTAAGCGCAGGCAGTTTGTGCGCGTGGATTAGTTCCACTGGGCATGAAGGAAGGCACAGAATCAACCCACTTTTTCCTGGGGTACTTACTCCATAGCCGCATTGCTGGATGAAAAATAGAAATCACTTCTGTTTCTGAAAGGGGACCAATTTAAAAAAAAAATTGAAGGACTAAATTAAAGTGTGTGAATGCATAAGGAGGCAAAAGGAAATAATTCTATGATATTTATTTTTCAACAAGAGCTTACATCTGTTTCTAATTCACACAGATTATTGACACATCTGGATGCTTGGCCTTAGGAATTGTAAGTTGCTGCAGTGGCATTTATTTTTTGAATCAGCTCTTCAGACCACCCTGGAACTCAAGTAACTTGTCTGGAGAGAAGGTTGTGATCCTTTAAATAAAGTTACCTTCTGGCACTTTGTGGCCAGTATAAATGGGAAGCTGTCAACTTGTGTTTTAGAAATTGTGCTTTTGCCATTTTGACACTGCAAGAAAAAGAAGAAAAGCCCAAAGCCTAAATGGCTTGACAATGACAAATTGTCATTAGCCAGATCAAGCTATCAGGGGGAGATTGGAGATGGGTGTAAGGTTAGCCACTGACACTGGATTTCAGCAGAAACCAAACAGCAAAGGAGTGGGTGACAGATGAAAATGTAGCTCCAATGGGATCTGATGGGAATATGCACTCTAACTAGGAAAACAGGATTGCTAAAAAGTAGCTGTGATTAATACTTTACTTCTTAGACTGATTCCTTTTGTAATCAGGAGTTAACTTTTCTCCCTATGTGGTCTGATTATAGTAATTTATTCCAGGGGATGAGCAATAGAGAATCCTGGAGTAGACCTTTAAGATTTTTAGAAACAAAAGCATGATGAAACACTTATTTTATGGCGCATATTTCTCAAATGGAATAGCATGATTTCATTAAGAGCAACAGATGACCTACATCAAAATCTTAATTCACATTAGCAAAACTGAAGCAAAAGTTTCCTCTAGTTCTTCAGTCCACAAGCTACACTAGAAATAGTAGAGTACAGGAATGATGGGGTAAATTAGCTTGGAACAAGGAGTCTTTTTAGTGTTCCAGGGTAGTCTTGTGTGTGTGTGTTGTGGTGGTGTGTTGTGTGTGTGTGTATGTGTTCGTTTAGTTGTATGTTCCCCTGTCACAGCCAAACTAGGATATTCTCTCCTGCTTTTGATAGGGTTTCACAGCCTGGGTGTTATGGCATGGCAGACTGATGAACAAAAAATGACATCTGCATTAGCGTTCTTCTGCTTTGGAGGGAAATGAGTTTAGAGAACATCTGATCTACCCTGGAAACAAAGTTGCTGACCTTCTTGTCTTTATCGTTTTGTTGTATAGTCGCAATGCAAACCTGCCAAGTGTACATCTGTGCTTGAGGTAAGTTGTTGGAAGATACAGTTTGAATTAGGGGCTAATTCTCAACTAGCATTCCTCCTTGGGGCACCATGTGGAGTCATGGTTTCTCTGACCCAGCACCCAAATGGGAGCAGAGCAACAAGGCCCAGGCACATGATGCTAAGGAGCAGCAGTATACTGCTGGGCATAACGGTGGTCTGTGATTGTTGTCTGGGGAACATGATGTCCATTCTGGTCTCTAAAAGTTGAGTGCAGCAGGCAATAAAAGCAAATTCTCCATTAACCATCAGTACCACACGAATTCCTGTGCCAATTATTTCTGCCACATCCAGGCCAAAGCAGGACTGATCATTTGAGATTCTTGGCCAGTGGTTGGGCAGTTGGTCCATCAGACCACCAAGCTGGTAACTAGTGTGCGGTTGGAGGAGACCTATCAAGTCACCAGCTTGATGAGAGTGGAATTGTGAGTTGGGTTAGGTGAAGATAGGCAACAGCATCAGCATGAAATTCCTGCAAGCAGGTCTTTGGGCAGATAGAAAGCATGGCTAGATGAGAGACATTCTGTTTTTCTCAGGGCGTAAGGACGAGTTGGATTGAAGTACCTCTCCGGTTTCAGAGTTATGAAAGCAACCAACTGACCTCTGTGCCGGGGGGTCAGTTTTCTACAGTGGTGGAAGGTGGGCACTGTGCATCCATTTTCCTTAGGAGGACTTTGCTGTACCTGTTTGTAGCAAGAGAAGCTCCACAGCTAGTTATTTGGTATCAACCCCTCTATGAGACTGCATAAACTTATATGGGCAATGGCAACCTCATTTCTTCCAGTGTTTTACTGAGGGGGGACAGAGAAGGAATGAGAAAGAGGAGGTCCAAATGTTAAAGATCCCCCCACAGCAACCAAACAAGTTATGTCATTAGCACATGTTTCCTGACTCCTTTCAAGCTTGGTCTATTTTAAGTGGCTCTAGTGGGATCAAAATAATGGTCACTGGGAATGATTTTATTGTAAATAAATCAGGGTTGCCATATTGACCCAGATAATTTAAAAATGATATCACTTCTAATGTCACCTGTAGTCCTGTCATTTTCAAGCCTTGTATCTTGCAAATGTGTGAAGCACAAAGCTGACCTGGAAAGGGGTATTTGAACCGCAGCGTCTGGCTTTTGATTAAGCATGGATAGCCCTTTAATAGATGCCTTGACAGTGGGAGATAGGCCTGCGTGCGATCGTCTGCATTCCGCATGTTGCATCTGCGGGAAGCTTCACCCTTCTTCTAGCCAGACTTGAAGTTCCAAATAGTCCCTAGAAATAATAAATAGGGCTTAGCTCAAGAAGGCACGGTGGGAGGGGGCAGCAGAATTGAACAAATTCCGTTTTTCGTCTTTAATATCATCTTTGGGCAAATGCTCATGACTCTACAGTGGACTGGTGGAACAGTGTCCTAAAGACACTGTGGAAGGTATGTGGAAGAGGAAGTGTTCTTTCCAGAAAGATCATTTGCATGACTGGCATACTCCAGAGAAACATTGCTTTCAGTCTGTCTAAGGTGATCTGCTGCTTCATTAGCCTTTCTTTACTCTTTCAGGCTTCTACTAGAACATTAACAAGAAATGGAAATGGGGACATGAATGAATGATGACCCAGAGAAGATCAGATGCAACAAGTGCCATTTTAATAGAGACCAGAGCGAGGCAGGAGAGAGGTGGGAAACCTGAGGTGCAGAACTCAGCTAAACCCTAATTCTTTAAGGTTTGTATTCATGCTGTATTATTTTACCCAAGACTCGGTCATCCTGTTTTTTAGCTGAGGTAGAGGCCACTGTGACCTTAAAAAGAGAGACCAAGAATGGTAGAACTAGGAAGGGCCATTCCTTAGACTTTGTATATAGCATATATGTTAATATGTTACATCTGTTTACTTTGTTGGAGGGCACACACGTGTCATTGCCCAGGTTGTGGAGGTCAGAGGACAACTCTTTTGGGTTCTCTGGTCTCCAAGTAGGAGGAAATAATTCTGTAAAATATCCTGAACATTTAACAAGGCCTCTCCTAGTGTTTGCTGAGTATGCACAGCATGCTCCATGCTGATCTAGATGCAGTGGGGAAGGGCTGAACGAGTTCAGTCAGCAGATGGTTTAACCCCTATCAACCGTGTGCTTAGCAGCAGTATAAAAGAGGCTGGATACAGATGGCCACACTGTGAAAGTGACAGTTTCTCATTCAAGAACCAAAGGAGTTCTCACTTCCAGTTTTCTGAGTTAACATGTTGCATGGAGTTCACACAAGAATGGTGCCAACCAAGCCTTTGAGCAGTGGTGGGAAGGCATCGGCGGAGGGTCTCCGACCTTTACTTGTAGGTAGATTTTCCCATGGGAATAGGCAGTCCTCCGGACGCTTTACTTTGTGGAGGTAGAAAAGTTTTCTCCTTGCCGCCATTCCAGAAGGCCTACTGTCAGCATGATTTGAAGTTCTGAGGTAGTTGGTAATCTCTCCTCAATCCCCAGGAAGAATGCTTATATGTGTTTCCTTCTTCCTTTTTCCATTTTGATACCATGGTGACTCAAGGCTTTTCTAGAAGGGTCTGTTTGATTTCAAAATCTGGTCTGTCATGATCGGTTCCAATGCTTTCCAGTTTTCACTGGTGGATCGTATTCAAGTTTGATCTCTCAGTAGCTAGAAGCTCCTATTCTTTTGACTCACTGATTTCCTTTCTCGGGAAGCATTATGAAGCAGCCACCATTTGATTAAGTATATAATCTTTAGTTGTATTTTTTTATTCTGTTCACCTAATCTTTAATAATTCATCTTTTTATCACTTTTCTGGGTTGAGAACTCAGCACTTCACAGTAACAAAATCTATGATGATTTCACTTTTCTTTACATCAATTAATTCAGTTTGTTTATGATAAACATTGTCTTAGTTTTCCTTTCACTTAAAATCTATTAAACCACAGCATCCCATTGGGTAACATTAATTTTGCTATTGTTATAGAGAATGCCCTGAAGTACAGATTTTTCATTTCTAAGCCTGATCTTCTTATCCTGATAAGAGAATATCCATTCACTACCCAGAAGGCACTGGGATCAAGCTGTCTGTTGGGATCTGGTCCAATTCCCTCGTCCTTTGTTCATGAAGAGATTGTGTTTTCCCAGATATCTTAGGGAACTGAGAAACATGTAATCTCTGTTGTTCCTAGCCCTTTCTGGACTTGGGTTTTGACTTTTGCTGATTATTTCCGTTTATGGCCTGTGCTGTCCCTTTTACGTACCATGCACCCTACACAGGAGATTGCCCAAGCCCTCTGTACACTCCAAGGCTGTTTGTTTATCAGACACTCACTGAAGTTTTGAAACAATGGTTTTGTTTAATTAGAAGAAGATTAAATTATAGCACCATTAAAATTAAGTCTTTGGGTGTGTGGTACATGCCTTGATGTTAGCACTCAGGAGGCAGAGGCAGGGGGATCTTTGTGAGTTCAAGGCCAGCCTGGTCTACAAAGTGAGTTCCAGCCAGGCTGGGATTACAGGGAAACCCCATCTCAAAAAAATAAAAAAAAATGATATTATCTGGGTGTGATAATGTGTACTCAGAATCCCAGTGTTCAGGAAACGGAGACAGAAGGATCGTCCAAGGTTTAAAGCCAACCTAGGCTACCTAGTAAGTCTGAGGCAAGCCTGAGCAGCTTAGTGCGGTCCTGTCCTCCTAAAACACAAAAAATAATTATTATAGTAATATAGTTTTTGAAAATCTTTGATCCTTAGGAACGTCTGTCTATTTTCTTGACAGGTTTTCTAGATTTTCTATTTATAATGGGGTTACATGTTAATAAAATCATGATCAATTGAAATATCGTGTGCTGAAATGCTAGCCTATCCAACATTATAGCTTAGCAACGTGGTACCCTGAAGGGCATCATTGCTTTCATGATCATATGGCTGGCTGGCAGCTATGGCTCTACCCACTGCACGGCATCACAGGAGAGTATCTTACCACATATTGCTACTTTGGGATAAGATCAGAATTCAAAATCCAATTTGCAGTTTCTGAAAGTGTATCTTGTGCAAGGACCCTTCACGTTTGCCGCCATCGGGCTCATCCTTGTTCTTGATTCCTGCTGTCTCCCTCTGCTCTCAGCTCTGCCCCCCCCAGTCTTGTGTCTCTGTCGTCCTGCTCTCCCTCTGCTCTCAGCTCTGCCCCCCCAGTCTTGTGCTGTCTCCCTCTGCTCTCAGCTCTGCCCCCCCAGTCTTGTGCTGTCTCCCTCTGCTCTCAGCTCTGCCCCCCCCAGTCTTGTGCTGTCTCCCTCTGCTCTCAGCTCTGCCCTCCAGTCTTGCGCCTCGTATAATTACCTGATTATGCCCTGGCTGCCATCATGGCATCTCTTTGGCCTCTCATCTCACAGGTATGGTTTCGCCTACCTATATTCCCAACTAATTGCTATAGCACCCCCACCCCCCACCCCCATGCACCTGTTGTCAGTCATCTGTGTCTACCCACCTGCAGTCCCTCCTTCTAAAGTACATACATTTAAATCAGAGGAAGGCATAGCCTTTTGGGGATGTACTTTTTGTGTCTTCTTACTGTTTTTAATGTTTTGTTCATTTTATTTAATGAAAAATTTTAATAGTAGACTTACACAAAAATTCCCCTGGAAGAATCATGAAAATCTATTTATGTCTTTAAGTTGAAAACAAGTAGAACATAGTGAAGGTACCAGGCCGGCTTTGCAGAAATTGTTTGTCGAGCATTATTTACAAATAAAAATTTACCATCAAAACTTGGTTTCCTTTTTCCCCTTAGTGACTCATAATTATGTATTTCACTTTCTTGTTTTCTGCTTAGGGCCGTTCAGACTTTAGGGCTTAATAAGTGTGGGTGCTCTTTTACCTCTGTAACTCCAAGGGGTTATTAATCTGAAGTTTCAGTTCCAGATTCATATTTTATAATATGCACTTAATTTCAAAACTTCTTTCCCAACTAGTGTGTTAAGTTTCATGACCTTGTTAATGGCAGTTGTTTGACGTTAACTGCAGGATTTATCTGAACGCTTTCATTTACGGGACATCTTTACCTATTTTTGCATTCTTCATTTTAACACTTGTTTTATGTCTGCTCTGAGCACTTAAAGCACACCAGGGCAGCCAGTTCCTCCTGACTGGACAGCTCTGCATTCTACACCTACAAATCCCAAGTCATGAATGAGGTCAAATTTCCCTATTCCTCATGTGCTTTGACACTGGATCTGAGGCTTGAACAGGTCTGAGATTTGCTCCTTGGGTTCCCGTGGGCCATCTTCATCTGCATTTCTCATCTGACCTAGAGTCTGGGTCAGAGTTTATGGAAGACAGACACTGGGATTTTCTGGAAGATGGTTAGTGAACTGACACTAGACAGAACCTGCACTATTTGTTTGTTTTGTAAGACAGGATATCACTATGTAAACCCAGGCTGGACCTAACAACTCACTACTTTTGTCTTTCAGATGCTGGTTTATAGGTGTGTACCACCACCTCTACTACTTCTTGGCTAAAACTGAGAAACTTTCTAGCACATTATTTTATTTTAGGAGACAGAAATTAACATTCACATGCTTAAAGCAACTGTTAGTTTTAGGTTGTACTTTGAGCCAATGTTTGTATTCACATTTTTATGTTTTCCTTCACATCACATGTTGTATGGTGATTGTGTCTTGGTATAGATTCACACACACACACACACCACACACCAACACACACACAGAAAACTGAAACTGTAATACACTCAACCAAAAAAAAATGAGCATAAGATTTAAGTAAAAGTAGAAAATAATGAAGATAGTCTCCAGGAACAGTTTTAGAAGCAGGCAAAACTTACAGTATACTTGGTGAGGTCTGTAAGTACTCAGGGACATTCATGGAGTGGAAGAAGAGGGCTCGTAGAGCTGAATCCCTGCTCTATCACGTACCCAGATGAACTTGGGGTAATCCCTCAATTTCCCCAAGACTTACTTCTTATTTTTCATGACCAAACTTTTCATGAAGAATACATAAGAATACAGGAAAGATTAAAGAAAACAACTATCCCTGACTTTGGTCCTTCCAGTGGCTTGGAACTGATAAAAGAAAACCAAAAGGAGCCAAGGGGTCCCCTCCCCAGCAAACTCGAGTCCTTGAAGACCAACAGATCCTCAACTTACCTTGAGGAAACAAAAACCCTAATCTGGGCTAACTGTGGGCCTTGAACATCTAAAATGGAAAGTATATAACCATAAATAAATAAATAGTAAGCCTGAGAAATTTATACTTCAGGTATAAAATTTGAGATCTTAGTAAAAAAGAATAAAAAAAAAAAAAGCACAGTTCTTTTGCTGCTTACTTTGCAAGTGCAGCTACCCTGTGGCTTCCACTGCTTTTGTCATTCTTCATAGACATGAGACACAGCTTTTCAACCTTCCAATTGGACTGAAGACTCATGTCTCTCCAAGAATCCTCACAAATCTTCAGTGCCAGATTGGGACTGCTGAGACATCTAGGCTTGTGGACTGAGCTACTACTGGGTTTTCAGCCTCTTTCAGAGCATAGACTGGCCATTTTTGGACTACCCAGTACAGAAGATCAGACGGACATGGTACATGGTGGCTTACTGGACCTCATTTGAGTGACCATGGAGAAGTGATGGTGGTTTGGGCTTGCCCAAGGAGGAGACTTCAAACATGACATCTTTCAAGCTAATAAAGAAAAAAAAATATATAGTAAAAAAAAAACCTATGATATATGTGGCATGCATATGTGCATATTTTGGAGTTGAGCATATTGGACAGGAATAACAACAACAACAGCAACAAACACAAAAGACTGGGTCAAAGAACTGACTGAAACAGTGAACTTCTGCTAGAAACAGAAACTTCTTGCATTGAGAATTTTGAGAGAGAGCTGAGAAAAAGATGAAAAACATGTTTGTCAGAATGCATGAGCTGCTGGTGGGGTGGGGGGAGGAAGGGGGACGGGTCTAGATTTGTATGTATTTGAAATTTTGTATGAATGCATAGAGCTTCAATAAAAATGGGCTTAAAAAAAAAAGAAAAAGAAGAAGAAAAAAGAAAACAACCACCACTTAACTAGAGAGGCCAGACGAGCACCTTAGATTGTGAAAAACATTGGTGTCTGCGGTGACAAATGACATACTCTGAGGTTACAGGAAGCACAGCTAGTGGCAGAGGGAGATGTTACTTCTCAAAGGAGCTCAGAAAAATACACAGCTTAGTATTTGTTCTGATCTCTGCTCCCAGCTCTAGTATGGCATGTGGGCTATGGTTGGCAAGAGATCCTAAAGTCCTCCGACAGGTGAGGTGGCCATCTGGGCATCTGGCCAGGGTTCACTAGCCACGTGCATTGGCCAGACTGTTTGTATGACATTTAGTCATGGAGGCCATGTGCACTCAGCCATCAGATAGGATGTGTTCCTGCCTCGCTCAGTGTCTTCCATATGTCTCAAAATATTGACAGCCTGAAGAAATAATGCGAAGAGCAAATAGAAGGCAAGGAAGAGGGAGATTACCCAGGACAAACAAGTGGGACGGAGGCCAGCTGTTCTCCATTTTTCCTGAAGACAAAGTGTTCTCTCTTGGGAGAACATTTTCTTCTACTTCTACTTAAAACCTTGGACTGCAATTATTTGTGTAGGAGGCTTATCTTCTCTACTGAACCTTGAGCTGCACCCCTTCATTCTTTGGAGCCCCTCAAGATGAGGCCTGGCATTTAAGATGCTTAGTGGCCATTTGCTGAAAGCATAGAACAGCTGACAGATAGCCACAGCAGGAATTCAAAGCCCATAGAGCTGGGGACTGTTTTTCTCAAGGGTTGTTGAATCAGTGAATAATTTGCTGAGGGAACGTTATCTTCTCTACAGCTCTCTTCTCTCTCCTCCTCTCTACTCTCTCTTCTCTCTTCTCTCATCTCTAAAGAAAAACACATTCTCATTGATTTGAAATGATTTAAATATGGTCTTGTGTGTGGCCAGAGGAAGTGAGCTGCCAAGTCCCAGGCTTTCATCCAGAGCTTGGAGCTCTGACTCTGTGGTGAGAAACACCAGCACAAATGTATCAATCTTCTATTCCCTCTTCCCCACCGGCTTGGAAGCTGTGTGAGAATATGAACTAATGGTAGGACTTCTGCATCTCATCACTCCCTGGAAGTCTCTTAGTACCTAAAAGAGAGACCTGGGCTGGAGGTTATTTACCCAAAGAAGGTCTAGCCCTGTCTAAGGCTGTGGCAGGTCTCTGTTTTTGTGTCCAAGATGGCTGAGCACCTAGGAAGAAGTTAGATGGTGTTATCCTTCCCACATCTGCACTGGCAAAGATGGGATCCATTCCTAACGTGGCTGTTTCATGGATACATGTTTCTTTTTCTGACATTTTCTAAATAGGGAATCTTAATTTTAGCATAAAGATTTTCTTAAATGTACCTAAGATTTTTCTGACTGGTTCTGGATGTGGTAGTCCCCCATGTCAGCCAGCAAATCATGGGCAGAGGCTGGAACAGGTCTCTCTCTCTTCCCTCTCCCCTCTCTCCCCCTGTCCCTTTCCCTCTCCTGTGAACTGTGTGATATCCAATGGGGGGAGGGGGAGATTTTTGCTTAGAGGAGGTTACATCCTTCATATATATATAATATATAATTATATATATATATAATATAAATTTTAATTTTCTCCTTAAAGAAAAAAAGAACAAAAGATGATGGAAAAAGGATGGACTCCTGAGGTATTTTGTGGAGACCAGGTTCTTCATGAGGGAGCAGGGGAGCAGTACTTCAACACTGAGCTACAGTTTCTAGGGACCTTACCCTGGAGCATGCTGGGTAGTCATGCCTGCATCTCTCCACTTTCCTTGTGTCTTCCCAGCTCCACAGGATGCTGGGGGTGTGCCTCTGAGCACAGCAAGCCATTCAGGGGCAGTCTCTTTGGTTATTGCAGGACACATGGTTTTCTGGGAGGTTTGGGTTTTTTTTTTTTTTTTGTTTTGTTTTGTCTTCTTTGAGACAGGGTCCCCCTGTAGCCCCAGGCTGGCCTGGAACTCATGTGTAGACCAGGCTGCTCTGAACTCACAGAGATCCACTGCCTCTGCCTCCAGATGCTTGGATTAAAGGTGTGTGCCACCACACCTGGTGGTAGTTTTAATCATACAGCTCTAATATGTTCTCTGCTACTGTACCATCAGTTACACATGGCTATTGAGAAATGCAATCTACCTTGTCAGAACTGAGATGTGTGTCAAGTCTGAAGCAGACACTCTGCTCTCAAAGACTTAATATGTGCATGAAGAAAATAGCTTGATAATATTTTTATCAAGTACTTGTGGAAATAGTAATATTTTGGCTATATTAATTTAAATGTATACTACTAAAGATTTCTTGTTTCTTCTTTTATTCTTTCTCTTTCTTTTCTTTCTTTCTTTCTTTCTTTCTTTTCTTTCTTTCTTTCTTCTTCCTTCCTTCCTTCCTTCCTTCCTTCCTTCCTTCCTGTCCTTCCTTCTCTTCTTTCTTTCTCGTTTCTTCTTTCTGGTTCTTCTTCTCGATTTTCTTTCCTCCTTTATTTTCTTTTTGAGGTAGAGTCTTGCTATGTCATCTAGGCTGGCCCGGAACTTGCTCTGAAGTCTGGGTTGACCTTGGACTACCAATCCTCCTGTTTCAGGCTAGTACACAGGCATACACCACCACTGCCAACCTCCTTTTATTTTACCTTAGTCACTGTGGCTACTAGAGCATTTAGAAATCATGTGTGCAGAGCTGTCCTTAACTGAAGTGATTCCTGATGCTAAACTTCACACCTATAATGTTACAGGTATAGCTCCAGCTGTATTTCTGTGGATGGAGCTCATCTAGGTGTAGACTGATAGGGAATAGGGGCAATTCTTGTTAGATTGTCTTTTCTTCCTATTGTATCCCTTGTAAACACTAGACATACCAATATGGGAGTGACTATTTCTTGCTTTGGACGATGGATGTGCCTTTTTCATGTGTTTGTCATTTTTCTAATGAGATTGCAAAACTTGAGTTATTTATTTCATTGTGTTTGTTTTGTTGTGCTCTTTTATGAATGTTATCCCTGCATGTGTGTAAGTGCACTGTGTCATGTGCCCATAGAGGTCATAGAAGAAGGTGTTGGATCCCCTGGAACTGGCAGTTCAGATCGTTCTAGTCTACCATATGGGAGGTGGAATTTGAATCTAGGTCTTTTACAAGAACAGCCGGTGCTCTTAACCACTGAGCCATCTCTCCATCTCCAAACACTTGAGCTTTTAAAATCACAGAGTCAACAAGCCTTAACAAGTTATAACTATCAAGTCAGGTCTAGTGCTGAGTTTGAGGACTGCAAAGCTCGGTAAGACCTGTCTATTGCCCTGGGAATCTTTTATTTAGAGATGAGGCAGGACAGCATAGAGCCTGCTGCAGTGAACTATGGGTAGGATGGACCAGGATGAGGCTGTGGATTCTTAGCAAGGCATGTTGGACCTGGAAAATCAGGCTTTCCAGTATGGATCTTTACAGTTCAGGTTTGAGTGGTCCTTGTGCCTGAAATGCTTAAAGGGGAGGGAAAAGAGAAGAAGAGAGATAGATCCCACAGGATCAGTCACTATGCTAAAGGATTAATCTAATTGATTAATACAACCAACACAGCTATGGATTGTGAAAGGGAAGACTGATTCCTACAGACAGAGAAGCAGAAAAATTAAAAACAAAACAAAGAAAACAAGATGTCTATCTTCTCTCACCTACAGCCACCTGCTTATTTTTGTGGCATAATAAACTACTGGGGGGAGTGAGGCGATGGAGGAGTGCCCTACATTTATCTTGAAAGTGCAGATGCATTTTGCTGAAGTGCATGAGACCAAACCAGATAAGGGATGTATATCTTCATTTAAGTTGATACCAGACTGTGCTTTTTCCATGAAAAGCATCATGGCTCCTCACAGTGAGGTATGCATTCCTCTCCTTAGCTGACATTTGTAGGAAAGAGATCATGTGCTGCTCTAGCGTCTCCACAGTCACCATTGCTTATGATGTGAGATGACATCTCACTGGCATAGACCTGCTCAACTTTTCAACTTGAACTCCAGGTGTCTCTTGGTTTTGTCAAATGCACAAACTTAGAACCTCCTGCCTTCATTTGCAAAACAGCTAGTTCTCATTCTCTCTCTCCTCTGCTCTCTCTCTCTCTCTCTCTCTCTCTTCTTCTCTTCCCCTTCCATGTGCATGTGCATGTAGAGCCAGAGGTCTACGGTGGGCGTCTCCCTCAGGCGCTCTCCACTTTCTCCACTTTGTCTTTTGAGCTAGGGTCTTTCACCAAACCCCGGGTCTTCCTGTCTTCACCTCCCCAGAACTGGATTCCAGGCACACGCGTTGCATCTGACTTTTTTAAAAGTAATGTGGATACTGGGGATCAAATCTGGTCCTCCTGCTTGCAAAGCAAGTGCTTTCCCAACTGAACCATCTTCCAGTCCAGCACATCGATTTATATTTTTCTTTACATGTATGACTGTTTTGCCTACGTGTAAGTGCATCATGTGCTGGCAGTGCCTGGGAATTCAGAAGAAGGCATCAGAAACCCTGGAACTGGATTCTTTTTTTTTTTTTAAATAAACACCTTTATTTTCTTTGCTTCAACTTCACTGACTCAGATGTCCTGTTTCTTAGCGGCTGTCTCCAAATATTGCTTGCATCTTTTTGTCAAGTACAAAACAAACTAAACGGAAAGTATAATGATGCGGGCTGCCTCCTCAGACCCCAGCAATACATTCTCTGGAGGACCTCAGTCCAGAATTTTGGCCAGCAAACACATTTTCTTTTTTTTTTTTTTATGGCATTCTATAAACATTTATTTTTTTTTTAAATAGTTTTTTATTGATGCTTTGTGGCATTTCATACATTTTTTCCAATTCAGTTCAGGCTTATTTCCCTTTCCCTCCCCCCCCCCCCACCCCACCCCATCCCAGATCATGCATTCTGGCCATAACTGTCCTGCATCTTTCTCTCAGTTTTTTTTTTTTCATTTTTAGCTATAAGTGATAATCCATGAGTACAAGCATCCTTCATGAAAACCTATCTGCAGGTGTTGTGCCCAAACCCACGTACAGCCCCACCATCCAGTGGGGGGTGACAGGTTGTTTTGTTCAATCAAGTTGATCAAATGAGTGTCCAGCTATATTGCTTGTAGTTTCACCATTCCCCCATCGCGCCCTTACATTCTACCATGCCCCCTCTTCCGCAGGTTGTTCCCTAGGTTAGAAAAGGGGCACAGGTGGATGAGAGGTAAAACAGTCCACTCTCTCTGGAGCTGTTGACTTGGACTCTGGTCAATTCTGGCTGTTTCCTTTCATGGCTGACAGTTTGTCCAGGAATAACCTTTCGATCCTACTAGAAGAACAACAATTAGATATATAGGTATTTAAGCAGCACTAATATGTTATGTAGGTTACTTTAGCATAGACACATGTTTGGATTGTTAATCCATGGATTACAATTTTCCCCCCTGTTAAATATGACAGGGTCTTACTGTGGCTTATAACATCTCCTAACTGTAGTAGATGTAAGCTTGTGGCATCAGCCATGGGTTATTTCTCCAAGGGGAGAGCCAATAGCCAATAGATTTGGGATATACAGGCACATGGCTGCCTCTGCTGCACAGTATTTCCAGGGTGAGGTGGTGTAGCTGGTGCTGACGGTGGAGTCTTGCTTGACTCAGGGGAACCCATATTTGCTTTATTTGGTTTAGTGGCTTTTGGTACACTTCCTCTGGCATTCCAGAGCCATCTGTACACTTGCATGTGTGGTCTCAATAATCCCTCCATGTTAACGTCACGTCTTCGGCAGCAGGGTCTTATTGCCTCTCTCTGTAGGTATCCCAACTTAGAGGCAAGGGAGCCTTACCTTTGTGGGCCTTGGATCCCCTGGCCAACTCCCCCTGGTAGAACAATCCATTGCTGATGTCAGAGCTCCGTATTAATATATTTTGCCTGAGTGCATAGCCCTAGGACTTTAGTATTATATTTGGTTCTGAACAGAGAGTATCCCTTCCACATTTCCCATGTCTAGTGTCAATTAAAGAAAGCAGTTTTTACCAGTTTTAAGAGATTACCTACAATAGTTTTTCTTCCAATTACGTTGGGGAGCAACCTCATCATTGTCATATTCTCCTTGTTCTATGGGTGGGAAAGGCAAGGAAGTCTCTCATATCAGAACCTTTGTGGCACCTAGAAGGTATAGTTTCATAGGACTCATTATAAATAGTGTTGTTACATGTAGGATCCACAGAGGGGTTCGATGTTTATGGCAATCTGAGGCTTTTCTTCTTTGAATGTTCCGACGGTCACCTTTCCGTTGCACTTTTTGGTACATCCTACTCAATGCAAAAACTGTATCTTTTCTTTCTCAGCCGTTAGTGTGGTGACGTTTTGTCCTGTTGGAACAAACAAATCTTTTCCCATAGTTAGTTTTAAGATTTGAATTGCAAGGGTTTGATGAAAAGGTTTCATGTCTTTCTGTATCCCCCCCCCTTTTTTAGCGTATGAGTCTCCAGAAGAAGTTGTATTATACATGACTATAGGGGTGAGTCAAGGCACAGATTTCATCAAATTCACCCATGTTGTTTTGGGTGATATATATATGATTAACTTGGGAAGCAAACTTAATTTTTACGTTAAATCATCTTAAAGAGAATGCTACAAGGTGATACTGTACAACAGGGAAATTATAGAGAACATTTGTATGTGTCAATCCCAAAGTTCTTGCTCTACAGATTTTATGTAAAGCAAATGTGGGCAACAGCGAATTATATCTCCATTTAATTCAGATGCATTACCATTTTTATCAGATTCTGTAAACCAATGTTGTTTAATATACACATTTTTTTTTTTACTTTTTATTTTTTTATTTTCTTATTTATTTCTGGAACTGGAATTTCTAACAGTTGTTAGCTGCCTCATTACTGCTAGGAACTGAACAGGGGTCTGAAGCTAGGCACTCTTAACCACTGAGCCATCTCCCCAACATATATTGTTTTTTTAAAATGGATTCCCTCACTGACTTGGAGTTCACCAAGTAGTCTAGCCTGGCTGGCCAGCAGCCCCAGGGATCCAGCTATTTCCACATTCCCAGCAGTGGGATTACAAATGCATACCATTATGCCTCTGTTTGTTTGTTTTTGTTTGCTCTGTTTTGTTTTGTTTTACCATAGATTTGGGGCATCGAACTCAGGTCTTTGCACTTTCCAGGCAAGCACTTTATAAGTTGAGCCAATCCCAAGTGTTGCATATCTCAAAAGAAGGTCTAGGTTGGGGCACACAGAACAGACTCCAATCTTGCCACTACTGGAGTAGGGAGGGATATGGAAAAAGACCATTCAGGAGGAAGAATGTCCTTTCAGGGGACAATCACATAGTCTAGTAACAGACTTTCGATGGCTGAGGTACAGGGAATAATGATACTTGAATGTATTCTTGATTTGGTTCTTCATGCATTAAATTCTATGGCTTCAAGGTGGAGCTGACTTTGTAGTAACTATTATACACTGCCATTTGGCTTGGCAAGGTCTGGAACAAAGGAGGACCATGTCTACTTTCATCCTCTTGGGGGGGGGGTTGATAGTGAATAGATGTCAGCCCTAAGCAAGAGAAAATCTGGAGACTCATAGGGCAGCCATGGCTGAGAAGACTGCCCACGTGTGAGTGAGGCACACATGAATTCATTGGTCTGACTCTCTTCTGCCAAAAGAATTAGTGAGCTATGTATTTGGATCTTGGCATTTCCATATGCTATTCACGCTTTGTTCACTGAGCTTATTGTTGAATGGATTTCACAGTGTGTTCCCATGAAGATGGTTAAGACATCACTAGGTGACATAATCTTACAGGGGAATGCCACCTATGCAATTTGTCACTGTCCTTATCATTGTTATGTGGCACATGATTGTATATAATGTGTCACCTGGAACTGTCAGAGTAGCTCTTCTGTACTTGCTTCACATATCCGGGGCCATTTGGCCTTCTCCCTTGCTTTGATGATAAACACTAAGATTTTAGCAGAGATGGGCTCGGGTGCTTCATCTTGAACTTGAGTTCCTTGAGTGGAGACAGAGCTCAGTTCCAGTTCAGCAGGGCCAGAGTGTGCCTGGAAAAGACACCACTCCTGTTGTCTCCAGAATCCTCAGGCTCTTAGTAAGTAAGCTAAAGAGAGCTTGAGCCAACAGCACAAAGGTCAAAAAGACACAAATAAATAATGGATGTACACATTGCATTCAGGGTAACCTTAGCTTCTAAAACTGATATACCACCGCTCAATCTGATCATGTAGAACATGGGTCTTAAACTGACACAGGACATGATAAAACCTGATACACAGAACAATGCACTTTGTAAAATATGATTGCAAAACACTTTGAATCTATAAAGCAGTATATGGATGCTTAATGATCACGGCAATGATTTTACAACTTAATTGTGGGAAAATTAAAGGAATAAAGTAGCTTAACGAATTCAAAAATTTATCAGACTGTGTACTAAAAGGCAGATAAATGGGAGGTAGTTTAATATGACCTCTGTGCATATTAAAGCAATCATCATACTTCTCAACAATTTAAAAACTGGAGGCTTATGGCTTTGTGCATGCTAGGCATGTACTCTGGCAACCGAGAAGCATCCCCAGCAATATTGTGCACTTTATGTGAAGGATTTCAAAGCAATAGTCATAGGCTATTCTTGCTGAGAACTCCGCAAAGTGAGCTGAGTGTAAGAGGATGTTGAACTTTATTATATTTGCCCGCCAAGTCTATTAAAGAAATAGCCTACCATACCTGGTCACTGAAAGTGCTTTTGGCCTTGGGATTTTTCTACCTTTGGTCTTTGGCTTCAATAGTCCCCATATAATAAACAGAGATTAAAGTTGTTTCTTGTCATGAGATGAATAATATTTAACATAAGGATTCAAGGTATTGACTTGGTAACCTTTGACCAAATCAGTAGAATAATCTTTTTTTTTTTAAATCAAAATTTCATCCTGCTTTGATGTGGGTTGATTTACCACCGTCACCTGAAGATTTGAAATGTGTACTCAGGCACAGGGGGCTGCCATAATCTACCAAGAGCTAAACTTGAGCTGGGTCTGGTGGCACAAGCCTATGATCCCACAACTACAGGAAAGCTAACACAAGAAGTTTGAAAGTCCGAGGAGTGCTTGGATGACAGAGAGACTTCAATGCCAGTTTATTTATTATTTTTTTTCAAGGCCAGTTTAGATGACTTATTGAGACCCAATCTAAAAATAAAAATATGAAGCAGTCTGGTAGGGCCTCAGGTTTAATCCTTAGCAATGAATAAAAAAGAAAAACAAAGCATAACTAAGTCTTCTATCACATTTGCAGTTCAGATTTTCTCTCTCACAATCATTTTGCAACCCATCGCCCAGTGCTTATCCCTTTGAGGTATAATCCCATGTAATTTATCACTTTTTCTGTACACTAAAATTAAATGGCTTACTTCTCAGGGGATTAGTTGAGAAAACACTTGCTGTTTCGGCCAGTCCTCCATATCTATATTTTTCAGATCGTTAAAATGTCAAATTGAAACAGGGTCAAGCAAAGCAACAACGAAGTTCAAGAGAGTAAAGTATTTTCTCTACCGTTACTGGGATTTTTCATCAGCTTCATCTATCTTGGGTAATAAATGCGTGTGGCTGTATGTTTCGATACTTGAGATTTTCTGAGGATCAATTTTAGGAATAAATGTATTACTAAGAAGAGGATTTTGCTGGGAGGCCAAGAGCTGGCTCTTTCATGAGGAAAATGATTAGGCTTCACTTTTAGTATTTATGAAGAGCCCCGTTTGATTTCCAAACATTTAAAATAACGTCTGTTTAGAATTATGTTCGAAAAGCTAATGTCTGTGTGGAGTGGCATAATTAACTAATTAATGAACTCACTTTCCATTTCCCCTGGAATTGTAGTTGTTAACTGTTGTTGGTTAATCTAACGCCTCAGGCCTTTATAAGAAGTGTTAAAGAGTTTGAAAGCCTTGACTGCCTTGAAGTTCCTCAGGCTCAAGCCTTGTGAAATACAAACACACTTGGAAAATCTGGATGTCTTAGAAAATCTATCAATAACCTGTAATCTAGGCCTAAATCTATTAACAAAACAAATGAGCAGTCTTTGGAATCAAAGACTGAGGGTAAGAAAGCATGGATGTATTAATTGCTCTTTGGAGTGTTAAATTTGGCCCCCAGCAATCTATCTCTATATCTGCGTCTCTGTGTGTCTCTCTTCGTGTCTCGTTTCTCTCTCTCTCTCTTTCTGTGTAGCTGTATGAATGTGTGTGCCATGCACATGTGTAGATACTACCTCTATGTGGAGGCAGCCTTTTTAAGCTGTTCTGAAAAAGAAGTCATGGTACACAGAGTTTTTGCATAGACCACAGTCCTTGAGAGTCCTTGTTTGAAGAGCTCCTTTCCTTATTCCTTCTTAGTCGTTTTCTTGTTTCCACCAACATTCTCCTAAGCGCCCAGGCATTGTCTACCCTGCCCCATCTGTGCAAAAGGAAAATCCATTCCTCTACTAGCACAGCCCCGTGGGTCTCCCACGTGGGTAGAGTCTCGGTGACAGCTGTTGCCAGATGTACATTTGTGGGTCCTCCACTAGCTGGAAGGACAGAACTGCTTTAGAGATAGACATCCATTGGGAACCAAGGAACAGCTGTCCCAGATGGCCAGCCAGCAGGAGGCTCTGTGTTCCTTTTCTGTTTGACCAGATGCCAGCCAGGAGCCAGCTACGTCTGTAACAGAGTGTATTGCAAAATGGGCAGTGCCCTTAATTTCAGCTCTGCAATTGTAGGTCACCTTCCAGTAAGAATCAATGCTTAAAATTAGGAGTGCATTTATGCTTTCACATATACATAAAAACACATGAAGTAGATATTATGTGCTAAACTTGACAGCACTCAGGAATGGGCACTGTGCAGGTGCTAAAGACCAACATTAATTCCACCTTGACCCAGGACTCTGATAGAGAGGGGAAGGGATTCCCAGGCCCTGTCTGCCATGAGTTCAAGATTTGGAATTGCACAGGATGCCAAGGGAATATTCTCTTTTAGTCTTGATCTTTCTTTTTTTTAAATTTATTTTTTATGTGTATGAATGTACTGTCTGCACGCAGGTCTGTGCACCTGTGTGGTGCAATGCCGGGGAGGTCAGAAGAGGGTGTCAGATTCCCCTGGAACTGGAGTTAAAGATGGTTCTTAGCTGCCATGTGGGTGCTGGGGATAGAACCCTGGTCCTCTGCAAGAGCAGTCGGCGCTCTTAACCACTAAGCCCTCTCTCGAGCCCTTGATCTTTTTTATAGCTCATGAATGTGCAGTATATGCCCAGCTGCAATCTACACAGGTTCAGTAGGCTGGGATATCAGAGGTAGAGTAGGGTTTGGCCTGAGGAAGCAGAGTATACTCCACTGAAGGCCAATCTGGGGTCTAAAGAGATTAAAGGTTCGTTGCATCTGGTGGTATTTTACTTATGATCCTAGCACTTGGGAAGCTGACAGGAACATTATGAGTTCAAGGCCATTTGAGTGACCAAGCCAGACTTTGTCTCAAGAACAATAAAACAACAATAATAACAATAACAAAAACAGAAAGGAAGAGTCTGAAGATTGACAAGGACCTGGTCTGAATGAGCTTAGTGTGAGAGAAAAGCAAAATTTAGACATAATTGACTGAATTCATGAGTTAATTCTACATCCATAGAGCTAACCTCTGTAGATTTACATGGAATTTACATTGTATTAGGTGAAAACATGCAGGAAGACATATGCAGGCTATATGCAAACATCGTGGCATGTTGGTAAGGGGTTTGAACATCTGTGGGTTTGGCATCTGGGAGCAGAGATAGCTGGAATCAGTCCCCTCTGGACGCCCTGAGATAACGATGCATATATGTGACACACTCTCACAAAATTTTCTTGCAAATTCCTTTGAAGCACAAATTATAACCCACAGTGGTTTTGGGGAGTCTACAGCATATGTAGTTTGAGTCACTCTTTGGGAAAAACAAATTGAAAATATAAATTAGCTATGAAAGTAAATGTTTTTATAAATAAGAATGAGTTTTAAAATTTACTTTTTATTGAATTTTTTTTTTTGTTGTTGTTGTTCATGAACCCTGGGTGCGTGAATCTTAACATAGGAGTCCTGTCCAAGTACCCACACTCTGCAGACTCCTAATCTCCATGCTTTGGCCATTTGTGTCCTTTTGTGTTCCTGGTCCTCTGTTGCATGAGGGAGCTTCATGTAAGAGCTGAGAGATTCTTTTCTTCTTTGGTATTTTTTGAGACAGGGTCTCCCTTTAGTCCCAGCTGGCCTGGAGCTCGCTCTGTAGACCAGGCTGGCCTTCAACTCACAGAGATCCACCTTCCTCTGCCTCCCAAGTGCTGGAATTAAAAACGTGCACCACCATACCCAGTGAGAGATTCTATTAATCTGTCAAATATCACCAAGAACATAAAATTTAAAAATATAACATTTTATTATTTTTCTGATACTTTTATAATTCTTTTTTCCTGTATTTTTGACTCCTTAATTTTTTTATCATGATAATTTATTTACTGTTATTAAATATTCATTATTTATTAATACTTGGCTTTGTTTATTTGAGACAGGGTCTCCCTGTAGCCCCAGCTGGCCTGGAATTCCCTATGGAGACCAGGCTGGCCTTGATCTCACAGAGATCTGCCTACCTCTGCCTCTGCCTCCTGAGTGCTGGGATTAAAGGTGTGCACCACCATGCCTGGTTGTCCTCATTTTTAAAAACAATCATTTCTTTTTTTTTATTTTGCCATGACATTATGTCTAACCACAGTATTTATGGGATTGCTAATTAGTATTTCTTTTTTTATTTTGTTATTATTATTATTATTTATTTGGTGTTTTTGAGACAGGGTCTCCCTGTAGCCCCAGCTGTCCTGGAACTTGCTCTGTAGACCAGGCTGGCCTTGAACTCACAATGATCCACCTGCCTCTGCCTCCCGAGTGCTAGGATTAAAGGCATGCACCACCACGTATTTCATTTTTTTAACAAGAAGTAATAAGTTATGCGTACAAGCATCCTTCATGTAAAAAAACAACTATTTCTTTGGGTTAATTCATTGATATTCATTTGGGAAAGCTCATAGAACATGCATGTCATTTTTTCCCTCATTGTTCAATAGGCTTAAAGAAGGATATTTAATTAATAAATATTAATTTTAATATTCAGTGGTTAAGTTGCTAGCTTGAAGTTGAAAAAAATCTGTTAAATTTTGGAGCATATTCTTGACAAAAGAGACCTTTTGAAAATGAAGAAAATGATGTGCTGATTTCTGCTGACTTCTTACAATTTTACCTGCTCTGCCAAGTGTCCTTGTGGGTGAGGGTGAGGCAAAACCTCATTCACTGAGAATTACTGCCTTGGACAGATCCCCCAAATGCCCATTATTTTCTTATTAGCAAAGACAAAACTGATTGAACTCGGAGCATAATCAGAAAAGTAAAACTATGTCATTGATGCGAGGGCCTGGGCTTCTTCCCTGCTTTCCTTATGAGAAGAAAACCTTTTCTTTGGCAACTGCTCATAGCTCCAGTGCAGGACAGTGCTCCTTACCTGACAAGTCCTTCTTATGAAGGAGAATAATACACACTTTCATTTTATGCCATTCAAAAAAAATTTTTTTTGGTCTTTTTGAGACAGAGTCTCCCTTTAGTCTCAGTTGGCCTGGAGCTGACTATGTAGACCAGGGTAGCCTTGAACTCACAGAAATCCACCTGCCTCTGCCTCCCGAGTGCTGGGATTAAAGGCATGTGCCACCATGTCCAGCTTCAAAAATTTTTATATGAGTGTTTTGCCTGCATGTGTGTAAGTGCCCAACCTGTGTGCAGTGCCCATGGAGACCAGAAGTCGGTGCTGAATCTCCCGGAACTGGAGTTACAGGTGGTTGTTAGTAGCCATGTGGGGGCTGGGATCTGAACCCAGTCCTATGGAAGAGTATTCAGTGCTCTTAACCACCGAGGAATCTCTCTGGTTCCATTTTATGGCATTTGTATTCCTGAAACTTTCTGCATCTCCATTTCCATTTCTCAAACCCTCATAGTGAAGGTTCAGAAGCCAGGCATGCTGGGCAGCCTCTTGTGACAGGACACACCAGGTCTGGAGTATTTCTCTGCACTCATACATAATTATTTCAATCAGCAAAGATTTATAATGGTATATATGTTGGAGTGGGAAATGTGAACAAACCAACAAAATTCTCTACCTTCCTAGGCTTTATAATACAATTGGTTGGTATCATATTTATTAAGACAAACTTATGAGTATAGTTTTTGGTAATTTAAAGTGTTCTGAATATTGAACTATTCAAGTTTTTGTTTGGAGGCATCGCCTTTGCCCTACCTAACTTCTGAATAGGGTCTACACTAGAACTTTCCTCTCTATTTTAGCCAGTAACCATCTGAAACAATTATATTTTCCTTCTGGAAATGGAGTCGCTCTTTGCTCAAGTGGTCCTCATCCTCAAAGACCATACCATCCCTGAGGAATTTTAAGTGTTCTGCTGGATGCTACTTGTCCAGACACATGCTCATTTCCACAGTGCACCTGTTCCTATGGTGGCCGTTCTCTCCGCTCAACCCAGCCTAGAGCACTACCTAAGCACAATCTTTCCCTTTCTCAAAACAGCAAAAATAGCTTATATGTACTAAGGGCATGTCAAGAGCCTCAAACTGTCCTAAGCATTTTTAAGCATTATCTCATTTCGTCCACACAGCAGCTCTAAAGTAGACAGAAGAGAAAATTGAGGTTTAGAGAGATAAAGGCACTTGCTCCAGGGCAGTCTGTTAAGAACTAGCAGAGCATTCTAAGTTCAGGGTCTGAATGATTGACTCTTATGATCAAGACTGTTACTTTTGTGATTTGCGTGTGAGCTGAGTGCATATGGATGTAAAGCAAGTCTTGATAATGGCCCTAGGAAGTCCTTGATCAGTTCTCTATTGGCCTATTAGCAATAGAGAGGTATACACATAATACTGGGTTGTCTTCAACACCAATTACCCAATGGCACTTCTGTTGATAGATAGGATAGAGAATATTGTGTCCCAGAACTTTAATCTAGTAGATCACCATTATATACTTACACACATCCATTCATGTCTAGTAACATTCGGATGTACATATTTGTGTGGATGTGTATATGTATGAAGAAAATGAAAGAGCTTTCATTCAAGAATACTGTGATAGATTGAAACAGGATTCTTTGAAAGTAGCAGCTTCCTGATAAGGCCATGAAAGGATGCCCCTCCTCACTTTTTTCCCTCTAACCAATCCCTTGAAGATTTGTCCTATGGGTGTGCACCACACACTTCCATAAGAATAATTCTTTTTCTCACTACTCCTAATACTGTCCTCACAAATCCATGATTCACAACAGGAATGTAGCTTGGAACTTCTGCTATGTAAGCAGCTGCAGATGCTTCAAATACCATTGTACATGTGATCCAGGACTTGCTATAAATTTGCCCCTAAAAATAAAGTAACAAGTGACTGAGCAGCAATAGGAATTAATCACTGCAGTGCGTGAATGGAATGTGCCAGGCTCTACCTCAAAATCCCTTTATAAAAAGACTGATATAATTAAAACCCCAAAGAAACACCCTGGGATGCTGCATCTGAATAAACATGCTGATGATTTTGGGGAGAAGGAACTTTTACTTAAAGAAAAATAGGTAACATAGTGAAAAAGTACTTCTACAACTTCTACATCATTGGAAATAAGATCCTATTATTACATCACTGAAGAATGTATCCTACAAAGGAATTTCAATTGCACTAGATCTTGGTACTCTGGGAGTTTTTAAAGGCCGAGGGCATAGTCAAGTCTCTCAGTTAAGCTGTTTGCCATGGAGGGAAATAAATTCATATGTAAAGTTTGTGCTGCAATTTGTGGCAAAGATTACCTTGGTGATGTAGGACTACGAATAACCTTGTAAAAAATATCATGCATCTCAGGCTTCCAAAATTAGATGTGAACTCTGAAATTTGTGAAAAAGCAATAACCCTGTTAAATATGACAGGGTCTTACTGTGGCTTATGAGATCTCCTAACCTGTAGAGGATGTAAGCTTGTGGCATCAGCCATGGTTTATTCCTCCAAGGAGAGAGTCAATGGCCAATTAGACTTGGGATATACAGGCACATGGCTGCCTCTGCTGCACAGTATTTCCAGGCAGGTGAGGTATAGCTGGTGTTGACGGTGGAGTCTTGCTTGACTCAAGGAAACCCGTATTTGCTTTATTGGTTTAGTGGCCTTTGGTAACACTCTCTGGTGTTCCAGAGGCCATCTGTACACTTGCATGTGTGGTCTCAATACATCTTTCCCATGTTAACGTTAGGTCTTCAGCAGCAGGGCCTTAACGCCCCTCTTCTTGCAGGTATCCCAGTTTAGAGGCAAGGAGCCTTTACCTTTTGTGGGGCCTTAGATCCCCTGGCCAACATCTCCGTGGTAGAATAATCCATTACTAATGTCAGAGCTCCTGTATTAATATATTTTGCTTAAGTGCATAGTTTAAGGACTTTAGTATTATATTTGGTTCTGAACAGAGAATAATCCTTTTCACAGTTCTTATGTCTATTAGTCAGTTAAAGAAGGCACAGTAAGACCCTGTCATATTTAACAGGAAAAAATGTAATTCATGGATCAACATATCATCTAAACATATGTGTCTAACCATAACTATATTCTACATAACTATTAGTAGCTGTTTAATAATACCTAATATTAATTGCTGATTGATGCTTCATTTAAAGTAGGATAACGAAAGGGAGTTATTCCTGGGACAAACTGTCAAGCCCGATGAAAGGAAAGAGCCAGAATTGACCAAGAGTCCAAGTCAACAGCTACAGAGAGAGAGGTGGACTGTTCTGCCGTTCTCATTCCAACCTGGCCCTTTCTTCTTAAGCCCAGCGAATTAATCTGAAGGAGGAGCACAGTGTAGAATGAATGGGCTGTGAATTGGGCTGATTTGGTGAACGTACAGAATGTCCTTGGTACTCTCATTTGATCAACCTGATTGAACTTACACAGAGCGCCTTCACCATATCACGCGAGAGGTAGGGGGCTGTGGGCGGTTTGGGCCACAATACGACGCCTGCAAATAAATAGGTTTACAATGAAGGATGCTATGTACTTCAATGGTATTAGTCACTATATAGCTAAAAAATGGAAAAAAAAAACTGAGAGAAATATGCAGGACAGTTATGGCAGAATGCATGATCTCGGTTGGGGGGGGTGGGGGGGAAGGGAAAGGGAAATATGCCTGAACTGAATTGGAAAATGATGTATGAAATGCACAAAGCATCAATAAAAAAAAATGTTAAAAAAAAAAGAAAAAGCAATAACCCAACAAAAGAAAGAAACCAAACCCTAAAGACTATGACTTCTTGAAATCTGCCTTTTCCTTTTACTCTAACAAACCCAGTATCCAAATCTAATCACCCTTTTCCCTGTAACATTCTAACATGAACAAAAGAAAGAAAATGGGGAAAGGGGAAGAATGAGAAGGAGAGAGAGAGAGTGAGAGAGAGAGAGAGAGAGGAGAGAGAGCAAAAGAAAAAAGAAAGACAGAAGAAAGGGAAGTGAGAGGGAAACACTAATGATTAGAAGAAAAGGAAAATTGCAGTAGCCAGCACTTCTAGAAAAGTTCCAAATAGTTCAGAAAGGCTGCTATGGTATGATTTGAAACCAGCAAAAGGGGGAAGAGGAAAAAGAGAGGATAACTGGAGGAAAATAGAATAAAAATAGGTTTTATGTGCATATGAAAATGTCACAATGAAACCCATTATTTTGTACAATTGATATATACTAATGAAAAAAAACAAAACCCAAAGAAAGAGAAGTGTGTCTTGAGTCTGAGTACGCCACAGGTAACGAAATGCCTGGGCCATGAAAGGAAATTGATTGAAGATCAATTTTTGGACATGGGAAATAGAAGAGAGACTTCTTAAAGCTACTTGAATTACTGGAGATGAAAGGTTAAAAGCTTTAAAGACCAAAAACTACATTAGCTACTGAATAGTAAATACCATCAACAGAGATAGAAAAATTAGCAAAACAAATGTTAAATCTTGAAAAGAAGAGAAAAGAATTCACTTCAGAAGCTAAACCATTTCCTTTTCTTTGTATTCCAAAATTGATTGTACAGTTGTAGACGGAAGTACTAATGGGGAGTTTCTATTTAATGCTTTCTAAATAAGTGCGCAAATCATGCTCAGCTCCAAGGGGCAGAGATCAAAGAAGGTGGATTTCTTTAGACAGCTTTGCCAGTGTTCTGTGCTATGTCAGGGGCTGCGAGTGCTTCTTCAAGGAAGAGCAGTGCATTATGATCTGCAGCTGTCTTAATCTTCCATGAATTAGGGTTAAAACCACACAGTGTGAGCCTGGTTTTTGTGGCATCCCTTACTTTCTAGAATAGTTATGTTGCAGGGTGAACTACTCTGAGGTTAAAGAAGCCCAGGTGGTTATATTCATTAACATATTATTACGAGAACCCACCAGTAGTGAATAATATTCCTTTTAATTATGTCATTTGCAGGAAAATGGGTGGAATGAGAGATTTTCATGTTAAGTGAAATAAGCCAGACTCAGGAAGACAAATAGAGTTTCTCTTATATGCAGAATCTAGATTTAAGAGTATGTATGCGCAGCCGGGCGTGGTGGCGCACGCCTTTAATCCTAGCACTTAAGAGACAGAGGCAGGCGGATCTTTGTGAATTCAAGGCCAGCCTGGTCTACAGAATGAGTTCCAGGACAGCTGGGGCTACAGGGAGACCCTGTCTCGAAAAGACCAAAAAAAAAAAAAAAAGAGTATGTATGCACATAAGGTATTAAAGAAGAAAGGGAAGTATGTAGAGAAAGGAAAAGTTCTAAAAGGAGGGGAAAAGAAAACAAGAAGATATGGGAAGGAAAAAGAAAGGCAAATATTACAGTTTCATCTCATATATACAACCTAGACTTTACACAGACACAGACACACACACACACACACACACACACACACACACACACACACTATCACCACCACTACCACCAAAGAAGAGGGAACAGCTATTTGAGAGGAGGAACTGAATCGATGGGGGAGGACAAAGTAAGGTGAGGGGGCAATTATGTGTGATACATGTGTATGAAAATGTTGTAAAGAAATCCATATTTGTACATTTAGTAAAAAAAAATACATTGTGATGTTAGAAATAAAATCTGAGGCCCAAGGACCTCACCAATACTACACATACACACACAAACACACACACATACATACACATACACACATACACACATACACACATACACACAAACACAAAACACATGGACAAAGTGAAAGTAACTTGGCAATTCAGATTTTACCTTTGCAAAAGGGTGTGCTATGTGATTTGGATCCAGGAAGCATACCCATGCTGGGAGTTGGATAGGTTTTCATATTGATGCAAGAGCAATGTGTCAGTCTTTCAAGGTTGGCTAGTTTTAAAAAAAGAGCTGGCTCAAAGGAGGGGAAGAAGGGGGAAGGGGGCAGCTCTAGGCCATTAAGTTCAAGTCCTGGGGATGCAGCAGGGCCTTAGCATAAATAAAAGTTTTATAAGATATGTGGGGGAGGTTTACAAGTGTTACATTCCTGTGGTCATTCTTTTGCTAGAAAAGATTTGAATTTCCCTCCATCTTAATGTACTTTTTGCTGTCTTAAAGTGAATCAGTATTTTTAGAGCCGGGCGTGGTGGCACACGCCTTTAATCCTAGCACTTGGGAGGCAGAGGCAGACGGATCTTTGTGAGTTCAAGGCCTGGTCTACAGTGTGAGTTCCAGGACAGCTGAGGCTACAGGGAGACCCTGTCTCGAAAAGAACAACAACAACCACAAAAAAGTGAATAAGTGTTTTTAACTTCCATAAAGATTCAGGATCACTATTATAAACCAACTGTTTTGTTTCTGTGATAACATAGCACAATATTCACATGGCTGTGTGCTTTAATTTGATTGCTCCAGACAAATATACCATAATAAAAAGAAAACAAAGGCAAGTGTGATGTGTATACCTTTAATCCTAGCACTCAGGATGCAGAGACAGGTGGATCTCTCTGTAAGATCAAGGCCAGCCTACTCTACATAGCAAGTTCTAGGCTAGCTGGGATTACAAGGAGACCATCAGGTCTCAAAAAGACCCAAACCAAACAAAAAAACCAAACCCCCCAAACCCCAAAACATTATAAACTGATATTCTTGATACATAGCAAAACATAAATCCCCAATAAAATATTGGTATACTGAAATCAATCAATCATTAAGAGGGTTGTATGCCATAATAAAGTGGGATTAACCTCTAGGATAAAAGGATGATTCAACATATAAAAAATTTAGCAGGGCATAGTGACATGTGCCTTTAATCTCAAGAGACAGAGGGAGGGATATCTTTGTGGGATGGAAGGCAGCTTGGTATACAAAGCAAGTTCCAGGCTCACTGGGGCTGCAGAGAGGCCCTGTTTTCAAAACAAAACAAAACAAAACAAAACAAATAAAACAAAACAAAATCTATTCATGCAATTCACCTTCTTAGCAGAATGAAGAACTTGGTACTGGAGAGATGGCTCAGAGGTTAGCACTTGCTGATTTGCAGAGGATGCAGGCTTATTTCCCAGCACCCAAATGTGGCTTCATCACCCTTTCCTGCACACACACACACACACACACACACACACACCACACCAGGTAACAATACAGGTAAACAAAACACTTATACACATAAAATGTTTTATATAGTGATTTCTATAGTGTGGCTGTGGCTGGCTGCAGACCTGCATAAGATCAAGCCAGTCAGCATTCTAGTATGGAGGAATGGGGTATCCCAAGCCTCCATCCTAACTGAGGAGGCTTTGGCAATTGATGGCTGCTGGGGGAAGGAAGGTCAGTGGATTTTTAAGGATGTGGTCCCTGATAGTTCGACCACACTCTTGTAGATGGCCTCACATCATAAGTATATCAGCAGCACTAATTGGATTCGATGGGTTATGAAACTACAAAAAGAGAGGGCTGGAGAGATGGCTTAGCAGTCAAGGGCACATACTGCCCTTCTGGAAGATCTGAGTTCAATTCCCAACAACCACATCAGGTGACTCACAAGCATCTGTAACTCTAGGTCATGTGGGATCTGGCACCTCAGGCTTCTGTAGGTACTGCACTCACATGCACATGCCTCCACACAGGCACACACATGTGCACACAATGAAAAAATAAAACTACTCCAAAAACAAATTAAAATAGAGGACACAAAGTTGGGAAGGGTGAGGTAGGGGGTCATATCTGGAAGGACTTAGGTGGAGGATTGAGAGGAGAACATCAATATATATTATATGCATGTATGGAATTCTTAAAGAATTAACAAAAATAGTATATTAAAATAAAAAAAAGGACCACAAAAGAGATTTTTAAAAAACGGAATGAAATCTAAACTACAGGGATGTATTACTCACAGCTCAGGTTGGCCATAACCAAAGATTCAAATAACAAGTGATGGTGAAAATGTAGAGAAGTAGAACATCAGTGTATTGTTGATGAGATTATAAAATAGTGAAATCACTATAGAAAACAGTATGGAGTCTCCTCAAAACATTTAAAATAGAGCTACCATATAATCTAGCAATGTGTCCTTCTAGGTGTATAGAATATAACTGAAAGCAGGATGTCAAAGAGATAGTTGCACACCCATTTTACTGAAGTGTTAGTCACAATCGTCAGGATGTGCAAGCAGCCGGTCCATCAACAGATGAATGGATAAAACAAACATGATACCTACTTAAGATGAAACATTATATAGTTTTAAAAAGGAAATCCTGATATTGCCTACAGTATGAGGCAAATTTTAAGACATTGTGCTAAGTGAAATAAACTCATCACAGATAGTTAAATCATATATGATTTCACTCATATTTGATGTCTGGAGTAATCAAACAATATCATATGAGACAATGTATTTTTTAACCAGAAGAGTTCTTTTTAAAAGTTTTTATTTATAATTTTTATTTTATGTGTATAAGTGTATTGCTTGCATGTAAGTGCACCCGTGTTCCTGAGGTCAGGAAAGGGCATCGGATCCCCTGGAACTGGAGTTAGGGACAGTTCTTAACTGTCTTGTGGGCACTGGGAATTGAACCCAGGTCTTCTGGAAGAGCAGTCAGTGTTCTTAACTTCAGAGTCATCTCTCTAGCCCTGACACTTAATTTTTTTTTTTTTTTCTTTTTGAGACAGGGTCTCCCTGTAGCCCCAGCTGTCCTGGAACTCATTCTGTAGACCAGGCTGGTCTTGAACTCATAAAGATCCACCTGCCTCTGCCTCCCAAGTGCTAGGATTAAAGGCGTGTGCCACCACGCCTGGCTACACTTAATTTTTTTTATGAAATAAAATTTATGAGAAGTGTTTGGGGCTACAATTAATAAAATTGTCTGCCATAATTTTTCCAGTTCTTTTCAGTATAATTTGCTTCTTCTCAGTGTTGTCAGTTATTACGTCTTACTTTTGGTGTTATCTAGTTTCTAATCTTTTGTCCTAATTAACAATGTTTGGGTAAATGAACCTGTACTTCCACATTTATGGCATCATGTCCAGCTGATTGCTTCTGATTGGCCAATTTCCCTGCTTATTCTTCATAAATACTGCTTCTGAGGGTTGCGGTCATCAGGTACTTGGCCTTGATGTCTGTGCGGGGTAGCTTGACACACTTGGGTTGAGGGAGCCTAAATTGGGGAATTGGCTCCATTGGACTGGCCTGTGGCCATGTCTGTGGAGTATTGTCTTGATTATTGAGCAAGTGGGAAGGCCCAGCCCACTGTGGGTGCTGCCACCGCAGGCAGGTTGTTACGTACAGTGTAAGAAAGCAGGCTAGGCATGGGTCAGGGGAGCAAGCCAGTAAGCAGCATTCCTCCATGGCCTGTGCTTCAGCTCCTGCCTCCAGGTTCCTGTCCTGAGTTACTATGTTGGGCTCCCTCACTGATGAACTGTGACCCAGGAGATGTGAGCCAAATAAACCTTTTCCTCCCCAAGTTGGAATTGGTCAGAGCGTTTTTGTCACAGCAATGGAAAAGAGAACTAGAACAATGTCTTAAGGTAGATATTATTGAACTTTCTGTCTGCCAGCAAACCAGATGGTTGGGGATGAACTATGACCTCAGGTCAGAGGAATTCACAGCAACGGATTTGAGAAGACCTAAAACCATAATACCCTCAGTTTAAAGTGTGTATCACTACTCCGATGCTGCAGCCTTTCATTCCTGAGATGGAACTACATGAGATAAAAACTTTGAGTTCTGGGACTGGAGAGATAGCCTAGCGGTTAAGAGCACCGACGCTCTTGCAGAGGACCCGGGTTCGATCCCCAGCACCCACATGGCGACTAAGAACCGTCTGTAACTCCAATTCCAGGAGAACTCCAGTTCCAGGGGAATCCGACACCCTCTTCTGACCTCCGCAGCATTGCACGACACGGGTGCACAGACCTGCATGCAGACAGTACATTCATACACATACAAAGATAAATTAAAAAAAAAAAATTAAAAATAAAAAATAAATTTATAAAAAAAAACAAACAAACAAAAAAAAAACTTTGAGTTCTTGGTTTGTCCATCATGTTTGGATGGGGGTGATGTCATCTCCTTCTTGGTTTATAGTAAGGTTCCCACTTCAGTTTATGAGATAGTTAGTTGAACTTGACTTTTAACTTCATTGTTACTTTTTCTTGGTCTTGATTTGTCTTTAGTCTTGGCAAACTTTGTTGTTACTTTTTCTTGGTCTTGACAAAGTCTTAAAATGTTCTTTTAGAAACATAATGTGTTTTTTTTTTTTTTTTTTGTCTTTTTGAGACAGGATCTCCCTGTAGCCCCAGCTGTCCTGGAACTCACTCTGTAGACCAGGCTGGCCTTGAACTCACAGAGATCCGCCTGCCTCTGCCTCCCAAGTGCTAGGATTAAAGGCGTGTGCCACCACACTCGGCTACATAATGTTTTTATTGTACATAGTGAGTTAAAAAAATTATAGACAGATTGGGGCAAAGGACTGCACAACATACCTACAGTAAAAAGCACAGTATCTCCCTCAGACCTTGAGGCTTTCTTAAGGCAGCCACTGCTGGCCAACAGCCAAGAGTGTTCTGGAATTTTGTGGATGCTTCCAGAGACACACAGAGAAAAGTCTGTAAAATCTTCTGTATTTTGTTTAGATGTTGGATCTGTCTGATTTTTCATGCTACATGAGGATACTAGTGGATAACCAGATTTAACTGGTGCTCATCTGGTGAATATTAAGATTGTTTTTATATTTTATTTATTATGAACACTAAAAAATACAACTGAAAAAAGAAACTTCACATATAACTTCAATGCATAAAGCAAATTATGGAATATGTAAGACTATCATAAATCTATGTCAGTTAAACAAAAACCACTCAAATATAAGAACACATTTCTTATCCTCCTTTTTCTCTACTTTTTCCTTCCCCTCTTCTTCCTTCTCCTCTTCTTCCTTCTTTTTCCTTTTGACAGGTCTCACTATATGACTCAGACTTCTCTTGAACTCGCTGTGTGGCCCACAGTGTTCCTTAACTTGCTATCTTATCTCAGTCCCTGGAGAGCTGGGATATTAGAGGTTACCATAGTCAGATTTCAGGAGTAACCCATCTCTATGAAGAATTTATGGCCTTTTATCCCAGCACTCGTGAGGCAGAGGCAGGTGGATCTCTGTGAGTGCAAAGCCAGCCTGGTTTACATAGAGAGCTTCAGGGCAGCTGGGACTAAAGGAAGACCCTGTCTCAAAAAGACCCCCCCCACAAAAAAAATTATGTATCGTGACATAGATAACTAGAGGCTGGTGAGCTACAGCTGTGGCATCTAGCCAGAGCAATTGATCCAAGAAGACAATGTGACTAGACACCTGAAAACCTGAATTCTTTAAAAGGGAACAGCAAAATTAATGATAAATGTCCAGTTCAAATACATACAGGAAAACAGTGAATTTTTGTTTATAGGCTTGTATAGGACAAATGAACAGGTTAGAGACTGGCAAGATGTTAATATTCCGTATTTGGCATTTTTAAGTTGTGAATTTATTTTTATTACAGTTTAAACATATTTAAAGTAAATGCAATTTAAAAATGAAATCTCATTTTCATTTCTCAGACTGGCAAATATGAAAAGAATTGATAATGTCAAGAATGTGGCAAAATGGATAGTGATGCATCATTGTCCATTGGTACGTACACTCACTTGTAGAATTTTGGAGGGGAATTTATCAATGTTAGTAAAAATTAAAGAAAAACACATATCTTTTGAGCCATCAAAGGGTGCAACTTTATGCAAACGAGTAAAAAATATGTGTATGAAGTGATTTTCATTTCAACACTGTATAAATTAAGAATTAAAAGCCATCACCATGTCTAAAGAATTAAATAAATAAGTTATTGTATGCATATATTTTAATAATATATTACTAATTAAAAGAATAAAGACATCTATATACTAATTACACAAGTTTCAAAGATATTCAAGTAAATAAAGGTAGAGGATGTGCACATAAGACCTTTACTTTTATAAGTGAGAGATTATAAAAAACACGTTTCTGTGCTCTTCTGTTTGGAAGATTTCAAAGAAATGTTGATATAATTTCTTTCTGTGAGCAGTTGTAGGATCTGAGGTAGAAGTAAGACTTTAAAATTATTATTTTACTCTTTCTTGAGTTTTTTTCATAGTCATAGCTCTCAAAATATGAATTTTATGGAAGCACGACTATAGTTTTTGAAATAAAATGAGAAAGACATTGTTTTTAAAAAATTCATTCTTAGAAGGCAGTGGTGAGGATTATGAGTCCCAAACATCACAATCTTGTTGACTAAGTTATGAGAAATAAGAAGCTTCTGGTGTTCCTTGTGTTTCAAATCAGAAAATTTTGAAATAGATGAGCTTTCAAAGATTTAATCTAATATTCTCAAGGATGATGAGGGTAAGAGTTCACTCCAGAAGAACCCCAAAAAGCTAGGAATTCTCTGGGTGATGCATTCTACGGCCTGTGGCAGAAGACCTGGCCAGGAGTAGAAGACAGTTTCGTAAGAGCTTGCCTGTTTCTCCCTCAGTAAGAGGCCGTAGCACGTTGCCTATGCTGCTATGCTCACCTCAGCTCTCCACCAGCACTGTGCAAATTGTGTTCCTTTTGGGGGTTAAAGTGAGAGGAAATTCTCTAAAGCTTTAAGTACATAATTAAAAAAACTAGAATATAATTTTATTTTGCCTCTTAAAATCATTATTAAAAAGCATGAAACAATATAGATAACTTTGAAAAATCTCTACTTCCTAACGATAAATATCCTTAATGTTGTACTAGATGACTCTTCAAGGGCTTTTAAATTTTTATTTACTTGTTTATTTTTGGCTTTTATGTGGATGGATAAGATCATACTGTCTATATAGTTTCATTTCCTGTTCAGATAGGCCAATGGTACACTCACTCGTCAGAGTCCTGCACTGTACAATAAAGATAGGAGGAGACCTGGAGCATAGCATCATTAACAGCTGCAACCAGCCAAAACGCCCATAAAAGTGCTTAGGGCGGATGGAAACAAAACGTTGAAAGGCAGCTTTGAGAATTGTGTTGACTGGATCTATGACTATAAAAACCAAATTCAGGGCCCCCAAAGTATTTAGTTTATAATACATGACACCTTCTCAACTTGGGAGAAGGGAGAATAATGACTGCTTCCTGTCGTTGCACTTGTTCTCAGCCATAACTCTTACTGAACTGGCAGAGCCTCACCAGGAGGAAGAAAGCATCCATTTACCTCAAGTCAGGAGTGCTTTGATTCCATGCAACAGAGAACCAACTAACAGTGAATGACATAAACAGGTTAGTTGTTTTAGCCGGGCGTGGTGGCACACGCCTTTAATCCCAGCACTCGGGAGGCAGAGGCAGTCGGATCTCTGTGAGTTCAAGGCCAGCCTGGTCTACATAGTGAGCTCCAGGCCAGCTGGGACTAAAGGGAGATCCTGTCTCAAAAAGGCCAAAACAAAACAAAACAAAAAAACCAACAGTTTAGTTTTTCTCAAATGGTAGATGAGAGTTTTGGAAGTGAGCTGCTACTGGCTTTGCTTCAGTGGCCTGGGCCTTCTGGTCTTCCCTGCTAACCAGTACTATGCGGTCCAAGTTGGTCTTTGCACTTCACTTCAGACACCATGACTATTTCTGAGATACGACAAGAAAGTATTTTCTTTCTTCAGAAAATCAAAAGCTATCCCAGAATGCCATCTCCTGTGCATCTGCTTGTTTCTCACTAGCCTATGCTATAGGAAAAATTATTTAGTTAACTTCATTGTGGCATCACCAAAAATGAGTGTTCTGTGATGAAAAGCAAGGAGCACGTGTCATGGATGTATCCTATCTGTCACAGAGGATATAGTCTATCCACATCAAATGCCTTCATTTCAAGCTGTTCATAAATGGGTCCTTGATTAGGCTGCTGCCTCATGGCCGTACTGTAGATTGATGAGAATGATCAGCTTCCCTGGGGCCATGAGAGTTCTGAGCAGAAGCATTCCCGTCCGCCTAGGCAAAGGACACTCCTGCCACAGTGAGTCCAGGACACTCCTGTGCAAGGGGCTTATTCAGGAGAGTGACCACTGGAGGTTACCACTGTCATCATGTCCCATCACAGGAGGAAGCACATGCCTTCTCCTTGCCCTGCACCCACAGTAAGCTCTGGGAAAAGGAGATGCTATTAGAAAAAGCAGAATATCCTCCTCACCCCCTGACTGTGGAAACCACAGAATAGACTGGGTGAGAGAAGAGGGTTTGGGATTACATATGATTACATCAATGGGACTGTTTTACAAACCCAAGTGAAACTGCATGAATGCATGTGAAAGTCTGACAATCTTTGGAGTCAGACTGGGGTGCCACTAAGGGAACTGTGAATTTGGTGATGCTAAGTGCCTAATCCCTAGTCCTTGTGATGTGACCTTATTTGAAGTGAAATCTTAGTAAATGTGTTCAAGTTAGCATAACATCAAAGTGAATTAATGCATTAATTAATTAATTAGAGACAGGGTCTCCCTGTAGTCTCAGCTGACCTGGAACTTACTCTGTAGACCAAGCTGACCTTGAACTCACAGAGATCTGCCTGCCTCTGCCTCCTGAGCGCTGGGATTAAAGGGGTGTGTCACCATGCTGGACTTAGTTACCATTCTGTTTCATGTGACAAACAAAATACCAGACATAAGCAATTTAGGGAATGAAAGGTTTATTTTGGCTCATAGTTCATCACATGATGGAGGTCCTGGTGACTTGAAGCAACTGGTCGCATTGTATCTGTCTAGTCAGGAAGCAGAGAGAGACGAATGCTGGTACTCAGCTTGCTTTCTCTCTTATTCAGTCTAGGACCCCAAGACTCCAGATGGTGGAACCCACACTTAGGGTGGGTCTCCTACCTCAGTTAATCTAATCTAGAACCTTCCTCACAGATGTGCTCAGAGGATTTGCTCCCTAGATGGCTGTAGATTCTGTCATGTTGACAACTGTATTAACCATCACAGTCAAGACGAGGCATAATGCTTGAAGTCATTATCAACAGGGAAAATTGGGTTAGAGATACACAGGGAGCACGATGTAGAAGACAGAGATTCTGGCAGAGACTGCAGGTCACTGTGGTCATTGAATGAGAGTGTCTCCCATAGGCTCCAAGTATTTGGACATTTTGTCCCCAGTTGGTGGTGATGTTTTGGGAGGCTTTGGAGGTGTGGCCATGCCAGAGGAAGCACGTCATTGGGGGCGGGCTTTAAGCCTTGCAGGATTTCCAGTTACTCTCTGCTTCCTGTGCCTGCTTGAAGATGAGTGCTTAGCTTGCCACTTCTGCTCTGGCCACAGGAGGCATGACTCCCTGCCATTATGGACTCTAATTGCTCTGGAGCCTGGAACCCTAAGCTCAAGTAAGCTCTTCTTCTATAAGTTCCCGTGGTCATGGTGCTTTATCAGAGTAACAGAAAATATCTAATATAATTTCCCACCGCCTTCTAGGAGGAGGTTGGAAGGTTTGTGTCCATGGTCTCAGATGGAGTATAACCTTGTGGACACACTGACTTTGGAATTTTACAACAATAAGAAATGCATTTTTTTTTAATTTGTTGAAAATTTGCAGGTTTAATAATTGTATTTTGATCATATTTGTATTTAGATTCCCTCTATCTGCACACTTTTTATACACCCCTGTCAATTTTTTTTTTTTTTTGTCTTTTTGAGACAGGGTCTCCCTGCAGTCCTAGTTGTCCTGGAACTTTCTACGTAGACCAGGCTGGCCTTGAACTCACAGAGATCCTCTTGCCTCTGCCTCCCCAGTGCTGGAATTAAAAGCATGAGTCTCCACGCCTGGCCGTGCTCCTGCCAATTTTTATGTACTCTGTCATACATGTTGAGGCCTATCGAGCCAAGTTTGTGTCCAAACTTTGGTGTGGGTCCATTCACTGGAGCCTAGATAGATTATCCTTAAAGCCTACTCTTCCTTTGCCAGTAGGACTTGGCACCTTTCACACTTATTCTGTTTGACCAGTTGTATAACTTTGTAATAGTCTCCATCTGTAACACAAAGAAGCTTCCTTGGTGAGTGGTGAGAGACAGGCACCTGTAAATGTAAGAATAAATATTTAGAATACAGTAAGAAATTATGTTGGACTAGGGGTGCGACAAAAGTAGTTTTTTCTCTAAGATCTATGACCTCTTTAGCCATTTGGCTATGGTTTACAGTACTACACATGAGTTCCCTCCCATTGATTGGGCCTCAAGTCCAAATTAGACAGTTGTTGATTACCCTCAAGATAGAATTACCACTACTGCCCCATTAGAGATTGTTTGCTAGGCTGGTCATTGTTGTGGTGCATAGACTTTACAGCTGGATGGACTCATTGAATGGTTTTCTCCTTTGGCAATTTGCATAGCATAGTCTGATACTTTGGGAGCTGCTGTTTAGGGAGGAGGCTTCCAGATCATTGCAGCTCTTTTGCTCCAAGTTCTGTGTCTGAAGTATGACCTGTCTTTAGCAATAGGGTCTTCCCTTCAAGTTCTAGGAGTTAATCAAGGGCTGTGCAATACCCTGCATTATTTTGGCAATCTCTTGACCAACAGCTCAAAGGGAGGATTCTCCTGTCTGGCACTGTGTTTTTTGTTATATACCCTTCAGGTATACACATGCACTCATATATACTATAGGAAAAAAAATAAATCTATATAATTTCAGTAAGGTTTTGAACTATTGCATTTCCTTCTGATTTTTCAAATCACCTAAGCATTTTTATCTCTCTCATTTCCCCCCCTGTATAAACCTCCTTATTCCTTCCCTTGCAAATCATCCGTATTTTCCCAGTTTCCCCCATGGATACACCTGTGTCTTAGTACCCCTCTCTCTTGAGCTTCTTCTTCCCCTTCTCCCCAACATCCCTAATGGTTCCTGGGCTCTGCAGTTACATTGGGATATATACTCACATGTAAGAAATGAGAGAGAAAGTAAGTTATGTGTTACTTCACTTAGTGTAATAGTTTCTAGTTTCATCCATTTACCTGTAAACTTCATGATTTCATTTTTCTTTACCATTGAGTAGAACTCCATTGTGTAAATGTATCACGTTTTCTTTATCTGCTTATCAGTTGAGGGACATTTAGGTTGTTTCCATTTCCTAGCTATTGTGAAAACAGCAGCAACAAACATAGCTGAGCAGGTACTTCCACAATAGGATAAGTCCTTTGGGTATAAGCCAACGAGTGGTATAACTAGAACATATGTAGATCTAATTTTAGATCTTTAAGAGTTCTCCACACTGATTTCCACAGTGGTTGCACCACTTTGCCACCCTGCCAGCAGTGAATCCTGAATCCCCCCCCCCCCCC
>VZQC01000106.1:557640-573027 GCA_009823505.1 Rhizomys pruinosus | reverse complement strand
ATGTGCTCAGATTTGGATCTTTGGTTTTGTTCCATTGGTCAACAGGTCTGTTTTTGTGCCAGTACCAGGCTGTTTTTATGACTATAGCCCTGTAGTATAGTTTGAAGTCTGGTGTAGAGATCCCCCCTGTGTAGCTCTTTTCACTCAGGGTTGTTTTGGCTATTTGGGGTCTTTTGTTTTTCCCAATGAATTTAAGGACTTTTGTTTCCAAGCCTGTGAAGAAACCTCATCTTTAATTAAAGTTTTTCCTAAACTGAATTTAGTAGTCTGAACCGAGCATATTTTTAATCCTGTCTCTTCTGTGTTTCTTTTAGCAAGAAGAAGACAATTTTATTCTCATAGGCTTGAAACCTCTTTGTCTTTTCACTCTTAAAAAAAAAAAAAAGATTTAGCCAGCCATGGTAGCGAATGCCTTTAACCTAGCACTTGGGATGCAGAGACAGGCAGATCTCTGTGAGTTCAAGGCCAGCCTGGTCTACAGAGCTAGTTCCAGGACAGCTGGAGCTACAAGAAGACCTTGTCTCAAAAAGACCCCCCCCAAAAAAAAAGATTTATTTGGGAGCTGGAGAGATGGCTCAGTGGTTAAGAACCCTGGCTGCTCTTGCAGAGGATCCAGGTTCGATTCCAAGCACGCACACAGTGGCTAACAACCACTCATAAGTCCAGTTTCAGGATATCTGATGCCATCTTCTGACGTCTGTGGGCATTTCAGGGCATGGGTTCACATGCAGGCAATGTACTCATACACATAAAATAAAAATAATAAATAGAATATTAAAAAGAGATTTATTGGTTTTTATTTTATGTTTATAAGAGTTTACTTGTATATATGTGCACCACATATGTACCTGGTAACCTCAAAGGCCAGAAGAGGGCATTGGATTCCCTTGAATTGGAGTTGCAAACACTTGTGAGCCTTCATGTGTGTGCTCAGAACCAAACCCAGGTCCTCTTCAGGACTGGCAAGTGCTCTGAACAGCTGAGCCATCTCTCCAGCCCCTGTGTTCTTTCACTTTCATGTACTTGCGGAGAAGTTCAGGAATCACTCCAACCATTCTAATTGCCCTTGGTGGTCTTCATATAAGACTGTTGGTTACCTTGGCTACAAAGCTTGGCCATCAGCCATTCTCCTATCTCATCTAAGTAGTAAATGCATTTGCATATCTGGCCATGTATGGAAAGACAGCTGAGAAACTCCCATTCATGAAGATGGAGGGTTCGCAGTGTGCTTGGGATGCATGCATTATTTTATTTGAAGTTTCCTGGCTAACCTCTGTCTGTATTTTGCAACATGCCTCCCACGTCTTACACAACTTAAATTTTTTTCCTAAACATTTTAAATCATATTTTAACACAACAGAACTTGGCAGTTTTAACAGCTTGCTATGATTTCCTAACATCTTTTTTACTTTAGAGAGCACTAAATCAAATTTTAGTAAATTACATTTTGAGTTCCTTCACGAATGGTAATTTTTTAATGGAAAGATGATGAATTCTTATATTATGGTGTCTCAAGTTTTTGGTTTTAAAACTTTAAAAATTTTGGACATTTCATGTGTTTAAAATATCCTTGTAATTATATTGCAATATTTCTTCATATTCTAATGTCTAAGCCAAGGAAATATATTTGTCATTTTGAAGATGTTTGAGATATATGTTCCTGGTGACATATATTAGTTGGAAAACATAAATATTACCTGTCCCAAATTCTTATGAAATTAAAGTTAATATTTAACACTTGAAACAGAATAAGAAATAAGAAATTCTTACTGCTAAACTTGCACCATTAAAAAGTACTTTAAAGTTTTCTGAACTTCATTTGAACCTTTCTTTTCATTTTAGCTCCATTAAGGAATTTGAAAGGGGAGTGGCTGAAGCTTTGAAATTTGTCTCTAAAACTACTGTAACCCTTCGAATGCCTCCCATTTGTCAGCCACGGTAAGCAGGAGACTCAAGACAGGAGAAAGAACTTTCTCTACAGCAGCGCTTACTTCTGGCATTTCTCCTTTTCCTGAACATCAGTGTTGCTTGAGATGCAAAGATTCCTTGGGGACAGCCGGGCGGTGACATTTGTCAAGAAGCCAAGTGCATAAGAAGAAACATGAGATTTCTGTCCTCCTGGCCAGCCGTTCTCCATGCGATTGGTTCCGCACTGGCCGAATCACTGGGCAGGGAAGGCCTTTCACAGTGCTGCCCTCTGCTCCCCAACACCCCCTCTCCCGGGCCCATACTTTTCAGTGCCCAGGTGTGGTGTTCCTTCCTTTGCTTGTGTTGTCTTTGTCTTGTTTGCTCCATCCCTTGTAATCCTTCACAAAGATGATCACAGCCTAGCCCTTTCTGCTGCACCAAATTCAGCCTAATGCTAGAAAAATCTCAGCGCTCATAAATAAGATCATCAGCCGGGCATGGTGGCGCACGCCTTTAATTCTAGCACTTGGGAGGCAGAAGCAGGTGGATCTTTGTGAGTTCAAGGCCTGCCTGGTCTACAGAGTGAGTTCCAGGACAGTTGGGGCTACAAGGAAGACCCTGTCTTGAAAAGACCAAAAAGCCGGGCATGGTGGCGCATGCCTTTAATCCTAGCACTCAGGAGGCAGAGGCAGGCGGATCTTTGTGAGTTCAAGGCCAGCCTAGTCTACAGAGCGAGCTCCAGGCCAGCTGGTACTAAAACAGGAGACCCTGTCTCAAAAAAATACCAAAAAAAAGAAACAAAACCAACCCCCCCCAAACAACAACAAAAACAAAATAAATAAATAAATAAATAAATAATAAGATCATCAAAGGTTCTCAATGCCTTTAGGATGAATCTTAATTCTCACAGTTGGTCCTTGACATCTGGCCAAACCTTACCTGCTATGGTGGCCACTTAAGCCCTACCCTATGGTCAGGGTCACTATGTAGGTTACTCTCACAGGTACAACTGTAGAGGATAGGGCTCACTGAAGTTCTCTCTTCCCGAAATGCCTTTCTTTGTCCTGTCTTTTAAGACACGTGCACACTTGAATCTTCGCAGACCTTCTATTTCCTCTGAAAGTGGAGGTCTTTCTCTGAGCCAGTTCTCTGTATGACACATAGTTCCTTCACGTACTCTACAACATTCCACTATCAAGTATTTGTTTCCAAGCTTCTCCACTCACTTTTTCCTGCCCCTACTGAAGAGCAAGCCCCTTAGGGGCGGAAGCTGTTGTTTTGTTTTTATATCCTTCATAATGAGCACTTCACCTGGGGACGTGGAGGTGCTTAATATTTAGTATTATCAGTTCCTGACCAAATGAGTGAATACACTTCAATTCACTTTGGGTTGGCAGGCAAGTCTGGGTTCTCTGTTTGCCTTGCTGCTTTGTGGATCTGGCATTTTTCTTTCCATATTAGCCTCAGTCCCATCCTAGCACCACCTGGCCCTCCCCATTGTTTTCTAAATGATTTACCTATAGCTTCGGTCACTTACGGGACCTGGCTTTCTCCCAGAGCAAGTGTTATCTGTCTCTGCTCCCTGCCTGCTTCCTTGTATCGCATTTCCCTTCCTTCATTGGGCCATGCGAAGGCTTCCCATGGCTGCAGTGCAATTGGCAGCTGTCAGAATCAAAACTCATTAATAAAAAAATGATAATGCTTCAAAGAACATTACATTACTCCTTCAAAGCCTTTGTGAACATTATCTGATTAATCATCACAATAGCTCAGGGGAAGATAAACACTGTTGGTTATCTTACCTAGATCATATTTTGAAGGACCTTTTTTCCCCCCTTGTTATTGTTTGATTATGCTATGAAATCTGGATTGTGATTTTCATACTGGCTATTTGGATATCATTTGATATGCTGATGTAAAATTTCCCTGGATCAGTAAGATGGTTTTTATTTTTATTTTAGATATCTTCACCCGGGCTCTTGTAGAATTCTTTCCAGAGAGCTGAGCAAAGAATAACAAGCAAGAGATTCAGAAGTTTCTACCCAAGGATTGAAATCTTCCGGATAGCCTGAAGTTCATCAAACCATTGGTTCAAGATGTGAAAATCAAAATAGGAAGTATCTACACTCAGATTAGGTGCCCAAATAACAGTCGAATGACTAAGCAATTTATTAATTTATAATCTGGATATTTGAAGGAGGGGTTTAGGTAAGAAATCAAATATCCTGGTCTAGGATGCAATTGATAACTGATATCAAATAGCTAAAAGAGAATCATTTAAGAAAGGAATTCCAGTTAGGAAAGTGGCTTTATTTATTTTATCTATTTTATTTAGTTTAATTTATTGTTTTCTTGAGGTGCTGGAGATAGAACCCAAGGAAAGTAATTTTAAAAACCAACTCAATTGTTCTCCCCCCCTACTGTCCTGTATCCTATTCCATAACACTCATCTCACTTTTTTGGGGGGGGGTCTTTTGAGACAAGGTCTCCCTTTAGTCCCAGCTGGCCTGGAGCTTGTTCTGTAAACCAGGCTGGCCTTGAACTCACAGAGATTTGCCTGGCTCTGCCTCCTGAGTGCTGGGATTAAAGGTGTGCGCCACCAGGCCTGGCTCATCACACTTTTTAAGGTAGCCGTTTACCACTTTAGCTACTTTGGCTTCTCTTCTGTAGTATGGAACACTTCTCCTTGGGTACTGACACATAATGGGAGCTCAGGAAATGACTGGGATTGAAAACTGTGAGAGAAATCTTTCCCATGAAAATTTGGAAGGAGGGGGCTGGAAAGATGGCTCAGGGGTTAAGAGTGTGTGCTGCTCTTGCAGAGGACCCACATGGTGTGGCTTACAATTGCCTGTCATGCCAGCTCCAAGGAATCTGATGCCCTCTTCTAGTCTTCATGGTCACCTGTACTCACGTGCACAAAGCTCTACACAAACTCTCACATGTACATGAAACAAAAAGTCAAATAAAATCTTTAAGAAAAGATGAAAGGTGGAGCTGGAGAGATGGCTCGGCAGATGAGGTCATTGGCTGCTCCTGCAGAGGACTGGGGCTGGATTCTCAGCACCCACATGGTGTCCAACAATCTTCTGTAATTCCACTTCCAGGGGATCCAGCACCTTCTTCTGGTCTCTGAAGGCATTGCATGCATTGGTGCACTTACATACATGCAGGTTAGAAAAACACTCATATACATAAAATAAAATACATTTAAATAAAATGAAAGGAGGATAGGCTCAATTTCAAAATTATAAGAGGAACTATTGGCTGTCAGGAATCTTCAGTACGTCTTCTGTGAAGACTTTTCATTGAAGAGATGAGCAATGCCATTTGATTGTGGCCCTCTCCCTGCTCTAAGTTGAGGAGCACTTGAAGGGAATGTTTAGGATAGAGGGGTCCTCCGTGCAGTTCTATTTGGTCTTTGGTCCCTGCTCGGTAGTATGTTGGGGTGAGTCTTTATTTCAGCTTTCTTTCGAGTCCAAGCAAGTATTTTTCACTTCAAAGATGACTGTCAAATGTATGTCCACCCGTGAAGAGGGAAGGCAGTGAAAGTCATCAGGTTCCCGTCTCTTCTCACCACAATAGTTTTGTGACATGAGTGGAGAGCTGAGTGGAGGATAGGGATTTCTCTAGCCTATGGCTCTTCCTGGCTGAACCCACGTACTTACCATTGCGCCTTTTCTTCTTGCTCTTTGTCCTGTGCCCAGCATATATTTCTGAAGAATCTCACAGTATGAAAAGACTCTTGACCTAATACTAAGAATGGGTCAAGTAACATCCTGGGTGTCTCTATGCCATCCATTACAATTAGGTGATGAATCACTTTTCCATTCTTAAAAAATCTCACTCTGTCTTTTTTTCTTTCAATAAGGAAGTTGGTGTTGACATCCTTTATTTATTTATTTTATTTATTTATTTTTATTTTTTTTTGGTCTTATCGAGACAGGGTCTCCCTGTAGCCCCAGCTGTCCTGGAACTCTGTAGACCAGGCTGGCCTTGAACTCCCAAAGATCCGCCTGCCTCTGCCTCCCAAGTGCTAGGATTAAAGGCGTGCGCCACCACGCCCAGCGGTGTTGCCATCCTTTATAGAGGAAGCATAGCAAAGAGGACAAAAAGTGGTTCTAATGTTCAGTTAGTCCAACTCTGCATACCTGAGGGAACAATCAGCCAATGGCATTCCAGAAACTGGTACCTTAAACAGAAGATCCAAATCCTTTTTAAGCGCATGCTCCTCAGCCTCAGCTTTTAGGCTTTATGTTAGTACTCATCTGAACACCTGCTTCATTCTTTACAAAGCAGCATTGTTCTGATGAAAATTTGTGCCTCAGTTGTCCATGTTTTGCACAGCAGTTTTAGATTGAGTATTATCATTGTGATTACTATCCCAATGTGATTGTGTAACAGAGTAAGTAGTCTGCCAAACATGAATATCTCAATGTGGGAACTTCTTTCAGGGTACTTTGTGTAGTTTTCAGGAGCTGAGCAACTCTCTTTGTTACTTGAAGAGTCTTCACAGAAGGCGTATTGAGGATTCCTGACAGCCAATAGTTCCTCTTATAATTTTGAAATTGAGCCTATCCTCCTTTCATTTTATTTAAATGTATTTTATTTTATGTATATGAGTGTTTTTCTAATCTGCATGTATGTAAGTGCACCAATGCATGCAATGCCTTCAGAGACCAGATGAAGGTGCTGGATCCCCTGGAAGTAGAATTACAGAAGATTGTTGGGCACCATGTGGGTGCTGAGAATCCAGCCCCAGTCCTCTGCAGATAGTGGACTAGCAGGGGAGCCCTACTTCCAAGGATAGTCTCAGGACCAGGGCATGGCTTAGATGAAGAAACCCAAGATGCTGCTGTCAAGCAAAGAAAGTCAAGCAGCCAGAACTTTTCTCTTCACTCACGTCAGCTTCTGCTCATATCGCTTCTCTCTCCTGAGATTGGGAACCTGGAAATTCAGTCCCAAATCTCTTCCTTAGAAACCTAAACACCTTAGTTCGAAAGTCACCACAGAAAAGGCCAAGGCAGCTAGCAAGTGCCGTGTGATGATGAGATGGGACTAAATTTTCCACACTGCCCACTGTCCTTTTTTTTTTTTTAATTTATTTATTTATTACTATTATTTTTTTTTATTTATGTGTATGAATGTACTGTCTGCATGCAGGTCTGTGCACCCGTGTCGTGCAATGCCACGGAGGTCAGAAGAGGGTCTTGGATTCCCCTGGAACTGGAGTTCTCCTGGAATTGGAGTTATGGACGGTTCTCAGCCGCCATGTGGGTGCTGGGGATCGAACCCGGGTCCTCTGCAAGAGCAGTTGGTGCTCTTAACCGCTAGGCCATCTCTCCATTTTTATGTGTACGAGTGTACTGTCTGCGCGTAGGTTGGTGCACCCGTGTCGTGCAATGCTGCGGAGGTCAGAAGAGGGCATCAGATTCCCCTGGAACTAGAGTCAAAGATGGTTCTCAGCCGCCATGTGGGTGCTGGGAATCGAACCTGGGTCCTCTGCAAGGGCATTCGGTGCTCTTAACCGCTGAGTCATCTCTCCAGCCCCTGCCCACTGTCCTTCTAAGAGTGACAGATTCTCCCTAATCTAGAGAAATTGTTACACCTAGAAAATCTAGGAAGGCTGACTATAGACCTGTGAAGTTTGAGGTAGAAAAATCCATTATGCCTGGTCTACAGAGTGAGTTCCAGGCCAGCTGGGGTTACAGGGAGACCCTGTCTCCCTGTCTCAAAAAGACCAAAAAAAAAAAAAGCCCATTACATTATTTTGAGAAGCACCTGGATTGTAATTGCTCTCCACATCTTTGATGTGACTTGATTATATTTATCAGGTTGATCCTGAGCTGTGTGAGTTATCAAATAGTTGAAATGGGATTGACTTCTTTTAAGCATCATCCATTGACTCAGCGTGCAAATCGTCAAATGCTTCTTTTCTGCCTTGGTTTGCTCTCACTTCCCTTTCTTTTCTTCTCCTTCCCTAAGTTGTAACTTAGAAGTCTAAATGTGCTACTAGTAGAGCAGTTACTAAGCTCAGATAATTCTCAATTTTCTTCTCTGTAAACACATGATGGCCTGTGCTTGTCTGTGAGGTCTCCTAGTGGCTAATGGTCATTGAGTCTTTGGGGTCTGGTAAGGCAGAGCCCACAGCCATGTCTGGGTGCCCTATGCAGCTTCAGTGGCCACTGTCATCTTAATGTTCCATGTGCCTGACTATACAGTTGTGCAACATAGTGGCCCCACAGAGGGTAGTTGGAGAGGTGTGACCAAATTTCATCACAGCCTTGAAAAAAACCTTTCTTTTCCAGATGTTTTAAAATGTTATCACAAGAGACCCAAGTTTAAATATTATTCTCTCCAGCATGGGCCTTGGACAGATAATACATTAAATCATTAACAAGCCGTGTGAATTGTTTTCATTTCCTCCATGTCAGGAAGACCCTGGGGAAGTGTTAGAGCTCTGAGGAGCTGTGGATTCAGAGATGGGGAGGAGAAGGAGGCTGAGTGAAAGATCCAAGCCAGAAATAATGATTCCATCTTGGATGCATTTATGATCAGGTACCCGCAGGTTAACTTGAAGCATGTGGGCCTCAGTTTCTCTGCCAGGTCTCAGTGTTTACCTCAGTAGAGCTTGGAAAGAGTGAACTGGACATTTTATGGATATCTATTATACAGGAAGTATTCACTAAATAAAACTATTACCTATTACCCTCACAATTTTAAGCTAGATTTGTGATCAAATGCTCGGATCACCTGTTGGGAAACAAAGCTAGAACAGGAGTCTTGGTCTTCAGGGATAGGCAGGCACACCCTCCCACTTGAGGAACAACTTTGTATTTCATAATCGTTGGTGCCTGTGGCATTGTGGGGCGAGGGTGCCAAGAAGCGTTTCTTCTCTGATCTTCCTCACGCTCCCTCCGATAGCTCTGAGTTGTTTGGCACATGTCTTGTGATGTGAAAATGGGAAAGGTGCTTTCTAAACAGTAAAATCATTATGTTAAAAGCTCATTTCATTTTCTTCCATTTGAGTATGAACTGCAAGCCTGAAGACCTTTTTGTTGTGTTGTTAGGGAGTGGGTTTTTTTTTTTTCTCTCTCTTTTTTTTTATCTGTCTTCCATTAGAAAAGTATTTTTTGATTGCAGGCACAGCTCATTTTGTGGAAATAAGAGTCTATTGTTCCATCAGGGGGAAAAAAAAATCCCACCACAATAACCATTTAGGACAAGAAGGAGGAAGGAAAGTATTTTGGAGAAAAATAATTCCATTCCCATATTTCTCTTAAGTTGTATATCTTGGAACTAGTTTTCCATTATAAGGATTTTGTCTTTTGCTTATTAAAAAGAAAATCACTAGGAAGACAAAACCCATAGGATTTGTCCTTTTTCTTAGCTAATTTTCAAGTACAATGCAAAACTGTCATTAAGAATCTCTGTTCTATGTCCAGTCCAACTGAAAAACATTTCTTTAGAGGTTACAAAATATTTCAAAACACATTGAAGGACTCTTCTTAAAAAAAAACGATTCCCCTTGGAAAAGTTTAAAATCAGATTTTTAAAAGTGTTTTTTGAGCTATCTTTGAAATTTACTGTTTTTTCTTGTTTTGGTCTTTTTGAGTTCCAGCTGGCTTAAAATTCACTACTAGGTAGAGCAGGCTGGCCTTGAACTCACAGAGATCCACCTGCCTCTGCCTCCCAGGTACTGGATTTAAAGGTATGCACTGCCGCGCTCTACCTGAAATTTAATCTTAAATAGCATTGTAGTATCTTCCTGGCAAATGGTATTAGCCCAGCTATCAGGTAGTGTTGGTGAGGGAGATATGAGGTAGACAGGTGGCCCCAAGTTCAGAGTTTTATTTAATCTTTTCTTTCTGTTCATCACATAGATTATTAAATTCCTTGGTAAAGAAGATTTCAAATTAGACATCAAGAAATATTTTCAGTGAGGCATATTCAGAAACAACATCATTTCTATACATGTTTCAGGTGTGTCCGTTTTTTTTCCTGAGTAGGTAGATAATGCATTCTATTATGGAGGCGACTATTTGGAATTTTCCATGGCTCCTCTACATAAATACTAACTGCCCAGTTATTGGTAGGTTATGTGTTAGTTAATCTAGAATACACTAGAATAATAAAAGAAGTTGGAGATTCCCTCTTTATATTCAGCTGAGCTTGCAGGGAAGAATTTGTAAATCAGAACAATCATTTACTTCTCTGGCCCTGCTCCACACACAGTCTTCCCTGCTGATTAGGCACCAACTATTTGCAAAGGAAGCCAAGATGGTGGAGCTCAGTGCAGAGGAATGTTCCAATGATGAAGAGATGAAAGAAAGTCTCAGGTCTTCGTGACTCCAACTTGCGATTGGAGCTTCATTACACCCTCATTAGACTGTAAGGTGGATAGACACAACTTTTGAATGCTATGCAGTCAGACTTTCCTCTGACAGAAGATAAGAACTGCCCGAGCTTCTCTGCTGTATCACGTTGGTCTCCTCTTTGAAAGCAGGGCTTAATCACACATACTTATCAAGGTCAACTTGCGGTAGGACATCTTGGATCAAGCTCACCATTTTGCATAAGAAGGAGTGTCAGAGAGCTCACGTGGATTTTAAGGCCAAACAAACAGCAGGGAGCAGCGCGAGAGTGAGATTGCTGGGGGATACTGCTTCTTCTTTTTCCACTTCTCTTTGATAAGGAGATGCAGAAACCAGAGGAATCTCTTTTACCATCCTTAGCTTTTTCCTTTTGGATTGTGACCCGTGTTGCTTCTTTCTAAAATGAAGACACAGTGGTAATGAAAATGTTCCCATTTCTATCTAAAACTCAAGAAATTAAGGTACTTTAGGCTATTTGGTGGAACTTTGGTACTATTGAGGTAAAGAGAAGGAAAAAGAAACAATTATTAAATATCCAAGAGTAGATATCTGCCGTTATGCTTTATCCATCAAGTGTTTGTAAACTCGACTTTGTGGAACAATGAGCACACCATTTTTTTTTTTTTTTTTTTTTTTTTTTTTTTTTNCACACCATTTTAAGGAGCTACAAAGAAGCAGCACTGATGAACGCAAGCAGCGCAGGCTTGTTATTGTTCCCCTGGTCACAATTTGAAAGGTGTGGCAGGAGAAAGCGAGCAGACTCTCAGACGAAGCACAATACTGATCTTTGGCATGCTCAGCTGATTTTCCACCCAAAGATATGAAATCACTTTACCCACACCAACCATGCCTCCCCACCAGGGCCAGCCCTTGGCACGAGAGGCTGTCCTTGGCATCTCCAGACTCTCCTTTCTCCTTTGGATGTTGCTGTCCAGATTCCTCAAGGGAAGTTCAGTAACTACCTGCCAAAGAGTACTTTCCACCACTGTGAACAAGGCAGATTCCTGGGTCCCCATCAGATCTGTTGAGTCAGAATGCCTGTGAGGAAGGCCCAGGAATCTTCATACTGAGAAGCATCCCCACCTGTACCTGCTTATGTCTGTGCATCGAGCTCTGGAGACCTCTGAGCCAATATTGACCAATGCAAACTCGTGGGGTTTGTGGTCTACCTGAAGAATCTGTTCATTTAGTGCTGGAGAGATAGCCTATCGGTTAAGAGCGCCGACTGTTCTTGCAGAGGACCCGGGTTTGATTCCCAGCACCCACATGGCAGCTGAGAACTGTCTGTAACTCCAATTCCAGGAGAACTCCAGTTCCAGGGGAATCCGACACCCTCTTCTGACCTCTGTGGCATTGCACGACATGGGTGCACAAACCTACATGCAGACAGTATATTCATACACATAATAAATAAATAAATAAAAATAATCTGTTCATTTAAAGGATATCTGGGGTTTATAGCACAGCCCACAGAATGCTTGCCTAACATGCATGAAGTCCTGGGTTCAATTCCCAACACTGTATAAACTGGGCATCGTGGTACATGACTATAATCTTAGTGCTTGGCTGTGCCACCAGTTTGAGATTGCTGGCTTGAGGATACATGAGGCCCTGTCTCAAAAATATAAAGCGTATGTACGTGACAATTGTGTTTTGCGTGTGTTCACCCATGATGCTAGAACAGTTTTGCTTTGACTTAAGGTATGACCCAATTATCCTCAGGCCTCTCCTGGAAATTTTCTTCTCCCTGCCCTGACATTTATTCAATGAACAGCAAGAGTGGAAACTGCCTCCTCCTCTGAAGCGTGTACCCAGAGACTCCAAAGACTTATCATATTAAGCTAGAAGGAAGCACTTCGAGGTAGATTTTGTTTCATTCTTTCACCAACTCAACTAATATCTGGTAATTCCATATGATGGGTTAGATAGCCAGTCAGGTGCTAGGACTACACTGCAGGGCACAAAACAAAACAAAACAAAAAATCCCTGTTCTCATGCAGTTTACATTCTGGAAAGCATGTTTGCCAATGAACAGTCAACTACATAGGCTAGAGCTGCATACCAAGGGAGTTACTGCACAGGAGAGAAGCAGTAGTTTGCCTGAGGCAAGTCACAAGGCCAGCCTGGACAGGGAAGGCTAGGCGCCCAGCTGCACTGGCTCGCGAAGCTGAGGTTAGACTACCTCACAGCTCTGTGGACTCATAATTTCCAGTGATTTCTGAACATACGATGTTTCCTTTGATATTACTTTGAAGTGTTTCTGAATGGGCATCATGGACTTCCTGAGGGCCTGAATAGAACAAGAAGATAGAGGAGGGTTGGGTGTGCTCTCTCTGCGTCTAACTGCAGGAGCTGGGGTGTTGCTCTTGTCTTGCATTTGACACTGCTGCTCCTCAGATCTTCACACTCACACTGGAATCTACTAAGCCCTCTGGCTCATAAGATTTCAAAGGATATCACTGGTTTCTTGGGTCTTCAGCTCACAAAAGGCAGATATGGATTTCTCAGCTTCTGTAACTGTTTTAGCCAATGTCTTAAAGTAAATCCTCAAATCCATATATCATGGGTATATAAACATACCAGTGATGTTTTGTTTTATCTTTTTGAGACAGGGTCTCCCTATAGCCCCAGCTGGCCTGGAACTCACTATGTAGATGTAGATCAGGCTGGCCTTGAACTCACAGAGATCCATCTGCCTCTGCCTCCCAAGTACTGGCATTAAAGATATGAGCCACCATGCTTGGCAGTGAGATTTAAGCCAAGGGAGTTTGAGAACGATTGACTGAAACTGATATCCCACCCCATATATAAGACCATGAATTTTCATAAAGGTATTTAATAAACTTTGAAAAATTCTGGTGTAATTATCATTGTAATTGTTTTATTTGTTCATAAATAAAAACAAATTATTTCAAGTAAGTGATGGTCACATATATACTGATCCTACCTTTTGCTTATTTCATAAGAGAACTTAATATTTACAGTGATTCACTCACTCATTGAACCAATATTATTTGACAGTTCTTATGGGACCAGAATTACCTATAACTATCACTACCATGATATCGCTGTAGTAGCAATGCTTACTCTGAAAATGACTTTCAAACACAGTCCTTGGGAGCTCATTACAGACGTAGACAGCTTAAAGCTAGTATGAATTTTGTGTTGCTGGTTTAGTTTTGAGATAAGAACTTGCTATGGAGCCCATGCTGGCTCTAACTTGTGATCCTCCTGCCTCAGCCTCCGGAGCACTAGGACCCCAGGCTTACACGCCACAAACAGCTCCAGACTGACTTCGAATACAACCTGCCTGTGCCTTTTCCCTATCAGAGAGATGAGTGTAGAAGTGTGGAGATCCAGTCACACCCTATAAAGATTATCTTAAAGTGATAGGATAGAATTTAAATACAGAAGAAACAGGATGAAATCTAATCTACCCCCCTTATCTGACTCACTGAAGCATCCTGAAAATATAGCTGCCATTAACCTGCCATGGAGACAAGCTTCCCATTGCCTCAAGAAGCAGTTAGAACCTTTCACTCTGTGTGTCTCATGAAAGTCCTAAGAAACATCTCCTTCTGATATGGCCAACCTTCATGTTCTGTGAGTTACCTTTGCAGAAACATACACACTGACATGAGTAAACACCTTGTTTTTCTCCTTAGTCTATTTTCAGGTAATTTGCAGGCCCCAAGGATCAGATAGATCCAAATGGTAAAGGGAATGTTTTTAGCACACGTAATGAATCACAATAACTGTGAGACTTTTGTCTGTTTCTCATTTTTCTTTCTTTTTTTTTTTTAAACACGTCTCCAGGTGACCGACCTGGAACTCACCATGTAGACCAGGTTAGCTTTGATTTCAGAGGTCCACCTGCCTCTGCATTAAAGGCATGCGCCGCCACCATACCCAGCAACAACGGTGAAGTTTTAACAATATAGTCCAATCATTCCAAATTCCATTTGAATGTTAAATATAACAACTTTTCCCCTGTTTACATGGGTGATACCACATCCTGGTGTCCGAGTTACAGTACTGCTGGCTTCACATATGCATTGCTAAACCGACCCAGTTTGAATACTGAGTGATCCATTGCTAGCTGTGTATCCACAAACAAGCAAATTAATCTGTGTCTCACTTTTCTCACCCACAAAATGGGCATAAAATTAGCTCTTAGCTGATGGGGTGGGTCCTGAGGATTAAGCAAGTTTATGTATGTAAAGCATTTAGATGAGGGGTGGCTTACAGTAAGGACTCAATTATGTATTATCCCGGGGTCTCCACAGGTATGGGAAGGGGCTTAGACACATCTCATGTTAATGCTCTCTAACTACCAGTTGTCCACTGGCTTCAAGTCATATTAAGTTGCTTCCTGGCCTAAGGGAACATTTCCAAATGAATTTTACTAACATAGCAAGTTCCTTTTTTCAAGATACTAATGTACACTTCTCTGTGTGTGTGTGTGTGTGTGTTTTAAGTAGTTTATGGTTTCTGAATATTTGGGACTCACTGTGGAAACTTGTAAGGTTTTTGAATTTTCAAACCAACCTAAATGTCAGTCCACTTTGAAGGGCCCATTAGCAATGCAAATGTGAAGCCAGCAGTACTGTAACTAATTATAATCAAGAAAGCAATTACACCCAGTAAATGGCACTTGCAGGCCATTCAGAATCCCAGAACTTGGCTCTGATGACTTAGAAAGGCAAAAGGAAAGAAAGACACAATCATCTGTTTCTTGGGGACAGAATTTTATTAATCTTTCTTGTCTCAACTTAGTCAACATATCCACAGTTTTCACAGTGATAATACTGGCTACCACTTATTGATTACTTGCCAAATGCCGTGTTCTTCTAATCTTTTTTACAGACATTATCTCATTTGACCTTTGGTGAAATCCAGTAAGATTGGTATTATTATTTCCAATGACTGAATGAATGAGGAAACAGCATGTTCAGGTTAAACAGCATGTCTAAATTTAGGCCTAATAAGACAGGGGTTCTAGAGCCAAAGTTCTTTGCCTTCGTATTAGACAGCTCACATGGTTTGAGAACTCTTTCTTTTTATCTTCTCTCTCTCTCTCTCTCTCTCTCTCTCTCTCTCTCTC
>VZQC01000106.1:543091-555480 GCA_009823505.1 Rhizomys pruinosus | reverse complement strand
AAAAAAAAAAAAAAAAAAAAAAAAAAAAAAAAAAAAGACTCATCACCCCGATGAGAAGAGAGGCTCAGCCCTCTGAAAAGCACAAGACCTGGAGAAAGAGGTGTGTCATGCACAGATCATAAGGGTGGAGAAGTGGAGTGTCTGCTGTGGCCTAATCTTGATGGGTCCCCTCTCCCTTTGCCATCAGTTATGCTAAGGTTTGAATGGTACCTGTCGGTATATTTGATCATAATTTAAATTTTTTTAGTGTGTGTATGTGAGTGTGGGTGCTTGGAGTGTGCACGCACACACACAGCCACATGGATGCCATGTGCATGTGTGAAGGTCAACTTAAGGACATCTTGAGCAAGTCAGTTCTCTTTGGTCACTCCCAGGAATCCACTTCAGATCACCAGACTGAGCAGCAAGTGCCTTCACCCAAGGAGCCATCTCGCTAACCCACGTTTGGTCCTACCAGTATTTTTTCATATGTATATTAATGTCATGCATCCATTCATACATCACACTTATCAGTCAGCCCACATGGGGTTGATATTCTCCAAGTGAACTGGAGCTAATAGAGAACATTCTGAAGAATATGGGGATGTCATCACAAACCAGATTTTAGTTTCTAGTTCTGTTCTCTAGGTCAGAGCTAATTAGTGTGCATTCTGTTTGGAGCAATGGCTGCTTACTTCACCTTTTCTTCTTTACTCATACCTCACTCACAGAGCCATTAAGTAGCTCTTTAAAACTAGTCATTAATCAGGGAAAAATAATGGTAGAACTAAATAGCTAAAGTATTTTCACCACAAGAAGGGGGAGGGAAGAATTTTTCTAGAAGCATGCCAAATATATTTTTAAAGACTCTAAGAATCAGAAGGAAGCTTAAGGATTGAGATGAATATTCCTTTCACAGAATTCCCTCTCTGTAATTCCTTATAGTTGCTCAAGTGCCTTGAAAGTATCAATGGCGTCTCGTGACTTCCAAGCATTCTTTTTGGATGTCTCATATCTACTGAGTGTTAGTGTTTCTTAAATACAAGTGACAGGAGGATGATTCAGCATAGCTCAATACAAGTGGGAAGACATAGCTGAATCCAGAAATTTCCACTGTCATTTTGTCATCTTGTCTTTTGTCTGAGTGATTTTGTTGTATACATCTTTCCCTATTGTGGAAATCATAGCTGCCAATGGTTGGAAAGCATTTATCAGCTTTTGGATGACCTTATAGTGAGATGCTCATGCTTTTTCCTTAAAAGTTGGAGCAGGGGGTGGGGGGGGAATCCCAGGGAAAGTGCTGATTAGCCCAGCTTGGGACATGTGTCCATTTCTAAATCAGGGGGATGGCTCACCTTGGCCAGCCTGAGGGATCTGGTCACACTTGGGCTGTAGGGATTTAAAAACGAGACAGAGCAGTTTCCCAAGGGTCCTTTGGTATTGAATCATATGACACCTGTGTACCATATACACCTAACTCAGCACACCCAGGCCAAGTTCTCTATCTCCTTTTATTTTTCTTTTTATTTTTCATTTGTGTGTATCTGTATATGTGTGTCCATACATGTCTGTTTACTTTTTTTTGTTTTTTTTATTTTTGTTTCTTTCCAATTTGTTATTGAGTTTTTGTATATTTCATATAATAGATCTTAATCAAATTTAGAGCCCCTCACCACCACCATCCCCCCATCAGATTTCAGATATCCTGTCATATATGTTAAATCCTGTCCAGCCAACCATTTGTACCCTGATGACCCTCAGTGCGAATTCATCCACCAGAGTCTAGTCAGCATATGTAGAGTCACTCCCTTATAGAAGATTTACTCTTCCTTACCCCACAGTAATCATCTGCCAATAGTTCCTTGGCTAGGGTTGTTTTTTGTTTCTTTCTATTTTTTGGGGTTTCGTTTTTGAGACAAGGTCTCCCTGTAGCACCAGCTGTCCAAGAACACAATATGTAGATCACACTGGTCTTGATCTCACAAAGATGTTCCTGCCTCTGGGATTAAAGGGATATGCCACCATGCCTGTATTTACTTTGTTTTCTTATTTTTTTGAAACCTGTCTTTTCCCTTGGCTTGAAGATCACAGATTCTGCTAGGCTTAATGGCTAGTGTAAACCAAGGACCATCTTTTTTTAATTATTATTTTTATTTTATATGTATAAATGTATTCCCTGCATGTATGTAAGTACGCCCATGTTCTGCAATGTCCACAGAAGTCAGAAGAGGGTGGTGGATCCCCTAAGAACTGGAGCCATAGACAATAGTTAGCTACCATGTGGGTGCTGAGAATTCAGCCCTCTGCAAAAGAAGCCAGTGATTTATTTATTTATTTATGCTTTTATGTATTTCAGACATCATTTCTCAGTTCAGTTTATTCCCCTTTCCCTTCCCTCCACCCCATTCCAGAACATGGACTTTGCCATAACTATCCTGCATTATCCTGTTTAGGAATTCACATTTCCCTCCTTTAATTTTATATTACTCTTAAATATGTGTATATACTTTCCACCCATATACAGTATTTACAGAGTCTGAGAGTAAGTGGTGGATCGATTCTAGAGCCTGTTAAGAGATTTACATTATAACAACATAGTTGCCTTCAGATAAACAGAAATATAACAATAATGTTCTGCTTGCCTTTCATCTGGGGATTTGGTGTTAGCAACCACAAATGAGGGAGACCATTTGCTGCTTGTTTTTCTGGGACTGTGTTACTTTACTTAGCATAATGACTTCGAATTCCATCCATTTACCTGCAAAGTTCATGATGTAATCTTTCTTTACTGCTGAGTAGTACTCCATTGTGTAGATGCACCACATTTTTGTCATCCACTTGTCAGGTGAGAGGCATTTGTGTTGGTTCCAGCTCTTCACTATTGTGAAGAGAGCTGCAATAAACATAGATGCGCATGTATCTTTGCGGGGTTTTCTCTTCACTTCCTTGACTGTTTCTTTCACTGTACAGAAGCTTTTGAGTTTGATGAGGTCCCATTTGTCGACTCTTGACCTTACTTCCTGTGCAGCTGCTGTCTGATTTAGAAAGTCTTTTCCTACACCTATGTCTTGTAGGCTGTTACCAACTTTTCCTTCTATCACCTTCAGGGTTTCAGGTTTTACATTGAGATCTTTGATCCACTTGGAGTTGAGCATGGGAGGTCTTTCCATCGTTTGATGTCAATCTCCTTCTTCAGGGGTTTAAAATTTTTATTGTAGAGATCGTTGGTATCTTTGGTTAGGTTTGTTCCCAGGTATTTTATTATTTTTGAGGCTATTGTGTGTGGGAAGGTCTTCTTATATTCCTTCTCCACTTGTTTATTGTTGGTGTAAAGAAAGGCTACTGATTTTTCCAGGTTAATTTTGTATCCTGCCACTTTACTGAAACTCTTAATCATTTCTAGAAGTTTTCTGGTGTAGTTTTTAGCATCTCTTAGGTAAGCTATCATATCATCTGCAAAAATCATCTTCTTTTCTGATTAGTACTCCTTTAGTTTCCTTCTCTTGTCTTATTGCCCTAGCAAGTGTTTCAAGCACTATGTTAAAGAGGAGTGGTGATAAGGGGCAGCCTTGCTGGGTTCCCACTTTTAAGGGAAATGGTTTTAATTTTTCTCCATTTAGGATGATGTTGGCAGTGGGTTTACTATATATGGTTTTGATCATGTTGAGGAATGTTCCTTTCAGTCTGATTCTCTCTAGGACTTTAAACATGAAGGGATGCTGGATCTTGTCAATGGATTTTTCTGCATCAATTGAGATGATTGTGCAGTTTTTGTCTTTCAGTCCATTTATGTGTTTTATGATATTTATTGATTTATGTATGTTGAACCATCCCTTCATCTCTGGTATGAATCCAACTTGGTCATGATGGATGATCTTTTTGATGTGGGTCTGTGTGCGATTTGCAAATGTTTTGTTGAGAATTTTTGCATCTGAGTTCATTAATGAGATGGGTCTATAGCTTTCTTTTTTGGTATTAGAGTAATACTGGCTTCATAGAAGGAATTTGGGAAAATTCCCTCTGTTTGTATTCTTCTGAACAGATTGAGTAGTAATGGTTGTAGGACCTCTTTAAATGTTTTATAGAATTCTTCTGTGAATCCATCTGGGCCCGGGCTTTTTTTTAGTTGGGAGGTTTTTTTATTATATCCTCAATTTCCTCAAATATTATGAGTCTGTTTAAACTGTCAACTCTTCTTGGTTAAGCTTTGTTGGTTCCTAGGATTTTAAATATTCATCCATTTCTCTTAGGTTTTCGAATTTAGTGGAGTATAGATTTTTGAAGTATTCCTATATGGTTGTCTGGATCTTTTCTTTGTTGTGATGTTTTCCCTTTCTTCTCGAATGCTATTGATTTGGAGTTCTCTTTCTTTCTTTCTTTTTTTTTTTAATTTATTTTTATTGATGCTTTGTGTATTTCATACATCATTTTCCAATTCAGTTCAGGCATATATCCCCTTCCCTTCCCCCCCACCCCACCCCTACCCATCGCAGATCGTGCATTCTGCCGTAAGTTTTCTCATCTTTCTCTGCTTTTTTGTTTTGTTTTGTTTTCATTTTTTTTAACAATAGGTGATAATTTGTGAGTACAAGCATCCTTCATGTAAAACCAATTTGCAAGCAGTTGTGCCCAAACCCACACAGCTCATGGGTCCCACCATCCAGCAGGGGGGGCTTGTATGTTCAATCAAGTTGATCAAATGAGTGTCCAGTCTATATTGTTGTAGTTTCACCAGAAACACAATTCTTTACATTTCTAGGGCATGGTGGTTCATGCCTTTAATCCCAGCACTCTGGAGGCAGAGGCAGGCAGATCTCTGTGAGTTAAAGGCCAGCCTGGTCTACAAAGTGAGTTCCAGGCCAGCTGGGGCTACAGGGAGACCCTGTCTCAAAAAGACCGAAAAACCAAACCAAAACAAAACAAAAAAAACCCCTCTTCTGTAATTTGAGCACTGAATGCACCCTGTGCCAGAACATAGAATTGTGTTTTGGCTGTTGATATTTTTGGAAGTAATTTAAAATACTACTTTCATAATAATGAATTTATATAGAGTGAAATAATTCAATAAATGACTAGGGGCTGAAGAAATGACTCAGGGGCTAACACTGACTGTTTTTACAGATGACCCAGGTTTTGTTCCAGCACCCACATGGAAGCTAACAACTGTAACTTCAGTTCCAGGCATTCCAACATCCTCTCTGGCTTTCATAAGCATTATATAACACAGGTGCACGCACACACACACACACACACACACACACACACATATACAGGCATAACACCATAGAAAGTAAAAATAAATACATAAAATAATTCAAGTTGAAATGGCTGGAGTGGGTACATGGGGTGGGTGGAGCTTAGTGAGTGCTAACCTTGTTCTCTTTCTGGGTAGAATGAGTCTTCTTGTTTCCTAAGGTTGGATGCTTGGTTCTGGATAATGATTTCTGGTATGAGGCTTTCCAGAGCTCATAGCATTTTGCCCAAGTAATTTACAGAATTTCAGATAGTGACTTCTCCATCAGCTTGGAGTTTGGAGTTTGGATGATGCTAAATAGATTCCCCAGGTATGTTATGATGAACGTAAAGTTGAGAAGTAGACTTAAAAAAAATATAGCCAGGCATGGTGGCACACGCCTTTAATCCTAGCACTTGGGAGACAGAGGCAGGTGGATCATTGTGAGTTCAAGGCCAGCCTGATCTACAGAGCTAGTTCCAGGCCAGCTGGGACTACAAAGAGACCCTGTCTCGAAAAGACCAAAAAAAAAAAAATGTTGAGGATGTTTGTTACTTCAGCATTCTCTAGCCCATCCTGCCTGCAGAGTAGATCTGTTCTTTTCAGTTTCCAGAGTTAGTTTTCTTCATTCTGCTGCTGGGTGTTCAAGTGAATTTGAGAAGTACTGCTAATGACATCTAGCTTGCTGTGGAGGCAGAGGCAGGTGGATCTCTGTGAGTTCAAGGCCAGCCGGTCTAATGTGAGCTCCCGTGGCAGCTGGAACTGAGAACGACGAAACGCTATCTCAAAATCCAAAAAAAAAAAAAAAAAAAAAAGTTATCTAATGCTTCTAGAAGCGAATTCTTTTGTTTGATGGTGAATTTTTTTTTTTTTTTGTTTTTTTTTTTTTTTTCTTTTTCTTCTCCTCTCCTTCTTCTTTTTTTTTTGTTGCGATGTTTTGAGACAGGGTCTCCTTGTCGCAGTATCCCTGGAGCTTGCTGTAGACCAGCTGGCCTGAAGACCCACAGAGATCGCCTGGCACTCACCTCTGCGAGTGGCTGGGGATAAAGGTGGTGGCACAACTGCCCAGCATAAATAGAGGTGCATGTACCCGAGGGCCTGTGAACCCTGATGGCCTGCCTCAGCCCTACGCCAAGTCTGGAAGAAAAGACACGCAACCAAATCCAAGGCATTTCCCCCCCTTCCTCCTCTTCCTCTTCCTCTTCCTCTTCCTCATCTTCCTCTTCCTTCTTCCTCCTTTCTCTATAATATTTACAAAGAATTATTAAAATGATTAGTGATCCATTTTATCTCTAGATTTTCATTTCAATTTTCTTGGTTTATTTATTTTTATTTTATGTGCATGAGTGTTTTGCCTGCATGTTTGTAAGTGTAGCCAAGTCATGCACAGCTTGCAGAGGCCAGAAGAGAGGGGTAGGATTCCCCGGACCTGGAGCTATGGATGGTTGTTATCTGCCATGTGGGTTCTGGGAATTGAACCTGGGTCTTCTGGAAGAGTAGCCAGTGCTCTTCACCTTTCCAGCCCCAATCTCTACATTTTCTTTTTCAGACTAAATACTAAAATATATAATCCCAATTCTAGCATGACCTAATACTATTTAGAAGCCTTCATCATAGCCCTTTTATGAGTTTATATTATAAATATCTGAGATGCTAATTTTTATCACACTTAAAAGTGTTTCCTTCCTGCGGTGGGAATGTGGTAGGCCAGCTTGGTGAGCAGGCTACAAAAATGGCTGCCAGCACCTGTGTGCACTACACTTGCATTACCAGGGCTGTGTTTGAAGTTAATATTTCCCAGAACAGGTTTAAGAGAGGCCTAAGTGAATGCTTGTAAATTTGAGTCAATGTTAGAGAGCAGTAAAAAATAAGTAAGGAAGGAGCAGATTTCCACAAGATAGTACTTTATTGCTATAAAACAACTCAGTGCCCACTCCACCCCAAAACTCATTGCAGAAGTCAGCTATGGAACTCATAAAGAACTGAAAACTCTCACAGTGAACTAAAGCAACCCTGGACTTAATGCCAAGGCAGATCATAAAATTTCCAGGACCAGTCAATCGTTGTCTAGTCTCAGTGAAGAGTCCTTGCTGAAGTTTGCATGATTTTGCTTTTCAGAGTTGAATCTTCTCTGCTGAATCTCCTCCCTTGCCTGCTACTAAGTGTTTCATTTATTCATGGAACAGAAATTCAAAATTTTAGAGACCCATGTTTCTTCATTGCTAAGTGCAAGAGTTTCTAATCAGAAGATCAAAAACTCTGTTGAGATATTAGTTTAAGTGGGGCATAGTGGTGTGCAACTTTATCCCAGCATTCTGGAAGCAGAGGCCAGTCTGGTCTCCAAAGCAAATTCCAGGCCAGCTGGGAGTACAAAAAGAAACACACACAAAAAGATTGGTCTGGTTTGAGTATTTTTTAACTAGTCTAACTAGGCCTTTTTCTAAATGGATTATGCCTTTTGAAAAAGTGAAGCAAGGGCTGGAAGAGATGTCTTGCTGGGTAGAGTGCTTGCTGCTAAAGATGAAAACTTGATGTTGGAGCCTAGAATCCACATAAAGGATAGGTTTGGTGGACATGTCTGTAATCCCAACACTGTAAGGTGGATTCCAGGGGACAGCTTTCAGGCAAGTCAGTGTAGCTTGCTTGAGCCAGGTTCAGGAGAGACCCTTTCTCAAAAGATAAAATGCAGAGTCATAGAGAAAGATAGTCATGGGTAACCTCTGGCCTCTTTACGCATGAGCATGGGAGACCATACTCATAGTGCATGTAGATGTATGTGAGCACACACACACACACACACACACACACCCCACACATACCACACATATACCACAACACACACACAACATAAACATACACATACCACACACAACACACACACCACATACACATACACAAACCACACGATACCACATACACCACACCACTCCACTCACACAACACATCCAACACACACATACACACACCAACCACACCCCACACCACAAACACACCACACATATACACACATACATACCACATATCACACACACAAATGTACCTCTCCATGAACAAAGGAGAGAAAAAAGAGTGATACAGTGAGGAAGTCATATTTAATATTCAAATTCAAATTTCATATATAATTTTGATTATAGAGATGCTTATTTTTAGCTACATTCTTACTCACTTTGTGTGCTCATGTGCAGTTGTCACACTGTCCCTGAGGTGACAGTTCTTTCCTTCCAGCATGTGGGTCCCAGGGCTTGATCTCAGGCCACCAGGCTTGGCTGTAGTTGCTTCTACCTACAGAGCCATTTTGCTGGCCTGGGATTTTTGAATTGGATACATTTCATGACTAGAAATCTGATTCAGGAGCAAAACATCATTTAAAAATTTATTTTTATAGTGTTGCTTCCAGAGATTTGCTTGCTTTATTCTTCAACAAGTTTTCTCCACACTGGCTAAGGAGATACAACTTGATGCATGTGTCTCCAGCTCTTCTTCCTCCCGATCCCTCTACACATGCATACACCTAGGCCGTGTAATGGAAACGGAAATGCTTTGAATATGATTGCGTTAGTAGTAAATTATGTATGTACCATTAGGAGATGGGTGTCTTTTCAGGAAGCTTCCAGATTTTCCAAAAAATATAAAGGAGGTATTTTTTGTGGTCTACTAATCTTCTTTTATAACACATATCCCTTTCATCAAAATGGCATTAATAAGGCCTTTTCGAAACCAGTATTATTTATTTTTTGATATCCAATTTCATAGAACCTAGTACTAACATTCGAAGCATTTTCATATTTTTTCATAAAGCAGGTAGTAATATTTCACTTTCTTTCTCATGAAGCTTGGCTGGGTCACATGTAGGACCCCAGCATTAAGACTAAATTTCTGTTACTGTAAGTTTTGTAAGACCTGTATTTCCAATGATCACGAGAATACAAGGTGCAGCTTACAGTGTCTAGAATTTAACCAAGGCATTGCTCCTCATTTGCAGCTGAATGGGAGGGCCCAGGTGGTAGAGTGCTCACCTCTGAGGCAGGTAATGAGTGATCAAAATGTCTGGAGAGACTTAGAACAGAGTGCAAGCCAGTCTGCTCTTCATTCTGAGCTGGGACCAGCATTTCTAAGCAATGGCAGTGATGAATGAATCCACTTCTTTGGGGTGCACATCTTCAAAGGGTCCCCTCACCCAATCTTGATACATCAATTCTTTGGACTGCAATTTTCCAAAGAACTAATGTTTTGTTAAAAACAATGATTTTTACAGGCTCTTGAATGAGGTTTGATTTCAAAGTGTTCTCTCCACAAAGGACCAGTTTTATGTTTAGTTATGATCACAGCAGCCTAGGCTCAGAAAGCTGAGGTCTGCCCACAGGTAACTTATTCTTCAGCATTTCAAGGGGCTTTTCATTGTTTTCCGGATCCTCGCCTTGATCTTTTGTTTCTGCCTTTCTCTAAATGCAGAGGACCGAGCTTGGCAATTAAGTGAAGGGAGCTGCTAGGATTGGGAATCTGTCCACAAAGGACACATGCCTGAGTAATTAAGATATCAATACATCGTTTTTATAGTTCCCATAATGTGTTTGCCTAGGACATTGCCACAAGTTATTCCCAGTATGTGATTTGGCTTCATTGAAGACAGTAAGCAAGCAGTCATAACAATGTTCTTTTTCTCTCAGAATTACTCGATCGTTTATTATGCCCTTTAATATTCTGAAAACTATGTTTGAACACCTAAAGCAGTGACACTAAGGTGTTTGGAATACATTTATTCTGCATTTTTAAAAGAAAGGCAGTATTTCGGGGCTGGAGAGATGGTTCAGTGGTTAAGAGTGCCAGCTGCTCTTGCAGAGGACCCGGGTTCAATTCCCAGCAACCACAATGTGGTTGAGAACCATCTTTAAATTTTATTTATTTATTTTTTATGTGTATGAATGTATTGTCTGCATGTAGGTTTGTGCACCCATGTCATGCAATGCCACAGAGGTCATAAGAGGACTTTGGATTCCCCTGGAGCTGGAGTTCTCCAGGAATTGGAGTTACAGATGGTTCTCAGCCGCCATGTGGGTGCTGGGGATCGAACCTGGGTCCTCTGCAAGAGCAGTCGGTGCTCTCAACCGCTAGGCCATCCTCTCCAGTCCAAGAATCATCTTCAAACCGGGCGTGGTGGCACACGCCTTTAATCCTAGCACTCAGGTGGCAGAGGCAGATGGATCTCTGTGAGCTCAAGGCCAGCCTGGTCTACAGAGTGAGTTCCAGGCCAGCTGGGGCTACGGGGAGACTCTGTCAAAAAAAAGAAAAGAAAGGCAGCATTTCATAATAAAATAAAAATGATTGATTCTAGACCCACCATGTACTACTAATTGTGTGGTAACTTTCAGGGGCTTTTTAACCCCTTTCAACCCACACTTCCTCCTCTGAAAGAGGAGAGAGATAATAGCTAACAAAACCTTCCTGTGGGGGCCATTGTGAAGAGCCAGGGAAATAGTGTATGTGAAAGGGCTTTGAAAATTCTGAAGAGTTTGGAAAGTACCCAGGGACCAAGAGACAACCAGGATGGGATGTAGGAATCAGGCCCAGCCTAACAAGGCAGAGGAGCCCATGTTGGGCTGGAGCGTGTGGACGTGTCTAAAGCATCCAGTGTTTTTATTTATTTATTACTTGTCTTTTTGAAGCAGAGGGTCTCCCTGTAGCTCCAACTGTCCTTGAACTCACTATGAGGACCAGGCTGGCCTTGAACTCACAGAGATCCGCCTGCCTCTGCCTCCTGAGTGCTGGGATAAAAGGCGTGTGCCATGTTGCTTGGCTCCTTATTTTATGAAGCATGCCAGTCAAGCAAGGAAATCTGATTATTATTGGTTGTCTCAGTTACTTTTCTGTTGCTGTGATAAGTTTTGACCATGGGAACTTATAAAAGGAAGTGTTTACTTAGCTTAGGGTTCTAAAAGGGCCAGAGACCATCATGGGGGGAGGCATGGTGGCAGAGATGGTGTAGAAGCAGGAGCTAAGTACTCACATCTTCAAGCAGGGACAGGAAGCAGAGAGCAACTGGGATCCCACAAGGCTTAAGAACTCTCTAAGCCCACCTCCAGTGACAAGCTTCCTCCAGCATGGCCACACCTTCTAAGTTCTCCCAAAACAGCGCCACCAACTGGCGACAATGTCCAAATATTTGGAGTCTATGGGGGACAGTCTCATTCAAACTACCCCATTGGTTGTTCCAAAAGTTATTTTGGATTTTTTTTTTTTTTTGGTCTTTTCGAGATAGGGTCTCCCTGTAGTCCCAGCTGTCCTGGAACTCACTCTGCAGACCAGGCTGGCCTTGAACTCACAAAGATCCGCCTGCCTCTGCCTCCCAAGTGCTAGGATTAAAGGCATGCACCACCACACCCACCTATTTTGGATGTATTTATAGGGCATATGCTAGACCCATTTCCTGAAATAAATGAAAAGGTATGGAATATACTTATTTGGCTGAAGAGTGGATTCAGATTAATATTAAGGGAATCTTCCCAAATAATTAAACATCATATTATACTTTTATCATCTTAGAGTACCTATGTGGTTCCCATAGTCTGTTGGTGAAAAGCCCTCTGTTGTGCTTCAATCCTCTTTCTTGCTCTTTTATAGTCTTAGATTCCCAGAGCACTATTTGCAGATCAGGAGCTGGGAGGAGTGAACAGAATTGTGGTTCTTTTGATTCACACTGTATTTTGCCTTGTTCCACACAAGTCCTGCACTTCTGGTCAGCATTTGTCCACTGGCCATTTTGCCATGTGACCCAACCCAGGGTGGATACACAGAGAACTCATGATGCTCCTCGCTCAGCCACCCAAGTGCTGGGATCACAGATCTACCACATCAGCTCATTCTTGATGTGCAGGTGATAGCTGGTTGTTTTTCACTGATAAACTCAATGATTTTTCTCCCTGTTCTTTTTTTTTGTTTCTTTTTTTTAAATTTTTTATTTTTTTATGTGTACGAATGTACTCTCTGCATGTAGGTTTGTGTACCTGTGTAGTGCAATGCCACAGAGGTCAGAAGAAGGTGTCGGATTCCCCTGGAACTGGAGTTAAAGACGGTTCTTAGCTGCCATGTGGGTGCTGGGGATCAAACCCGGGTCCTCTGTAAGAGCAGTCGGAGCTCTTAACTACTAGGCCATCTGGTATTTTTTTTTTTTTTTTTTTTT
>VZQC01000106.1:506321-541542 GCA_009823505.1 Rhizomys pruinosus | reverse complement strand
AGAGCAAGCCAGTAGAGAGCAAGCCAGTGAACAGCAGTCCTCCATGGCCTCCAGGTTCCTGCCCTGAGTTCCTGCCTTGGGCTCCCTAAGTGATGAAATGTGACCCAGGAGATGTAAGCTGAATAAACCCTTTCCTCCCCAAGTTGGTGTTGGTCAGAGTGTTTTGTCACAGCAATGGAAGACAAACTAGGACAGTAGTTATACCTGTTTTATAGGAAATAACCACTATAACAATTGGCTCTAATTTACAGTTAGGGAATGATTTCATTACCATCATGTTTTTCTTTTTCCTCTAAAGGGGAGAGGTAGGAAGGTTTCTCAGTATCTGGAAGGTAAACTTCGTTAGGGCCCATTATAAACAGTCAACCCCAATATTATTCAGAGAGATGCTCAGTGTCTGTGACTCAGTCAGTCTGAGTTTCCTCTTTCTTTAATGTTCAGATGGGTCAGCCTCTCTGCTGGCATTTCCCAGTCTATCCTGCACAGCCATAAGTTGTATGTTTTCAGGCATTTAGATTGCTGATTTTTACCTGTGGGAACATACAATTCTCCTCCCATTGTTAGTTTCAAGATCTCAAAAATTGAAAATTCTTTCTTTCTTTCTTCCTTCCTTTCTTTCTTTCTTTCTAGAATTTGCTTTGATTCCTTTTTGTGTTTTTTTTTTTTTTTTTTTGCAACTCTTGGAATCGAACCCAAGGTCTCACAAATGGTACTATCATTAAACTATGGCACTGGCTTGACATTTTGGTTGTCTTTTGAAAGGAAATAAAGAGTAAATATTCAAAATGATGCTTGTACTTTCAACTTTGTTTTCCTCTGCATAGGAATCAACCAACTAAGGCTGGAGAGGTGCTCAGTGCTGAAGAACCCTTGCTAAGTTCTCAGAGGACTTGTTTACTTCCCAGCACCCACATGGGGTGGCTCACAGCTCACTGTAACTCCAGCTCTAGGGGATCTGACACCCTCTTCTGGCCTCTGTGGGCACCCACATACACTCATGGCATACATACACACAAACACACACTAATGAAATATTAAAAAGGAAATAAGTGTATATCGTATGTAAAAATCTATCTCATTAACAGTGTCACATTAGTTTTAGTGATACTTCTATAATCCTCTTGATTGCAGCTATAATCCTTGAATGATATTTGTGAAAAATTCTAAATGGCACAATTAAAGCTCTTCACATGATTTGATCAGTTTAATTTTTCTTCAGAAATAACTACTTTAGTATTTTAGTCCCCTTTCAGTCCTGACACCTTAACTTAGCTCCATTTCCTGACTACAATGAAGCAGATCCATGTATTTATAAATGGCTGTGGTTTTTAAAACGTCTTCCTAGGGTTTTAGGTCCCCATACATTGGTGGCATGAGTGGAACCCCATGGCCAAGGTGGACTCCAAAGTCCAGCTTTGGAGCGAACGGATATGCTGGATGTGGGACACAGGTCACAGTGTGCACTCACTCAGCTGTTGGCATGGTGCTTTTTCTTGAATATAGGGTTTTGCTGAGTTGCTGTATCAGCCCGGAATGTCTGTTGAAGTTAGATTTTTTACCGTGAACTTGATTTCATAGAAAGAACATTTTCTAAGTTTGAGTAGGATATCGAATAGATGGAGTGGACAGGAATGATACAAAATAATTTGTTTAAACTCAAACAACAGGGGCTGCAGAGATAGCTCAGGGATTAAGAGTACTGACTACTTTTGCAGAGGACCTGGGTTCAATTCTTAGCACCACATGGTGGCTAACAACTGTCCATAACTCCAGTTCCAGGGGAATCCAGTGCCCTTTGTTGACCTCTGTGTACTTTGCGTGACACAGGTGCACTTACATACATGCCAGAAATACACTCATACACAAAAAATAAAAATAATAAGTAAAATATTAAAAAAGATAAAATCAAACAACAGGGCTGGAGAGATGGCTTGGCTTTTAAGAACACTTGTTGTTTGGGCTGGGAGTGGTGGTGCACACCTTTAATCCCAGCACTCCAGAGGCAGAGGCAGGTGGATCTCTGTGAGTTCAAGGTCAGCCTGGTCTTATAGAGTGAGCTCTAGGCCAGCTGGGACTAAAGGGAGACCCTGTCTCAAAAATACCAAAAAACAAAAACAAAATTGAAAACAAAAAAACCCACTTCTTGTTCCTACAGAGAACCAGAGTTCAGTTTCCAGCACCACATGGCAGCTTATAACTGTAACTCCAGTTATAGGGGATCTGACAATCTCTTCTGGCTTCTGCAGTTACCCCCACACATGTACACACACACACACACACACGCACACACACACACACACGGGGGGGGCAAGAACCACAAACATAAATAACATCAAATGAAAAAGACATGTTTTGAGCTTTTTAAAAATAACTATATAAAGAAAATCTCAAAGTGCAATACTCTAAACAGTGAACAATGAAGACTTCCCATGGACTGGAGAATGGCCTAGCGGTTTAAGAGCGACGACCGTTCTTACAGAGGACCCCGGGTTTGATCCCCATCACCCACATGGCCGCCGAGAACCGGCTGAAACTCCAATTCTCAGGAGAACTCTCCAGTTCCAGGGGAATCCGAGACCGAGACCCTCTTCTGACCTTCCCGGACATTGCACAACACGGGTGCGCAACTTGCATGCAGACTACATCCATACACATACAGAAATATAAAAATGAATAAAAAATGAAAAAAAAAAAAAAAAATTTTAACAAAGAAATAAAGCAAATTAAACAGTGAAATAACTTCCAGGACAGTGTTAAAACACCACTGAATTATTTAATTATGGATGTTGACTGTTGCTGTTTTGTGACATTTTCCTTCCAAGAAATTTAATGTTCCTCAGGACCTAGGTGGTCATTTCTTTCACTTCTTGCCATCTGAGACCCTCTGAATAACCTTCCTTGATTATTTTGTAATTCTCCACATAGCTGAAGACTAAGTCATCACTTTTGCTTTATGATCCTGTAGTGGGCTCAGTCTTGTAAAGCAGAAAGTGTTCAAACTGTATCCACAAAGAATGTTAGAGAATGTAAAACTACATTAGGAAAGCTGCTGGAATAAGCCTCAGTATCTCTCTAAACTCTAAGGTTTGGGGCCCGAGTGGTATTAACCAAGAACAGCAGTCTTTTGCCTAAGTGTCTTCCAGAGATTTTATGTTCATTATCTCTAATCCTCAAAACAATGTGGAAAGGTTGGTAGTATTACTCCTGTTCTACAAACGAGGTCATAGAGGCTCAGGCAGGTTCATGTAATTAGTGAGTTGCTTATTGGGGATACAAAATTAGGTCATTCGTATTTCAGTGTTTACAGTCCTCATGGCATTTATACTAGGTACTCGAAGGATTCTGGGAAATTACAAAGAATATTATCTTAAAAGCAGAAAACAAAAAGGACCTGTGTCCAAGGATTCCCTTGCTTTCACGCAGAGGCTGCAATCTAAGTGTTCTCTCCTGGCCCAGGACTCAGTGAGGCTCCTTATATCAGAATGGGAGGTTGTTCTAGTTTTCTCTCCATTTCTTGCTGTGACAAAAACACTTTGACCAAACACAACTGGGGGGGGAAGGAAAGGGTTTTATTCAGCTACATCTCCTGGTCACAGTCCATCACTCAGGGAGCCAAGGAGGAACTCAGGGCAGGAACCTGGAGGCAGAGCTGAACACAGGGGCCATGAGGAATGCGTTCACTGGCTTGCTCCCCCAGCTCATGCCCAGCCTGCCTTCTTATACGGTACAAAACAACCCTGCCCGGTGCACCACACCAATAGTGGGCTGGGCCCTCCCACACTGCTCACACCACAAGACAATACTCCACAGATGTGTCCACAGGCCAATCCAATGGAGCCAATTCCCCAACTAGCCTCCCTCAACCAGGTGTGTCAAGTTGACACAAAGCTATCCAGCACAAATTGACCCCTTGTCAACTTGACACACAAACAACAAACTATAAACCACCAACTTCCAGTTCTTATCCCCAAATATAGAGGTTAACTAATCACAACCTAAGACAGTACAAATCCTTAAAAAGCCCCACAGTCTTTAAAATGTCCAAACGCTTAAAAGTTCATCTATTAAAATCTCTTAACTGGGCTGCTTAAAATCCAAAACAAGTACTGTCTTATTTCAAAGGGAAGAATCAGGCACTCTCAAACAAAACCGCTAGCCCAAAGTAGCTCAAGGCTAGACACCGGACTTACTCACAATCTTCTGGGTCCAAAGGGTTTCGGCAGCTCCCCTCTCCAACTCTGCCCGTCCTGGGCACACACAGCTCATCTCGAAGAGCCAAGACTGACTCCATTCTTCCACACCTGCTGTTGCTCTTGTGGGTCACCCACAGTCTCCGGCATCTCAAAAACTGGGGTCACCCCTGAAACTGAGGCAGACCTTACACAAATGTCGCTTTTGACCTCTCCGGTGGCAAAGGCCCTCAGCTCTCTCCATGACCCCTGCATCCGTTGGGTCTCACTGTTAACTGAGGTGCACTTCCACCAATGCTCCTTCCTGACCTCTCACAGTGCAAGCCTCGCTGTTCTCTGTGACCCCCCCCATCAAATTTCAAACCAGAACCATATAGGAGACTCTTACGACATTACACAAGTCCTGCTCTGCTCGAGATGGAGGCGCTTCAGGCCCTTCTGGAACAAACTTTCGTTCGTGTGCTGGACCCTGAAGAAATTCTTACCCAAGTTTATCACCAAATGATGGCTGGTCTCTTGTTACTACACAGCTGATTTTTAGCAGCCCCAGCTGAACCAGCATCAATTGTCCCAGTACAAACAAAGATTATACTTCAGGTTCTGGGTCTCTTGTTAACAGCTGATTCTTCAGCCCCAACTGAATAGAACCCACAGATTACACATCCTGATGATCTCTGCTCCCATTTGAAACTAGAAACTTCACAAGCCAGGCCTCCATCTTCTACAAATCCTTCAGCAAAACTGCTCCAAGCTCCACAGCAACAATCTTTAGGCATTCAATGATCTTCCCAGCCCAAAGTTCCAAACGCCTCCACAATCCTTCCCCAAAACACCAAGGTCACGTCTGTCACAGCAATACCCCACTCTTCTGGTACCAATTTCTGTTATAGTTTGTCTTTCATTGCTGTGACAAAACACTCTGACCAACACCAACTTGGGGAGGAAAGAGTTTATTCAGCTAACATCTCCTTGGGTCACAGTTCATCACTTAGGGAGCCCAAGGCAGGAACTCAGGGCAGGAACCTGGAGGCAGGAGCTGAAGCACAAGCCATGGAGGAATGCTGTTCACTGGCTTGCTCCACCAGCTCATGCCCAGCCCGCCTTCTTATTCGGTACACAACCTGCCCAGGGTGGCACCACTCATTGTGGGCTGGGCCCTCACACACTGCTAGACCATCAAGACAATACTCCACAGATGTGGCCAATCCAATGGAGCCAATTCCCCAAATGAGGCTCCCTCAACCCAGGTGTGTCAAGTTGACACTAAAGCTTTCCAGCACAGGAGTCATCTGAGCTCCAGGTCCATCATCTGATCCAGCTGCAACAAGAGTAGGACATACCCAATGAGCAACCAGTCTGTATGTGTCTGTCTAGGCTCCCAAGGCTAGAAGAGGACTATGGTACCTTTCAAGAGCAATGTAGGCAACTGTCCTGTATTTTTTCCCACTCACACACTCCTCATTAATGTATTTCTAAATATCTCAGTAGTTCTGCATGGGATTATTTAGGTGGGACTGTCTTATTTTTGCCTCACAAAGGAGAGTAAATTGGGCTCACACACAACTGATTATCATTTAAAGTGCCGGTGGTCTCAAAAGAAACTTTACTGGGCTTTAAGGAAATACATTAAAGTTCTAATTCTCTTTCTCCTTCTGGAAGATAAAATGACATTGAATTTAATCCATCCAAGGCAAATGACAGGGAAAAAATATCCTATAAATGATGGATACCACCTATGATTTTTTTTTTCAAAGAAAAATATGTTCACCTTTGCACAGTATGAACAGAACAAACTGCCTTTTAAAAATTTTATTTATTATTTTTTATGTGTATGAGTGTAGTGTACTATCTGCATATAGGTTGGTGCACCTGTGTCGTGCAATGCCGTGGAGGTCAGAAGAGGGTGTCGGGTTCCCCTGGAACTGGAGTTAAAGACGGTTCTTAGCCACCAAATGGGTGCTGGGGATGGAACCCAGGTCCTCTGCAAGAGCAGTCAGAGCTCTTAACTGCTAGGCTATCTCTCCAGCCCCAAAACTACCTTTGGAATTATGTAGGCCAGTCTACATTTTAACCTATGCTCTATACTTACTGTCTTATGACCTCAGGAAGTCCTTTTACCTCTCTGAGTGTTCTTTATCTGGTAACTGGAGGATGATAATTTTGTCCTTCTATGATGTCAGAAAAAAATGAGATTTGCAGATGAAACCTTTAGCACCATGCATGGCAATCAGCCCTTGGTAAATGCTGGGTTCCCTTCCTCCCCCATCACTGAGCCTACTCAGTACTCTAAGAAAAGGTCATTTTAGAAGGGGAAAGGATCCTTTCTTCCCCATTCATTTAGGAGCATCGAATAACCAACCCTTGGCTTTTAAGAGTCTGGATTGTTTATTTCACATGAGTTTTTGAGAATAGCTTGGTTAGCCATTCAGGAAACACAATTATAAAAGGATAATTGAGACATTTCCATGGCTGTGCTATGAAAAAAAGTGGAAAAAAATAAAGAGAAAGCTACAAGGAACATGCTGTATATATTATTTATAAGCAGGAATGCTTTTGACGCTCCCACTACAGCACCTCATTACTTTGTAAACTGTATATTCTTCTCAAGGATGGGGCAGTTTAAGTTAATGACATGATCCATTCTTCCTGCCATGTTTTATTTATGTTTTCTCCTACAGTGAAATGAATAGTCAAAAACAATGGCCCACTTATTCCATGCAGCATAGGAAAGGGAAGTATATTTGTGTGTGTTTGTGTATGTGTATATGTAAATTCTCCCATGATTTAGACATAGGGTGATTTCATCCAATTCAACCACAGGTTTATTTTTAAAACCTCTTAGTGATGTTTAGGAAACAGAGCCTAATGCTAAGGACAGCAAATGGCAAAAACATGGTGGACCTAACCACTGAAGACCAGCTCCTTTTCCCTCTTGCTTCAGTTTGATTACCTCTGGGGAATGTGCTGTTCCTTGGAACAAATCAGCCCTGAACAGAATGAGAGAGGTTAAAAAGTTTAAGACATGGAAAATATGCTCTTGAAACAATGATTTGTATTTTTCTTTTTTCAATAAATATGACCAATGACCCAGATAACAGGATGACAATTACTTAATGAATGAAGCTTCAGAAACCTAAAAGCCCTTCATCATATAAACAAAAGCAGTAATGGTCGGAAGCCAGGCTAAGTCCACAAGCGTAAGGCTTCATTTATCCACGATGTACATTGACAAATTCCAAAGCTGCAAGAGCAGAAGGGATACCGGCCTTCTCACTTCCCCCTGCTCCTGGGTTTGGTCCTTCCAAGTTCAGCAGCAATAAAGCCCTGTGTAGACTTCCTGTGTCCTCTGAGACTCAGCTGGCTTGGTCACCTGTGCAGGACAGGGTCTTCACAGCCCCGCGGCTCTGACAATGATTTACCTTTCTGCAACTCACTTTTAGCCTCATAGCTTCATGAGTTTCAAAGTAAATCATTCCCAAATCTGGTACAGCCAGTGTAGAAATCTTTCTTTTTAAAGTTACATATTTGAAATCTGCATTCCACAGGAAGTTTTTCTTGATGAGTGACTGCCCTTCTAATTTATGAAATGAGGTATGTTCTCAGCTTTACAGAAGAAGAGAGGAAAGTGTTTTTAGGAGGAGTAGTGTGGGGAGGAGACGAAGCTGTTACGGAAACTCTGGCAGGGGATACGCTCTGGTAGCGTCTTCGCGGAGTCAGCAGGGCAAGCGTCTTCCTCTTTGAAGAGTTTGCAACTACTTACTCTTAGGTCTATGGTGTCACTACGCCAGTGATTTGGGAAAAGCTGCTGCTTGTTATTCTTATAAAAGAAAAATTGGGGGTGGGGGCTGGAGAGCTGTCTCAGCGATTAATAGCACTGACTACTCTTACAGAGGACCTGGGTTCAATTCCTAGCACTTACATGGCAGCTAACAACTGTCTGTAACTACAGTTCCAGGGGATCTGACATCCTCCTCTGACTTCCTCAGATACTGCATGACGTGGGTGTACTTACACACATATAGGGAATACCTTCATACACATAAAATAAAAATAATAAAAAATGGAGATTGGATTAGATGCTTATACAAGACCCCTTTGCTCTAAAATACTATGAGAGAGAAAAAATATTTTCCCCCCCAAGGATGAGAGAAATGAGCTTTGTAGTTGACTACTACTACTACTACTTATTCCTTGATTCCCTACAAGAAGGCATCATCAGTAACTATCTGACCATCTGATCTCCATGCAATTGTAGTAGATAACAGCAGCAATATGAAGAGAGAGTTGATGGTGGTATGTACATCATTGTTTTCGTCTATGCCAGTATTAACATGTGATGATCTACGGGAAGTCTGTGAAAACTGCAGCTGCAAACTTCTCAGGCCTAGAGATTCTGATTCAGTAGCTCGAAGGTGGGAACCAGGAGCCAGCCCCCTCCTTCCATTCCTCACAATTTCCTTTCCCTTATTCCTTCCCTCCCTCCCTCCCTCCCTCCCTCCCTCCCTCCCTCCTTCCCTTCCTTCCTTTCTTACTTCCTCCCTCCTTCCCTCCCTCCTTCCCTTCCTTCCTTCCTCCCTCCCTCCCTCCTTCCTTCCCTTACTTCCTTCCTTCTTCCCCCTTCCTTCCTTCCTTCCTTCCTTCCTTCCCTTTTTCCTGCTTTTCTTTCTTTTGACACAGTCTTACCTGTCACAATCTTTTCACTTCAGCACCTTCAGTAATTTCCTGCCAGTGTGTGCCAACATGGCCTATGTGTGCATTCCATGAATCCTCTCTCTCTGCTAATCAAGAATACCTTATGTGCCCAGGGTGGTTATGAATTTTGAATTCACCTTCTTATGTCCTGAGTACTGAAATTATAGGCTTGAACAACAATATCCACCAGGAACCCAGATTTTATTTTACTTTTTAAATTTTCTTTTATTATTTATTGATCTTTTTGGTCTTTTTGAGACAGGGTCTCCCAGTAGCCCCAGCTGGCCTTGAACTTGCTATGTAGACCAGGCTGTCTTTGAACTTACAAAGATCCGCCTGCCTCTGCCTCCCAAGTGCTAGGATTAAAGGCGTGCACCACCACGCCTGGCTCTGGTACCCATATTTTAAAGACATTCCATGAGATTCTGATGAAGGACTGAACCTTTCTGGGTGCCCTGGAGTGTGTGTGTGTGTGTGTGTGTGTGTGTGTGTGTGTATCTGTGTGTGTGTGTGTGTCTGTGTGTTGGTGGTGGTGGGGGACTATCTAGTTAATATGGAGGGAGGAAAGTTCCTTAATAGCCCAAGCCTGGCTAGGGAGGCTCTAGGCTTGATGTCGTTTTCTTGATGTCTATAGCATTCCTCCTGGGGGTTGAGATTGAATCACTGGCAAATACCATTGGTCAGTTTTAATGAAAAGCAGAAAACAAACCTATTGAAAAAAAGTTATTTGGTAGTAAAAGAGCTCTAGTATCCAACTAGTTAATAGAAAGGAGGGAAGTAACTAGAGGAGCATAAAGATAGAGTTCTTAGTGGATTTCTTTGTAAATTTTTATTATTTATTGTTACTATTATTTATTTTTTTCTTAGTGCATTTCTAAACTGTGCCAGGCATTTATATAACACATGCTCTCCTTTAACTCTTATGACAATTTGGGAAGGGTTAGTATTATTTTACAAGCAAAGAACCTGATGCTGATGGATCCATAGTCCTCAGCCAGACCATACATTACAATCATTTGAAAGGTGATGAACATCTTTAGAGATTATATTATCAATTGGGCATTGGAATCTTCAAATATTTGATTTAGTTATTTTTATTTTATGTGTATGAGGGTTGCCTGCATGTATGTAAGTCCACCATGTGTGTACTGTGCCTGTGGAGCCCCGAAGAGGGTGCTGGATCCCCTGGAACTGAAGTTACAGATGGCTGTTAACCATCGAATGGGTGCTGGGAACTGAACTCAGGCCATCTGGAAGAAGCCAGTGTTTTTGACCAGTATCCATCTCTTTAGCCCTGGCCATTGATATCTTTAATAGTGTCTCAGAAATGTTCAGCCTAGGGAGAGCATTACTGAGATAGGTAAAATATCATAGGATTGAAATGATTTTCAAGTTACATCTCAACTCCTTAGATTGGAACATCTTGAACTTGTGCTGGGAACAACTCACAAACTTCCAGCCAGTCTCTGAAGAATAATGCTGTCTGATGATCTGACTTTGCAAAATATGCTCCACATCTTAGACGGAAAAGCTTAGAGGGGAATTTCCCACCATATAACTCACACCATGTGGTCATTGCAATGAGCCGGTGTCTGTTCCAAGAGGTCTGTACTACTGTACTGATTGTTCTGACGAGGGAGAAACTGAGGTCTTGAGAACTTGCAATTTTCTTATATTCTCAGGGACAAAGGATAGAATTAAACTCAGGATAGTAGAGGCTTTCTTATTTTTAATTTTTTTATGTGTGCTTTTTATGAGTGTTTTGTCTGAGTGGGTGTAAGTGCACCTGTGCATGCACTTCTGGAGAGGCCAGAAGAGGATGTTAGATTCCGTGGAATTGGAGTTGTGGGGTGGTTGTTAGCTGCCATGTGGGTGCTAGGAACTGAACCTTGGTCTTTTGTAAGAATAGGCAGTGCTTTTAACTGTTGAACAATCTCTCCAACCCCAGTAGAGTTTGCTGAACTCTTTGGAAACTGGCATTTTTCTTCTTTTGGAAGTTGTCTCAGTTGAACTTTAATTATACTTTTATATATCCAGACAGGGAAAAATGATCTATTTTCAAAAACCTGAAAGATTGAAATCTTCAGTATATTTACTGAGCTTATAAGATCATGAACCTCCTGAAAGTCTCTTAGTCTTCATGATTCTGAAGATAATTTCTCCTACATTTGTAGGAGAAAATACAGTTGCCAACAGCAATATGTGGCAATTGAGCTCTGGAAATGTAGTCAATCAAAATTAAAATATGCTATCAAGATAAAAGATGCATTTGTTATTTTCACTTATTTATTTTAAAGTAGCATAAAAGCTTTCTAACTTTCACATGGCTTCTTCATACACGTGTGTCATTATACTTGGTTCTCATTCATCCCTCTCCATGCATTAAACTTTTGAAGATTGATTTGGGAAAAGATAAGATATCTAATCATTTTTGTATTTGTTTACTTTGAAAAATACTACAATAGATATATTAGACTCAATAAAACATTTCACCACAATAACTTCACCTTGAAGCCTATAGTGAGTGATTAACACAGAGATCCCAAACTGGTCAACGTGTAGAGAGTAAGTGCCTGCACAGTACTTAGCCCTGTGGGGACAACCTATATCAAACACCTGCCTCCCAAATGCAGAAGAGAGGGTGGAAAGAGTGTAAGAGGCAGAGGTGGTGGATGACCACAAGGAAACAGTATTTTCTAGACAGCTGGGCTGTCTTACATGAACTCACAGTAGTGGTGATAGCATGCACAAGACCCATGTAAGCTCATGCCAGAAAATTTAAGCATGGGACGAGGGGTTGAATACCCAAGCCTAGCTGAGGAATTATTGGCTGCTAGGAGAGGAAGGATCGGCTTTCTTGAAGCATATACTGCTGGGTTGAGCAGGCTCCAAGGGATGCACCCATACCAAAGGGCACCCACGGACAAACATTTGGCTCTTTTGGTCTCAAAAACCAATAGAGGATATTAAGTCAGATGAGAGTGTAAAGGGGGAGGTGCAGATAGGGGAGGTATCTGAATATGATAAAAATGCATTTTATGAAATCCTCAAAATCTCAATAAAATATTTTTAAAGAAAAATAAAAAAATCTTAGATCTTATAAAACATTAACCTTGAAAACCATCTTCTGAATTGACATTGTGTCTGAAGCAAACTCAGTTCTGTATGAAAGAAGTCATGAACAGGGGATACTGGCACATACCTGTAATCCTATCCTTGGAGAGGCAAGGAAGGAGGATCCTGGGTTTAAGTTCTGACCAGGCTACACAGCAGACACTATCCCAAAGTAAACACATTCATACATGCATGCATATACATATAAAGAAATCAAGGCAATGCTTTGATCTGATTCAGTGATTTTCAAATTTCAAATTATAGAAAGAAGCATCAGGAGAGACAGGGTCCATGTTGTAAGCATTCACGAGTTCTAGGCTGAGGACAGCGTGCTCATGTATAGAGGAGACTGCCTTAGCTTAGTAGAGAGTTGGTACTACAGATTAAGAGCAGAATTGGGGCTGGAGAGATAGCCTAGCGGTTAAGAGCACTGCTCTTGCAGAGGACCCAGGTTCGACCCCCAGCACCCACATGGTGGCTAAGAACCATCCGTAACTCCAATTCCAGGAGAACTCTAGTTCCAGAGGAATCCAAGACCTTCTTCTGACCTCCGCAGCATTGCACACGGGTGCACAAACCTACATGCAGACAGTACATTCATACACACAGAAATAAATAAAATTTAAAAAAGAGCAGAATAGACAGAGGCTACAAACGCCAAGAGGGCTGCCAAGAGGGCACACAGAACTCTACTGAAGCTCCAGCCCTGCCAGGCAGGAGCTATCATAGCACTTTGTTATTCCCTGGGAACCCAGAAAAGCAGCAGAGAGTAAGAAAATCCCTAGAACTGGGGCTGGTGAGATGGTTTGTAATAGAAATTGCTGTACAAGCCTAGGGACCTGAGTTTGTTCGCCCAAACCCTTGTAAAAGTGGAAGGAGAAAATCAACTCCACAAAGATATCCCCTGACCTCCACTGTTCCCTCCCACCATGCATAGCCCCCCCCCCATAATGATAAGTAATAATAAGAAAATCCCTAGACTTGCCCCAACAAAGCTTAGGCAAATGTGCCAAATCTTCAAGGGAGACAAGATTGTAGGATACTGACCTAGTTAGTTTTCGGTGCAGTTATGTCCCTCTCCCAACTGACCAATTTGACAGAATGTAGGCAGAACTGATTAAATCAACTTTCAAAACCTGAGATTGAAAGAGAATACAAAACGCATATTCTATGGCAACTGTACAATTTCATACATGAGGGTAGTGGGTTTTTTTTTTTTTTTTGGTCTTTTTGAGAACAGGGTCTTCCTGTAGCTCCAAGCTCTCTCTCTCTTCTCTCTCTCTCTCTCTCCCTCTCTCTCTCCCCTCTCTCTATATATTAGTATATATATTATAATATATATATATATATATATATTTTTTTTTTTTTTTTTTCTCCCTGTAGTCCCAGCTTGGCCTGGAACTCACTCTGCAGACCAGGCTGGCCTTGAACTCAACAAGATCCACCTGCCTCTCCTCCCGAGTGCTAGGATTAAAGGCGTGCACCACCACGGCCGGCTTTTTTTATTTTTTTTATTTTTATTTTTTAAATTTTTATTGTGTATAGATGTTACTGTCTGCAGGCAGATTTGTGCAACTGTGTCGTGCAATGCCGCGAGAGGTCAGAAGAGGGTGTCGGATTCCCTGGAAATGGAGTTAAAGACGTTCTCAGCTGCCATGTGGGTGCTGGGGATGGAACCTGGGTCCTTCTGCAAGAGCAGTTGGCGTGCTCTTAACTGCTAGGGCTATCACTCCAGTCCAGCTGAACATTTATCACTTTTTTTGTCTTTTTTTGAAAGACAGTCTCCTTGATCTATCCCACTGGCCTGGAACTCATTTATTAGACCAGGCGCTTGAGCTTCCAACATAGAGATGCCATGCTTTTGTCTCAAGAGCGATGTAAAACATGTGCCACCACATCTGGCTGTTAATCAAATTTTTAAATGGTATTTCAACATGAGGTAGAATCATTTAAGTGATAATTTCCTTCAGTCCAAAAGAACACAAGATGAGAAGTTCATCAATATGCGTATCTACGTACTTGCTGATTCTATGGTAAAAAGCCCAAGTCCACGCGTATTAATTATGGAAATTCCGTGAATACAAAGCATATTGGGAGCTATAGTCTGTGTGAAAATTAGACTCTGGTTCTACTGTCTGTGAGCTCTCAAAGGGCACAAAGAACACTGATAAGTATATGAGCCGGAGGAAGCATTGGGAAACAGCTCATTAGCAATAGCATCATTTTATTTCTTGGATATCTTTTAGACTCAGTTTAATCTGACAATCAAGCATCTTAATGAGTCAGAGCTGTGTGAAGGCTGATAAGGAGGCAAAAAGTAAACCTAAAAAGAACGCAGTCTGTTGCAAAAGTCTCAAATAAGAACTTCAGTGGCCTCTGACTTTTGAATTCTTTTACATTCTTTTTTTTTTTTTTTTTTTAAATTTTTTTACCTTTCCCATAGTTCTCATTTGAGTTAGAAGAATAGCTTAGAGCCAGGTGTGGTGGTTGCACACCTTTAATTTAGCACTCAGGAGGGGCAGGCATGTGGAATCTTTGTGAGTTCAAGGCCAGCCGTGGTCTACAGAGTGAGTTCCAGGACAGCTGGGGCTACCGGGAGACCCTGTCTCAAAAAGACCAAAAAAAAAAAAAAAAAAAAAAAGAATGGTGATAAAAAAGATTCTTCTCTGCACATACCTGTGATACACAGCACTTGGGAGGTTGACACAGGAGGCCTGCATTTGAGTCCAGCCTGGGCTACATAGCAAGGCTGCCTCAGACACGACAAAACAAAAATAAATTGATAAAATGTGGGGTTGGTTTCTGCCTCCACATGTAGTTGGACTGCTTGCTTGTAGCAAATTTTCTGACTATGGAAATAAACAGCACACTGTCCTCAGATCCCACTATGTTGGCCCTGAGAACTCAAGGGGAATATAAACTGCCTAGAAGTAGAATCTCAATTTATTTTACAGCTTTCATATTTATGAAAAGGCTGTGGATTTGTAGCATATAAGAGAGAAGATGATTTTACTTGGTCAGAATAATTCAAACATCTGCTCCTTACTTTGAATAGATTCTGATTTATGTGCCTGTACAAACTTGATAGCTATGAAACTAACTCGCAATGTAATATTTTGAAATCCTATTCTCTCTTTGCTTTAGGGAGCTCCAGAACCTAGGAAGTGACTAATGATATTGCACGAGATAGATTAACTTCGTTCTTTCATCATCAATTTTTGTTTGTAACTACATAGTAACAACCACAAAAATAGAGACCAAGTGTGCATTGCTTGGAGCGATTCTATTTTCCAGTTTGCTGCAGCAAGATGTAGCTGCGTTCCATCATTTAAAGAATGCTTCTGTCTTCTATGAGCTTCATGGTGATTCAGCAAGTTAACTTCTCACCATAGAAGCAAAAAGAGGAAAAGTAGACTCCATATTCTGGCTTAGTACAGTATGGGTGTGGGAACTCCCTAAGTAAATTAAAACTATGAACACACACAGACACACACAGACACACACACACACACACACAGACACACACACACACATGCACACACAGGTGCGGGGGGCATTTGAAGAATGAGTTTGCTTGCTCAGTACCGTTTTTTTGAAACGGGGTCTCCCTGTAGCCCCAACTGACCTGGAACTCACTCTGTAGACCAGGCTGGCCTTGAACTCATAGCGATCTGCCTGCCTCTGCCTCCTGAGTGCTGGGACTAAAGGCATGTGCTACCATGCCCAGTTTAGCCTGATAACTTCTATACCTTTTCCTCTGGGAAAAGAATGTCCTTAATTTATCCCCAAGATGGGAACCTCAGTGACCTGTGTTGAAGCTTTGTGAAACTGTCTTTCCATTTCAGATCTATTTTCCTCATTAATTTCTAAGTCCAGTGCTCCGTTAATCACTGTTCTCAAAGTAGCTACCATTTCCCCACTCCTTCTGTTTCTCTCTCTCTCTCTCTCTCTCTCTCTCTCTCTCTCTCTCTCTCTCGTTCTTTGCTTTCTCATTCCAGGAAGGTCCATATGGACTTCCTTTAGTTAAGCTATAATTTGAGTGTGATTTCATAAGCCGATTCCTGTGGCCAGATGATAGGAGAACCTCTCAAAAAGCACACTTAATACAGGAAGTGAGGTTAATGATTCAGTCGGCAAAACTCTTACTTGTGACTCACAACACCACCTAATAAAATCCTAGGCGCACAATGGAGATTTAGTAAATGTTTGTGGACTGATTACTAGGCTGCTGATAAATCCTGAGTATAAGGAAAATGTCATGTAGAAATCACCTATTTCAGTTCTAAGGATTAGGAGGAAACAGGTGCCAACATATCAAATGACACGTCTGATACAGCATGTCAAGGACTTCGTAGTAGAAATACTCCCATCATGGCTCTATTTTATGTTTCCGTAGGGTTTCTTTTTGCATCTATCTTTATGGATATTTTTCTTCTTTTCTTCTTTGAGATATAGTCTTGTTGTGTAGCCCAGGCTAGCCTTGAACTCGCGATTCTCCTGGGAATACAAAGCTTTCTTTTAAAAGTTTGTATGATGGGGCTGGAGAGATGGTGCAGCAGTTAAGAGCACTAGCTGGTCGTCCAGAGGACCTGGGTTCATTTTAGTTCCCAGCACACACATGGTGGCTGACAGCCTTCTGTGACTCCAGTTCCGGGGAGCCTCACTGTCTTTTCTGGCCTCTGTGGATAGTGCATGCCTGTGGTGTACTTACATGCATGCAGGTGAAACATACATACAACAAAAATCAATTAAAACAATTTAAAAATCCACATATCATGTCATTATATAGAATTTTCAAGCCATATTAGATGGCTTTTTAGAACAGGGTATTAAAAAACAATAAATAATAAACAGATACTAAAACTTTAGTTTCAAAACTGTGCCTTTGTCATATGTCAAACTGAATATAATCTGAATTGGAGGACAGGCTTCGTGAGGTTGATAAGAAACCACGTTGTACTCTGTGTCAGGTGCCCAGTCTGCTGAAGACAACCCAATCTGTTTGCATGCAGTGCTGTCCACTGGGCTGGCCTCAGAGTAGCTCATTCTTGAAACACTCTCTAAAGCACCTCCAGTGGTTTAGCAGTGGGCCACATTCCTAGGAGACCACACCTCCAGACATTTTTCATATATTTCATCAGGTTTATGTAACACTCTTGAATCTCTTTGTTGATGCTCTGTGGTACCATGGAGAAAATAAGAGTAATAAAAGAATCTCTGGTTTAAAGAATCATTGTGTATATCTATTCTGGATTATCCATTTGTCCAAAGTTTTGGGAAGTGGGGAGACTATGATATCAAATCTGTAAATAAATTTTACAAAACATTAAAGGAGAAGATTTACTTTTAAAATAGTAAGTTTAAAAAAATGTGAGTTTTGTTCTACAGCTATAATGATTATCTCAGAAGAAGACAAACCAGGACAGGAGGGTCAAATTGGTCCAGACAGCTGATTTTGTAAAGAGGATTTCACTGGAGCTCAATAGCAGCCACTTAGCATTGTCTGTGACTACCTCTGTGCTTCGTAGGCTGAGTTAGATAGTCTGACAGAGAGTGTATAATAGCAAAGCCTAAGGTATATCTTACGAGGCCCATGAGGAAAAGTCATTTATCCCTGTCTCGCTACGTTCTACATTCTAATTTCTCAGCCTTGGCATTGTCCACATGCTGGGTTGACAGTCCTTTGGGAGGGGGGTCTCCTGTTTATTGTCAGATGGTGAATGGTAGGTATTGCTGGTTTCCTCTACCCAGCAGATGTCAGGAATCACTTCCCTACTTCCATGGGGACAACAAAAAAGGTCACCAGTTATCTCCCAGTGTCTATTTGGGTGCTACTTTTCCACCTAGGTAGATGGTCTTTGTCCTTAGAACCTGCTTCTGCTTCCCTTCTCCCTTTAGAAAGTTCTGTTCTAGAACATTCTATCAAAGAGGAAAATATTTTCAGCTGTGTGATATCACTTCATTTCTCCTTAAACATTTAGGTAAGAATCCGACCTGTGAGCTACATCCCCGAACCCTCTCTTTCAGATCTTAAAAAGGGCAGAATGTGGAGCTTGCCACACTTGCACCTGAGCCTACTGTCACACATACATACACACAGTAATAATGATATCAAAACTTAAATATGTGTATATTAAACAACATTGGTTTACAGACTCTGATAAAAACGGTAATGCATCTGAGTTAAGTGGAGATATAAATCGCTGTTGTCCACATTTGTTTTACATAAAATCTGTAGAGCAATAACTTTGGGATTGGCACACACAAATGTTCTCTATAATTTCTCTGTTGTACAGTATCACCTTGTAGCATTCTCTTTAAGATGGTTTAACGTAAAAATTAAGTTTGCTTCCCAAGTTAATCATATATAGTCACCCAAAACAACATGGGTGAAGTTGATGAAATCTGTGCCTTGATTCTACCCTCTAGTTACGTATAATACAACTGTCTTCTGGAGATTCATGGGTTAAAAAAAAAGGGGGGGGGGATACAGATAGACATGAAACCTTTTTGTCAAAAACCTTGCAATTCAAATCCTAAAACTAACTACGGGAAAAGATTTGTGGGTCCCAACAAGACAAAATATCACCAACTTAATGGCTGAGAAAGAAAAGATACAGCTTTGCATTGAGTAGGATGTACCAGAAAGTGCCAACTGAAAGGTTGATCTGTCTGAACATCGAAAGGAAGAAAAGCCTCAGATTGCTATAAACATCGAACTCCTCTGTGGATCTTACTTGTAACAACTATTTATAATGAGTCCTAATGAAACTTACCTTCTAGGTGCCGCAAGGTTTTGATAAAACTTAAAAAGAGCTTTAAAGAGACAGAATGCAACTGATCTCCACTACTTACATAAAAATATAATAAAAAACTCATTATGCATCCACCCCTCTTTAGGAAGTGCCCCCATCTCTTAAAGGCCAGTTACATAAGAAAATTTGGATTTTTCTACTATAGAAAAGTAACAGTTGTGGAAATGCAAGTTATCCTTCATCTTACAGTTCCTCCTGACTTAACTGAGACCAGTGTGCAGAGTAATCTCTGGTAAGAAATTCAGTGACAAGCTGGAGAGATGCCTCAGCACTTTAGAGGGCATACTGCTCTGGCATAGGATCCATGCCGAGTTCCCAGCACCCACAACAGGCGGCTCACCATCTCCTGTAACTCCAGCTCCAGGGAGGTCTGGCATTTCCGGCATCCATGGGTACCTGCACTCACATGCACATGCCTTACACACAGAAGCACATGTAATTAAAAATAGAAATGAATCTTTAAAAAGATTTAATGGAAGACTTTTTATGAATTCCAATCAGAGGAGCATTGAACATGTGAATGCTTCCCTTTCCAAAACCTACAATCAGATGCTTTTGTTACTCTGACTAGCATCTTAGCAATATAATGACATTGCAATTGCTTTTCTTCTCATGTCTCATTTTCATTTTTTTTAAGGACAAAGCCTATTTATATATGAAATCATGAATGTCTCTTCCATCTTCTTTTAAAACAAAGAAATGGCTTAGAAGAAGAACTGTGTGTGGTGTGTACGTGTGATATATGCATGTGCCTATGTGTGTGTGTGTGTGTGTGTGTGTGTGTGTGTGTGTGTGTAGTCCTGAGGAGGATGTCAGGTGTCTTCCTCTATTGCTTTCCACCTTATCCCCTTGAGACAGGCTTCTCGCTGCACCTAGAGCTCCCCATATTTTAGCAATGTTGGTTGGTGGCCTGTAAGCCCAGAGATCCTCCTGTGTCCATCACCGTGACTTTGGGTTTACATGTGTGCTTAGGCACTCCTGATTTTTTTTTTTTTTACCTGGATTGTGGGAATCAGAACTCATTCTCTTCTTTGGGCAGCAAGTGGTCTTACTCAGTGAAGTATCTCCTGCATCTTCAGAAAAACTAACTTTAATGAAAAACTTTTCCTATTAAAAGCTGGCATCTGAATCATGTGTTTACTGTTAGATAGATCAACAGAATCATAATTTTAGCCATCTAGATAATCTGATGGTATGTACACTTTTTGATCTAAGGAGACATTATCTTTTTTAATATTTATCTGAAAGATACAAGTGAATTGGTTTCAGGTGTCTTGTTGAAATTAAGCAAGAAGCATTTAGTTCTTGCAGAGTCTAATCTAAGGCAGATGACGCTTTTACAGAGAAAATGAAGCTATCTCATCAGCTCAGAATAACTGACATGATCTATTACTGCAAGTATATTAAAATGAGAAACCCACACACAGATTCTGGAGAAAAATGAAATTTAGAGGTCAGGACTAAATTTATTATTTGGAAGAGCGAGAAGTGGGTTTAAAAATAAATCATTAACTCCTAGATGGTAATGGTCTGCAGTTGTGCTTCCTGACGACTCTTACCTGACAAGGTAAACATGACCTAATGTTCTAGAAGCTTGTTCTACACATGTGGCGGCTGTGACATCGCCATGGATCCGAGAAAAATATTGTGTCTTTGGCACTGCCTGTGACAGCTCTGCCATTATGCAACCTTAGTTTTCAGATTCTGAATCGGAACCATCAGAGTTGAGTCAAATTGCGGAGGACAATCCCACAAATCATTTACCTTTCTATTTAAAAGTTTTCTCAAAGGAGTTATGTTCCTTTCTTATTTGGATATAAGAAATCACTTTTAAAGTGTCAGGAAAACAAACATTCTCATAATGTTTTCCCCAACACTAATGCCAAAAGGATCAAAATTCTTCAAGACATACAAGTTGGGACTATGTGTTTGTTTTGTCTTTAGTGATATGAGGTGGTCTCTTTTTTTCCCTTTTGTTTAATAATCAGGCCGGAAACTATTACTATTTCACATAGTCACTGTGACCTTTTTACACAAAGAAAAGAAAGAAAAAAAATCAATTCAAATCCACAAACCAGTGTTTTTATTTTGAAGCAAAACAAACTTTTTGTTTCCATGAAAGGAAAAAAAGAAGAAGAAAGAAACAAGTAGAAACCATAGCAAACAAATGGTTTGTGATTCACAATTGCATGCTGTTCTCAGTTATGGGAGCTATTATCCAATTATATGTGGTTTGTCCTGTATCGTCTTGTCTGTATATTTTATGGGTGTCATTTTGTTTGTTTTTTGCTTTGATTATTTTACAGTAAGTGCTGCATAGAGTGTGTTTGAGTATAGAAGTTCATTTCAGGCCCAATCTTGTCAATCTCCACACCTGTTTATCTGGAAACTTCCACAGGTCATATGGAGTTGTGTATTGAGTATGGTTTCCTGAAGAAAACCATATTCTTTCCTTATTTCTCTCAGATATTTCATTTATAGTAATCTATTCATTCATTCATTCATTCATTCACACATAACATTATATAAAAAAAAAACACCTTAGGTCCTCAAATTGTGCCAGGATCGACAGGTTTTTATTTTATAGATCAGGAAACTGAGGCCCTTTACAGAAGAATTGATCTCAAGTTATACAGCTAGGAAATAATGCTCTGTAGTCTGTTAATCCTGTAAAAGTAGATATGTTCATTGATTTAAGTGGTTGCATTTGTACATAAAAATAAAATTATTTGGGGCTGGGGGGGATGGCTCAGCAGTTAAGAACACTGTATGCTCTACCAGAGAACCTGGGTTCAGTTCCCAACATCCACATGGCAGTTAACAACCATTTATAATTCCAGTTCCAGGGGATCTGATGCCACCTTCTGGCCCTTTCAGGCATTGCACACACATGTTTTATTTACACTCATGCAGGCATGAGTACTCATGCATAGAAACTAAAAAAAGATTAAAAATAGTTTGATAAATTGTATCAAAAGTTAAGAAAGTGCCAGGTGTGGTGGCACATGCCTTTAATCCTAGCACTTGGGAGGCAGAGGCAGGTGGATCTCTGTGAGTTCAAGGCCAGCCTGGTCTACAGAGTGAGCTCCAGGACAGATGGGACTAAAGGGAGATGCTGTCTCAAAAATACCAAAAATACCAAAAAAAAAAAAAAAAGTTATGAAAGAGAACTAGCTGGAAGGCACCTTTTTATACTGCTAACACACAGGGAAACCATTGGTTGTGTTTTAAAATAAGAGCATAAATTTCTTAAATTCTTTCATTGCATTTTGTGTGTGTGTGTGTGCACGCAGGTGTGTGCCTCTGTATAGCTATTATTCATGCATGTGTGTGTGCACATGGCTGTGGAAGCCAGAGGTCAACCATAGCATTCCTCAGGGGCCATCCACCTTTTTTTCCCCTTGAGTCCTTCACTGGGTCCTGGGCTAGGGAATTAATGCTTCCTGATACCGGATTAGAGGCAGAGCTGCCTTGCTTGAGTTTTTACATGAGTGTTAGAATCAAATTCAGGGTCTCGTGTTTTTGGCCTATCTCCCCAGTCCCTAGGTTGTCCATTTAAGACAATTGCTTGGAAAGTGAACTATTTAGTCAATGAAACAGTTGCTTTCTATGTGATGTTGTTGTGGTTTTGACTACTCTTCTGAGGGATTTTGGCTTTATCAAATGTAAAGCCTTTGGGCAGCCCATCTCTAACACTGAGGTTCTCCTATTTCCTTTCTGTGTGTAGCACATGAAAAAGACAGTAATTGCATATGTGGCATCTGAGTTTATTTTGAATAAGCCACTTTTCATTTCCTTAACTCTTGGCAGACACTTAATTCTTATGCTTTTATTATGATAAAATAAACATATTACCATTTAATGTTATGTTATTTAAATATTTAAAAATATTTTATGTATATGAGTATATTGCCTGCATATACCCATGTCATGCAATGCCTGGGGAGGTCAGAAAAGGGCATCCAGTTGCCTGGAGCTGGTGTTACAGATGGTTGTTAGCCTCCATGTGGTGCTGGGAATCAAACCCAGGTCCTCTGTAAGAGCAGCCAGTGCTCTTAAGTGCCGAGCCAACTTTCCAGACCCAGAATTCCATTCCTTTCAAGAATATTTTTACTTACTTTTATTTTTTGTGTATGAATGCTTTGCCCACACGTATGTAAGTGACTCCTGTGTATGCAGTGTCTTCAGAGGCCGGAAGAAGGTGTTGTAGGCCCTGGAACTGGACTTATGAATATTGTTAGCCACCATATAGATGCTAGGAACAAAACTCATGTCTGGAAGAGCAGACAGTGCCCTTAACCACTAAGCCATCTTTCCAGGCCCTCCCTTCCCTTAAAAAAGTTTTATATTAGCATATATGAATTATAAATGATGGGCTTTGCTATGACATTTTCATATCCGTACCTAATGATATTCACCAGCGTCCCCCTCCCATTCTTGTAGACCTCCTTCCCAATGAGCCCCTTTTCTTACTTTCATATGTTTTTGTATATGTGACTCAATGAGTTTCACTGTGTTTGTTCACAAGGGCATGTGTGTGAGCTTGTTTACAGGGGCTTGGCACCTCAGCAGTGGCTACAGCACTAGAGAAAATGTCCCTCCCTCCTCTAGCAATTCCTAACTGTGTGAAAATCCTCAGGTAGGGGTGGGAAGTCCCTGAGCCCCTCCTGGCTCCATGACAAGGTGTTGACAGCCTCAATCTGCGCAGGTAATCACAGCTCCTGTGAATGTAACAGCCAGGCCATGCTCAGAAGTCCACAATCTATAGTGCACCACTTTTTCCAGCCCTTGGCTTTTACATTCTTTCTGTTCTTTCTCCCCAGATGTTCCCTGAACCTTAAAGAGGCTAACATAAATATACTAGTTATGGCTGGGGAGTCTCCATTTCCTTTTAAAGCTGAAAAATAATTCCTGTCTATGTAGATATCACATTTCATTTATCTATTCATCTCTTGGACATTTGAGTTGTTTCCAGCTTTTGGCAAAGGTGAGAATTGATGCAATGAAAACTGGTATACAAATGTTGTCGGAGGCCTGGTCTGGGTCCAAATGCTCACTTGAATTATGAGATTGAAAGTTAGGTGTGGTGGCACATGTCTGTAATCCCTGTAATCCCAGTGCTTGGGAGGCAGAGGGAGGAGGATTACTATTACTATAAGTTCCAAGCCAATCAGGGCTACATAGTGAGGGGAAGAGGGAGAGAGGGAGAGAGGGAGAGAGGGAGAGAGGGAGAGAGAGAGGAGAGAGAGAGAGAAATTTACTGGGGCATAGGATACTCAAACTGTCTCTGTCACACCATCATAATTTACAGAAAAGATGAGACAGAAGCCAGGAAATATGCCTATGTATGTATCTTCCTCCTGGGAGATGAGTCTTTCTTTCTGGTGCCAGGGTCCTGTGGGTGGCCCTCTTCACTTAAGGATGGAATTTCCTGGAGGAATTCTAGCCTTAGGGCCCTTCTTGCAGTATCTGAGTCCCTGCTTTGAAAACTTTAAGGAATTGTATCTGCCAGGGGAGAGCTGGCTCTTACAGCTACTCTGTGTTTAATTTGGGGAGAAACTCAACTTTTCACACAGCCTTCACATCTCATCTTCCCATCAACAGTGGGCAAGGATCCTATTTTTTTCACAACTAATTTCTTTCTTTCTTTTTTTTTTTTTACTTTAATAGTCATTCTAGTGTTAAAAACATTTTATGAGTTATAATTAAAATGTGTAATTGTATTTTTAGACCCATTTGTTATAAAGATTCTGTTGATTTTTTCTTTTTTTCTGTGCATAAGTTCTAAGGGCTCATTACTGAAAGTTTCTTCTGGAACCTTTGGGAAGTTTCCTGTTTGGAAACACCAAGCCTGTCCACCAGTGCTTTTTAGAGACAACTACAACCCTCAGAACTCTGAAATAAATGCATTTCCTTCCTTCCTTCCTTCCTTCCTTCCTTCCTTCCTTCCTTCCTTCCTTCCTTCCTTCCTTCCTTCCTTCCTTCCTTCCCTCCCTCCCTTCCTTCCTCTTTCTTTCCTTCTTTCTTTCTTCCCTGTAGCCCTAGCTGGCCTGAAACTCACAGAGATCCACCTGCCTGCTTCTCCTTCACAAGTTCTGGGATTAAAGGTGTGCACCACCACGCCAGGCTTAAATTTATATGATTTATGACAATCTAGTCATTGTCTGGGCCTAGGTATTAGATGTAAAGTATATATACTTACAATGCATTCTGGGAAACAAAAATACCAGTTATATTTGCTAGTTAAAACTCTGGGGTGAATCAGAAAGCCACAGACTGCTGACTTTTTTCAGTGAATCACACCTTCTTTTCCTTCTGTTTAAAATACAAGCCAGATATGGAAGAATCTAAAAGCAATTACACCAGCCATCACGATTATTCACAAACCTAAGGGAAGAATGACATCCATCCTCACCCTGCTGGCCTAGGCAAGCCTTGAATCAGAGAAGTGGTCTGGGATCTCAGGAAGTTGCTACCCTTCAGTTTGCCTTTCTGGAATGCTTTGGGGGAAAGAAAGCTTTGCTTTCAGTAAAATGCCTAATGAAAATGAAACAAAAATGATTTTTTTTTCTCTCTTTTACACCTAAGGTTTTGGACATCATGCAAAGGAAAATTATCTGGGGCCTGGTAAAGCAATGCTGTTTCATCTACTGTGTGTTCTGAGGAGAGTGGAAATGGCCTTTGTTTTTTTTTTCATGTAAATTGCACTGAAAAACACTTCCTCGCCGGGCGTGGTGGCGCACGCCTTTAATCCTAGCACTTGGGAGGCAGAGGCAGGTGGATCTTTGTGAGTTCAAGGCCAGCCTGGTCTACAGAGTGAGTTCCAGGACAGCTGGGACTGCAGGGAGACCCTGTCTCGAAAAGACAAAAAATTAGACCCATTTGTTATAAAGATTCTGTTGATTTTTTCTTTTTTTCTGTGCATAAGTTCTAAGGGCTCATTACTGAAAGTTTCTTCTGATACCTTTTGGAAGTTTCTGTTTGGAACACACCAAGCCTGTCCACCAGTGCTTTTTAGAGACAACTACAACCCTTAGAATCTGAAATAAATGCTATTGTTCCTTCCTTCCTTCCTTTCCTTCCTTTCCTTCCTCCTATCTTCTCTTCCTTCCGCCTTCCCTTCCTTCCTTTCCTTCTTCCCTCTCCCCTCCCTTCCTTCCTCTTTCCTTTCCTTTTTCTTCTCCCTGTGCCCTAGCTGGCCTGAAACTCACAGAGATCCACTGCCTGCTTCTCCTTCCACAAGTTCTGGGATTAAAGGTGCTGCACCACCACGCCCAGGCTTAAATTTATATGATTTATGACAATCTAGTCATTGTCTGGGCCTAGGTATTAGATGTAAAGTATATATACTTACAATGCATTCTGGGAAACAAAAATACCAGTTATATTTGCTAGTTAAAACTCTGGGGTGAATCAGAAAGCCACAGACTGCTGACTTTTTTCAGTGAATTCACACCTTCTTTTCCTTCTGTTTAAAATACAAGCCAGATATGGAAGAATCTAAAAGCAATTACACCAGCCATCACGATTATTCACAAACCTAAGGGAAGAATGACATCCATCCTCACCCTGCTGGCCTAGGCAAGCCTTGAATCAGAGAAGTGGTCTGGGATCTCAGGAAGTTGCTACCCTTCAGTTTGCCTTTCTGGAATGCTTTGGGGGAAAGAAAGCTTTGCTTTCAGTAAAATTGCCTAATGAAAAGAAACAAAATGATTTTTTTCTCTCTTTTTACACCTAAGGTTTTGGAACTCTTGCAAAGGAAAAAATATCTGGGGCCTGGTAAAGCAATGCTGTTTCATCTACTGTGTGTTCTGAGGAGAGTGGAAATGGCCTTTGATTTTTTTTTCCATGTAAATTGCACTGAAAAACACTTCCTCGCCGGGCGTGGTGGCGCACGCCTTTAATCCTAGCACTTGGAGGCAGAGGCAGGTGGTCTTTGTGAGTTCCAAGCCAGCCTGGTTACAGGTGAGTTCCAGGACAGCTGGGACTGCAGGGAACCTGTCTGAAAGACAAAAAAAAAAAAAACAAAACAAAAAAAACAACCACTTCCTCAAAAGTATTAAAAGTGGAAGTGAGTATACATATGTGCCTAACAACCTTCAAGAGAATATTATTGCTAAAACTTTTGAGTTTGCTTAAACTTTTAGGCCATGTGTTTTATAGAATATTTAATCTTGCGATTCATGTTTTTGATCTTTGTAAAATATTTTCCCTATTTTAGGAGTAAATATGCAGTAGAAATAGAACTTTAAATCATAGGTGAACTGAATGGCCAGTCTATATTTTAATTAAAATTAAAATCTCAACTGGGCATCATATATAGATGTTCTTTGACTTACAATGGTGCAACATCTTAATAAACCCTTTTTAAGTGAAAAATGCTATAAATTGAAAATGCATTTAATATATCCAAGCTGCCAAATATCATAGCTTAGTCTAGACTACCTCAACCATATTCAGTCTACAATGGCCTACAGTTGGGCAAAGTCATGGGACACAAAGCCTATAGAATGTTCATTAGCTAGTATAATTTATTGAATACAATATACCATTGAGTACGGTATGGAGTACTGACCCTCTTGATCTGTGGGCCAGACTGTGCATTGTAGCTTGCTGGACTGTCTTATATTTAGAAAGCATATTGCACAGCTTTAATTCCAGCACTCAAAAGGCAGAGACAGGCAGATCTCTGTGAGTTCAAGGCCCCCTGTCTACATAAGGTTCCAGGACCGCCTGGGGACAGAGAGAACATGTCTCAAAAAGACAAAAAAAAAAAAAAAAAAAAAAAAAAAGCATATCAACTGAAAATTCTAGCCTAAGAAAAATTATCCCAATTTGAAATTCAGAATATTCTTTGTAGTGAATGGGTGTGGTTTTTGCAACGTTATAAAGTAAAAAAATTGCAAGTAGACTAGACTGTTGTAAACTCAGGACTGTATGTATCTACACATTAAATACATCCTTACTAGGATTTTATCTTAATCCTAGCTAACAGAGTCTGGCATGTGGTAATAGTTTGTGGGAAGAGAAACTAGAAGTCTAGGGAGGGAAACTCTTTTCCACGCTGTAGTGTTAGAGGGTGGTATTTAGAGGAAGGGCTAGAATAATTCTTCAAGCCTGGAGAGCAGGGCAGTCATAGGAGCTGTTTGTGGGTTAAGGCTGGGTCTCATGCATTCTCTTCCCATCTTCATCTCGGACTCACTCTTTCTACTCCAAACTTTTCTCCTAGGCTGTGTGTCTGCCCCCTCTTGGCTCTTCTACCCACAAACAGGTGCCTTCTCTGTGGATCCTCGGTCTTCTTCCTTCCAGAGGAGGCGCCAGGCACAGCAAAGATCATCCCTTTCAGCCGCAGCTTCTCTCCACAGCACCCGCTTCTCAGCCACTGCAGCAGTGAAAGTGAATCATTTTAGGTGGGGGGCATGTTAAAAATGTCTAAGATGACATCGGCCATCACTGCGTGAGCTCTCACAGGCTGACTGGAGGTAGAAATTTCAGCAGAAGGCAAAAGCAAAGTGCCTACTATTTCCTCTGGTTGGTATACAGTATTTTAAAAAGTCCATGTCTAAATTTTTTTTTTTTTTGAGACAGGGTCTCCCTGCAGCCCTAGCTGGCCTAGAACTCACTCTGTAGACCAGGCTTGCCTTGAACTCACAGAGATTTGCCTGCCTCTGCCTCCCAGGTACTGGAATTAAAGGTGTGTGCCACTATGCCCGGCCTGTAGTTTAAAGTTTTATTTCATTAGTACCATCTATTGGCAAATGAAAGGTAAGAATTTTTAAAACTTTCATATGTTTTGTGGTACATGTCTGTATCTTTGTAGTCCACTCTGAGCTCTCCTGGTTTCTTACAGCAGATCAGGATGAACAAGGTCTCCACAACAACTCCTTCTCAGCAGCATTTACTGCAACATCTTGGTTCAGTCTGTCTCCTACAGAGATCTGTGTGGTAAGAGGGCAAAGAAGAGGCTCCATCACTGAGATACTTTCTGCAGTGAGGGAAGGAAGAATTTCTTGAGTTATACCTGCCTTGATGGCTTGTTAGCTTTACTGTTTCCATTTCTTCAATATATTTTCCTCTTGTCGAAGCCTTATTTTGGGATTCTTTGCACATCTGTACTTTATCTTTGCCAAGTTGTTCAAGGAGCTGATGCATTTCATTTCCTGCATTATTGCATCCAGGAGAACCTTCCAATTTATCATGAACTATGGTGATCCAGTATGAAGCTGCAGTAAAAGGATGCTGAGTTGGAAACAGTAGGTGTCAAATAATGACTTCCTTGTCAGACTATAGGCTATATATAAGAAGAAAGTAACCACCAACTAAAAGCGACTTTAGATAAATAATAACATGAAATTCTCATTAATTGGCGGGGGAGGGTTTGAGATAGGGTCTTACTACATAGTCCTAGCTGGCCTGGAACTCACTAAGTAGGACCAGAATAGCCTCAAACTCACAGAGATCTATGTGCTTCTATCTACTGAGTGCTGGGATTAAAGGCATGTGCCACTACACCTGGCTTCCATATGTGGACATTTTAATAAGTTATAGTAATGACTCCAGGATATATTTCACTTAATGATGAAAGACAGAGCTAATCTTCTGTGAACCATTTCTGTGGTATTTATCATGTGGCTATGAGGCCCAAACTGCTTTACAAGATGCCTCTGATAATCATAATAAAACATAGTAATGACTCTTCAAATGTTCTCTGTAACTAAGCGCTCTGCTAAAAGAGTCACATGTTTGTGTCACACAGTAATTCCGATCACTGTGCAGTAGATGCCCATTCTCCTCATTTTACACATGAGAAGACTGAGGCTTAGTGAAGTTTAGGAACTTGTTCATGGACAAACATCTGGACATTGAGCCCCACGTCCAGAATGTGTCTTTGCCTGATATTGTCTCAAAGGCACATATATTGCAGCCTCCCCTTCCAATTCATATAAACTGTGGTTTCTTAAACTTACAAAGGAGCTCAGACAGGTCTGCTATCAGATATCACATGAACTTGTGTTGCCGTGGAACCCCCCAAAGCTTCAAGTGACAGACTTTCCTCTGAAAGGAAGAGAGATGTTTGCCCTCCCTAATATGCTTGTGTGTAAATGAATAAAAGTTCATAAAGTGGGGCTGGAGAGATGGCCTAGTGGTTAAGAGTGCCGACTGCTCTTGCAGAGGACCTGGGTTCGATCCCCAGCACCCACATGGCGGCTGAGAACCGTCTTTGACTCCAGTTCCAGGGGAATCTGACACCCTCTTCTGACCTCTGCGGCAATGCATGACATGGGTGCACAAACCTACATGCAGACAGTACATTCAAACACATACAAGAATAAAAAAAAAAGTTCATAACGTAAGAGATTTGGGCTGGAGAGATGGCCTAGTGGTTAAGAGCGCTGACTGTTCTTGCAGAGGACCCGGGTTCGATCCCCAGAATCTGCATGGTGGCTGAGAACCGTCTTTGACTCCAGTTCCAGGGGAATCTGACACCCTCTTCTGACCTCTGCACGCAAACCTACATGCAGACAGTACATTCATACACATATGAAAATAAATAAAATTTAAAAAAAAGTAAGAGACTGTGTAAATACCCTGATTTCTCCTACTTTGTGTTCAATATTTAATGTTTATTAGAGTTTTTTTGTTTTGTTTTGTTTTTTTTACGGGATCTCCTTGTAGCCCCAGCTGGCCTGGAACTCACTCTGTAGACCAAGGTGGCCTTGTCACAGAGATCTGCCTGCCTCTGCCTCCTGAGTGCTGGGATCATGTATTATTTTTAAAAGACTCATGTGTATCAAACCAGGCGTGTTGACACATACCTTCAATTCCATTATTGAACAGGCAGAGGCAGGTGGATCACTGTGAGGTTGAGGCCAGCCTGGGATGGTCTACATAGTGAGTTCCAGGCTAGCTGGGGCTACTTAGTGAGACTTGTCTCAAAAAACAAAATAAGCCGGGCATGGTGGCACACACCTTTAATTGTCACATGATATCATTATGAGTAAGGTGGCTGTTGCTGTTGCTGTTGGTAGTGGTGGTGGGGTTTCTTCATGAAAACTTCAAGAGCATAGACTTATAAATAAAAAAATAGGTTAATAAAGTTCTAGGTATGTGACTTAGTAGTAAAGTGCTTGTCTATAGCAAGCATAGATGTAGTATACATATTCAGAGAGAGAGGGAGAGAGAGAGAGAGAGAGACTGTATTTATTTACTTCTAAAGTGTTGTGAAGTTCCTTGGTTAACTTTTTATTGGATTAAATACACATGATCTTGTTTTGTTACTTGTTTTGTTTTGTTTTTGTTTTTGTTGTTTTGTTTTGGCCTATATAGACCAGGCTGGCCTTGAACTCACAGAGATCCACCTGCCTCTACCTCCTGAGTGCTGGGATTAAAGACACGTGCCACCACACCTGGTAAATTTGAATTTTTTAATACATTTCAAGTTGATGTGTGTGTGTGTGTGTGTGTGTGTGTGTGTGTATGCAATGATGTTCTTGTTGAAAATTTGTTAATTGTCAATGTTTGGATTTCTTTGTGTGTTCTTTGTTCTTTCTACGGGGTGATGCATTTGTTCTTATGCAAAGACATATTTCTTCGACTTCCAGAGCTTCGTGGTATATTTTTAAGCCAGCTTCATTCTTTTTGTCCAAGATTACTTTTGAGCCTCTTATGGGTTAGCTTTTTTTATTTTTTAGTACTAGTACTTCAAGTATTATTTATTAGCTTTTACTTCTTCTTTTGAGAACTGTCTAGTTCATTGACCCATTTGTTGATTAGATTATTTGTTTTGTTGATTTTTAATTCTTGTAGTTCTTTATATATCCTATATATTATTCACATGTCTGATATGTAGTTGACAGAGATTTCTTTTCCATTCTATAGGTTGTTTCTTCACTCTGGTGATTGTTTCTTTTGCTATACAGAGATTCCTTAACTTTTTTTTTGGTCTTTTTAAAAATTTTTATTTATTTATTTATTTTGTTTGTGCATGTAGGTTGGTGCACCTGTGTCATGCAATGCTGTGGAGGTCAGAAGAGGGTGTCAGATTCCCCTGGAACTGGAGTTAAAGACAGTTCTCAGCTGCCATGTGGGTGCTGGGGATCGAACCTAGGTCCTCTGCAAGAGCAGTCAGCGCTCTTAACCGCTAGGCCATCTCTCCAGCCCTTTTTTTCGTCTTTTTTGAGCCAGGGTCTCCCTGTAGTTCCAGCTGTCCTGGAACTTACTATGTAGACCAGGGTGGCTTTGAACTCACAAAGATCTGCCTACCTCTGCCTCCTGAGTTTAAAGGCGTGTAACACCAAGCCTGGCTTTATTTATTTATTTATTTATTTATTTATTTATTTATTTATTATGTATGTATGCATATCTCTGTATGTGCATGTAGTGTTCATGTGGCAGTCAGTGGACAAATTCTGGGACTGTGTTCTCCTTCCAGCATGTAGGTTCCAAGGACTGAACTCAGGTCACTGGGCTGGGTAGCAATCCCCTTACCCACTGAGCTCTGTCACTGGCCCCTATACAGGGCTTTGTAATTTTGGGTAATCCTTGTCAATTTCTGCAATTATTTCTTGTGCTATTAGAGCCCTTTACAGAAAATCCTTGCTTACACCTATATCTTGAAGAGGTTTCTCTAGGAATTTCCAAGTTTCAGATCTTATGTGAAAATCCAGTTTTCTCAGATAACAGGTCATCAAGGCTGTAGACCCCTTTGTTAAAAATTGGGGCTGGAGAGATGGCCTAGCGGTTAAGAGCACCGACTGCTCTTACAGAGGACCCGAGTTTGATCCCCAACACCCACATGGCGGCCAAGAACCATCTGAAACTCCAATTCCAGGAGAACTCCAGTTCCAGGGGAATCCGAGACCCTCTTCTGACCTCCGCGGCATTGCACGACACGGGTGCACAAACTTGCATGCAGACAGTACATTCATACACATACAGAAATAAATAAAATAAAAAATTAAAAAAAATGAGTGGGCCATAGCTGCATGGGTTTATTTCTGGCCCTGTGTGGATTCTATTGGTTTGCATGTCTGTTTTCATGTCAGTGCCATTCTGTTTTTGTTACTGTGGTTCTGTAATATAAATTGAAACCAGGTATTAAGATTCTTCCAGCATTGTCTTTCTGCTAAATATTGTTTCAGTTCTTTGGGTTCTTTTGCATTTCCACATGAATTTTAGGAATATGTTTTTTTTCTAGTCTGGTGAAAATACCATTGGGATTTGATGCAGGTTGTGTTGAATTGTAGCTTGCTTCCACTAATATAGTCATTTTCACAAGGAAGTAGTAGATCTCTATAATGAAATCTTTAAGACACTGAAGAAAGAAAATGGAGATGATAAAACAGAAATATCTCTCCTACTCATGAATCAGCAGAACTAATATTTGAAAACCTGAGAATCCTTGTACTAGAAGAAGGAGCTGAGATATAAAGGCATAGAGAATCTACTCAACTGGAAGTATAGCAGAAAATTCCCCAGAGAAATAGACATCATGTACTTATATACATACAGGTAACACCTGACACACATAATAAATAAATAAATATAAATAAATAATCATAAATATCTCAAATACATAATCTAATGATGCACCTCAAGACCCTATAAAAACAAAGAACAATCAGAATTCAAAAAATGGCAAAAATACCAAATATCAGGGAAGAAATTAACAAAATGGAGACTAAAAGAATAAACATGGAGTCTGGTAAAAGGTTTTCCTTTGAAAAAATAATATTCATGTTTTTTATAATTCTTTGTTTATTATTTCTTCTTGCACCTTACATCTTCCTTTTGGATGATTGTTTTTATCTTTGAACAGCAATTTTACAATTGCACTATCGTAGGCTTATCAGAGACAGCTTTTTGTGTGTTTTCTGTTTCTGAAATTGTCTTGAATATCTCAGTAAAAATTCTAGCTTAACAGTTATTACCGTGTTTTCTTGCTTCCATTATTGCTTTGATAAGTGAGCAGTTAATACAATTGCTGCTTTTTTGTGGGTAACATGTTACCTAATTTTTTATGATTCTTATGCTTACTCCTTTGTTCATTTTAAGGTTTGTTTGTTAAGTTTAATTCTGCTGCATCAAGGTATAGATTTTTTTTTTTATTTAACATGCCTGGGATGTATTGAACTTCTTACATCTGACAGCTTGTGTTTTTTATTAGTTCTGGAAATTTTCAGGGAGTACTTCTTTATGTAGTATCTCATCTTCATTTTATGTCATGATAATTTATGTAAGGTTGTATTTATCTTCAAAATATCAAGGTATCTTTCTTATTCTCTTTTTTAATTATTTTTAAATATGTATTTTGTTCTTATTTTCTTAAAAAACAAACTCTATTGTATCATTTTACTGTGTAGAGATATTTATTGACTGCTACTGCTTATTCATTTACTAAGCATTAACATTTAGCAACAAGTCAATATTAATATGTTACAGCTGCTACTAGGTGCTGAACATATGCTGTTGAATAAGAAAGAAACAGTTCTCATCCTCTAGAATACTTAAAAAAATCCAGCTGGGTATGCAGTCCTAGAACTTGGGGGCTAAAGTAGGTGAGTCATGAATTTGAGCAAAATACAGAGACTGTATTTCAAATAAAAGTACATGCTGTGTTTGGTGGCATACACTTTTAATTCCAGCATTTGAGAGGCAGAGGCAGGCAAATCTCTGTGAGATTGAGACTAGCCTTGTTTACATAGGAGTTCCAGCCCAGTTGGGTGTACAGGGAGACCCTATCTCAATAACTAAAATAAAATAAAATAAAATAAAACAAAACAAGAGGCAACAACTGGAAACAAAACCCAAACCAAAAAATTGTCTATTGTCAGATTATATGACATGGTGACTTCTACTTGTTTATATGTGCTAGGTGCCAACCACCATGCTAATCACTCAAACACACTAGAATCTCATTTATTCTGTGGCAAACTTGAAGCTTCTTTATTAGGCACACAAACTTTTGACATTCTGCTCTTATTCTTTGTGGAAGTAACCATCTCTGAACTGGTTGGTTCCTCGATTCCTCTGTCAGTTAATTGTGACTCTCCACAGTGTTGTAGGTATAGCCTGAGAGAAGCGAGGCTATGTGGTGGGGATGGGGGCCGTGTGGTGGGAACGGGCCGTGTGGTGGGGACGGGGCCGTGTGGTGGGGATGGGGGCCGTGAACATTTTGATCACTCCTCATGTAACACATTTGTGCCCTCTGGGATTTTTCAGACATAATCAGAAATATGCCACTTAAAGACTGCTTGTTTTGAGACAGAGTCTCTCTGTGGCCCCAGTTGGCCTAGAATTCTCCATGTAGACCAGGCTGGCATCAGCAGACCTCTCCTGGCACTATAAACTTTTTTTTTTTTTTTTTAAATTAGTTTTTATTGATGCTTTGTGCATTTCATACATTTTTTC
>VZQC01000106.1:452716-505234 GCA_009823505.1 Rhizomys pruinosus | reverse complement strand
CCTCCGCCTCCCCCTCCTCCTCCTCCCCCTCCTCCTCTTCTTCCTCCTCTGTCTCCGTCTCTCTCTTTTTCTTTCTGTGTTTCTCTGTCTCTGTCTCCCCCTAACACTCCACCTTTCTCCAAGGTCTCATTATACAGCCCAGGCTGGCCTGGAACTTACTATCCTCCTGCCTCAGCCTCTTGAGTGCTGGTCTTACAGGGGTGCACCACCACCTGTGGTTTAAGACTTTTCTTTTTAAAGTCTGCATCTTTAGCCTCAATACTGTTACACATATGGGACCAAATCTGTAATATTTCTAAAAAGATTTTAATTTTTCCTGCATTTTTAATTATTCTAAACACACATTTAAAACCTAAAAAGGAAAGATATAATTATGATGCTGAATAAAAGGCTGTACCAAAAAATAAGATTGTGACATTTTGCCAAATGTATAATAGGACGTCATGAGAGATATAAATGTGGAATTCTGCGTGTGATCTTGCCCATATGTGTGCCTACTTCCGTATTTCCCCAGCATGATGGACTCTTAGCCCTCTGTACCATAAGCCAAAATAAACTCTTTCTTCTAGAAGTTGCCTTTAGTTATAGTATTTATCCTAGAAACAGAAAACCCACTAATACAAGCAAGCCATCAGCGCTCTTAACCACTGCCCCATCTCTAGCTCTCTGTTTGAGTTGTATCAGCATTGAGTTTTACCAGACCTTTCAGCCATGAGAAGATCACTGATTCTTGACAGCAGGACTAATTTAGGTGATTCATTGATTCATTAATCAACATGGTTAGTTCAGCAGCGATTTATATTGGAGAATCAGAAATAACTCCTTTTTTAAAATTTGTTTTGAACTTTATGTATAAAAGTGTATTGCCTGCATACATGTAAGTATACTCATGTTGTACAATGCCCATGGAGGTCAGAAGAAGGTGCTGAGTTCCCATGGAACTGGATGGACAGTTGTTAGCCGCCATGTGGGTGCTGGGGATTGAACCCAGGGCCTCTGCAAGAGCAGCCGGTGCTCCTAACTGCTGAGCCATCTCTCTAGCCCAGAAAGAACTACTTTAAAGAAATCTGGATTACTTGTTGTATGAGTTACTTTTCTCATTGCTCTGACCAAGTATCTGACAAGAAGTAGCTTAAGGAAGGGATAGTTTATTTTGGCTTACAGTTTAAGAAGGGATATGTCCACCATATTGGAGAACACGTGTCACAGGAGTGTGGGGTGTCTGGTCACATTGTATCCACAGTCAGTAAACAAGAGTCTACTAAAAAAGAGTCTAAAAAAGCTGGGACTAGGTATGGACTTTCCAGCCAGCGCCCAGGGACTCACTCCTTCAGCAAGGCTCCACCTTCTAAAGGTTCCAGAACCTTCCTGAACAGTGCCAGCAGGGAGCAAGTGTCCAAACACATGAGCCTATTGGGAGGCATTTTACATTTAAACCATAACACTTAGTATCAAGCCACTTACACATCCTGTCTATTGAAGCATAGCTTACACAAACTGTGTCTTGTGGGCTTGAGTGTCATGAATCTTGACAACTGTAAAAATTCATGTGACATTCACCCAAATAACATGGTTTCTCTGGGAAAAGCCAGTCCATACTGTAGACCACTTTCTGAATTTTGTGATGATAACTTCATTTTGGCCATATCTAGACTGCATGTGGATGGAAATATCCACTATTTCTTTGTGACTAGCCACATTTACTTATTCCATAATTAATAAGAGGTATTGATTTTTCATATTTGACCTCATGAAAACATCCAAATCAAAGCAGTGTTCTTAGTGAATATTTGCTTTGCTCCCTGGAAAATATAGGAGAATCTGAACTATGATGCTAAGTGCAGAGTTTTCATTGGCAAATCATGTTTCATCCCAAATCAGATGTTTTGGTCTTTTTTTCTTTACGCTGAATTGACTCTAGCATGCAGTTGAGCTGGTAAACTCATAAACATTAGAGCTAAAAGGGCTTTAGAATCACCCAACTCACCAACAGCCAATAAGCTTCTGCTCTCAAGGCACCACTGTGCCAGACAGACTTTCAAGGTAGAGTGGGGACCAGAAGGAGAAGTTGTCTGCCTGCATGAGATGCATATAGCAAGAGAGACAGCAAATGACAGTGACATTTCATGAGCTATATGATGGGGGGGCTTGGGAGATGTCATGAGGTCTGTTAACCCAGCTTTGTCAGATGGTCACAGAAGGCACCCTTGAACAACAAATGTCTAGGCTAGAATGGAAAGAATGATCAGGAGCAAGAAAATGAAAGAGACAGAGAGATAAAGAGCGATGAGGAGCACTGACCACAGAGACCAGAGTGAGCAGGAATAAGGAGGTGACGGCATCGGGCCTGGGAAGTAACTCCAAGGAACGACTGCAGCTCAGTAGTGACTATGAAGGGTCAGAAAAGAAAACAGCACAAGTAGTAGTGGCCTCCCAGCCATTTAGGAGTCTCCAGTCCATTCTGAAATCAGAAGTGGCACTGAAGGGTTTCGAGTATATTGTTATACCATCAGACTTGTGGAAGCGATGTGGAGAATGAGGAGAAGGAAGTAAGACCGGGTACATGGAGACATCTTAGAGGCCATTGATTGAACCAAGACGGTAGAGCTAATGAGAAGGAAACTGAATTACATGAGATCTCAGAGGTGATCACATCAAGATTTTGTAAAGGAGAACTGATGTTCAGGAAGAAAGATAACTCAAAGATTCCTCACAGATTTCCTATTTAAGCAATGACCATTTGTTAATGCTCTTTCCCGAAGGAAAGAGAAATGAGAAGACTTTGTGTGTGTGTGTGTGTGTGTGTGTGTGTGTGTGTGTAGTATAGTGATGCACAGGTGGAAATACTGAGGCCAATTTTTAACACAAAGACTTTTTCTACTACTTGTAAGACATCTAGATTTCCAATGATGACACTTAGATGTCCCATGTCTGAAGCTCAAGAGAGAAAGGAGAGTTCAACTAGTTCTGTAAATTTGGTCATGATCCACAAATAATAGTTATTGAAATGACAGTAGGAGAAATTTTCCCACAAAACATGTAACTTAGAGGGATAATTAATATATTGTTTTCTTTTTTAAATTTTTTATTTATTTACTTATTTTTTATTTTTAAGGGATTCTACAATATAATGACACAGTTGTTTGCAGATAACATTGATGTTACTCAGTATGTCATACAATTGGGTAATTGGTGCATTTTGCAAGTATCTATGTCCAAATTTTGAACAACCCAAGGTTCCCATAGTCCAGTTGGAGAAGCTTGTATGCACAGGCATGTTAATCAGTTAGGAGTCCAGACTATATTCCTGTAGTCTCTCGATTCACCCATATCTCTCTGCAGCCCTTACAATCTACCACGCCTCCTCTTCTGCAGTTTGTTTTTGGGAAAGGGGCACAAGTGGGTGAGAAGAAAACAGTCTAATTTCTTTGGAGTTGTCATTTTGGATTCCATCTGTTGAGGTTGTTTCCCTTCATGGGTTGACAGCTTTTCCAGTGATACCCTTTTTTAGTCATACTAACAAAGCACAAGCTATTGGATGTACAGGCATTTAAGCAGTACCAATTATTATGTCAAGCTAAGCTGTGAGCATAGACACAGATGCTTGGATGGTATGCTAATCTGCAAACTGTGGTTTCTCTATAAAGGGTGACAAGTTCTTATTGTGGCTTATAACATCTCCTAACCACTACGAGGAATAAGCTTGTGGCATCTTTTTTTTTTGCTTTTTTTTTTTTTTTTCTTTTTTGGTTGGAAGTTCTTCACTCCAAGGGAGCGAAGCTTCCATAGCCCAATTAGATTTGGGATATAATAGCCACTTGACTGCCACTGTGGCACAGTATCTCCAGGCAGTTGAGGCTGTAGCTGCTGTAGCCTATATTGATGGAGGAGTCTTGCTTGTCTCAGGGAGACCAATATTTTGCGTCTTGCTTTAGTGGCCTTTTGTAATGCTCTCTGGCATTCAGAGGCCAGTTGTCCGCTTTAGCAAGTGACGTCTCCTAACATTTTTTCATGCTCACATCAGGTTTTCGACAACAGGGACTTACTGTCTTTCTCCTTGCATATACACCACTTATAGGCAAAAGGCCTTTCTTTATAATTTGGGGGGGGGCGGGTTTTGAATCCCCTAGCCAACATCTCCTAGGAGAATAATTCATTGCTGATGTCTAAAGCCTTTCAGTAGTCATATATTTTGCTTAATTACACAAACTTATAAAGACTTTCAAATTGAATTTGGCTCTAGTTAGGGATATATCCTTTCACAGTTCCTATGCCCTATCAGTCAATTAAAAAGGGTAGTTGTGCCTGTTTTATAGGAAATACCACACTGTAAAAATTGGCTCTTGTTTACAGTTAGGGAGTGGTTTAATACAACACCCATCTAAAATGCCTGAAAACATTACAACTATGGCTATGCAGGATGGATGGGGAAATGCCAGCAGAGAGGATGACCATCTGAACATTAAAGAAGAGGAACCTCAGACTGCCTGAGTCACAGGACACTGCGCATCTCTTCTGAATAATTTTGGGGTTAACTGTTTATAATGGTCCCTAATTGAAGTTTACCTTTCCGATACTGAGAAACCTTCCTACCTCTCCTCCTTTATAGGACAAAGAAGAAATCTATATATTCTATTATATATCTAATATATTATAATATATATATATATATATATGTGACACCCACACCCATACATACACACACTCATAAATAATAATTTAAAATTTTAAAAAGAAATATAATTCACATAAAATGCATCTGAAGACATGTAGAGGAGATAAAACTAAGGTACATTAGCCTTCTGCAAGGCGATTTCAACTAACTTGGCTCTGAACACTGGATATTCTGTTGGCGTTTCCAATAGGCTCATAAGATGCAACAATTCTGTGCATAGAGTTGTGGTATAACCAAGTATCTTTCTATGCTGATTCATTAATATCATTTTTAGAGAACATTCCAGGTGCAATGCCCTTGGAATTTTACACTTGTTTTCCTGACTTAACACAGCTTAAATTTTGATGGTGCTATTGATGGATTCTAACATAACTACAATTTTGTTTTATTGGAGTGTTATGCAGTAGAAGACATTAAATCACTTAATGAAGCTTTGGAAATATCTCCTGTCTTTCCCTCTTCCTCTACGTATTTACAGCTTTGGAAAGGCTGTGGCAAAAGGGTGGTTATTAAGTCATTTAACTGGCATAGGAATCTAGCTTGTGATGATATGTAGTATTTGTTCAATTAAACAATATTTAGAATTTAGCAATAGAAGAAGCATCCAGATATCCCATTAAAGCAAATAAACTGGAACATTCTAATTTGTTTCATGGTTTTGCCTAATGTCTATGATGTTGACTTTTAATGGCATCAAGATCTCTCAGATGAGATTGAGCTCATATTTTAGAATATTTCCTACTTAATCAGATGCTTGCATATACCTCAAGCCTCACATCAAAATAAAGCTGGTTATCTTATACTAACTGAACAGGCCTGTGGCAAAGGTTGAATCATTCCAAGCCTATGTCTCTTGGATGCCTGTCTTGCTTCATAGCATTGTTTATTTATTCATTCAGGAAATATTTATTGACTGTCTTCAAAGAGTCAGGTACGGCTTTATCACCTGGGGTAGAACAGAGAAAGATAAGAAGTCGAGCTTGTCTACTAGGGTCCAGCAGGGTCACCATCAAGAAAGTTGAATTCAGATGCTGTTTTCCTCATCTAGTTCAGTCTGGTATCATATTACTTTGCTTTCTCTCCATCTCTGTCTGTCTCTGTCTCTGACTGTCTTCTAATTTAGTTGGCCATCAGTTCAATTAGTCAGATGGTTTTGCACATCTCTGCTCCACCTCCCTCCTAGGATGGATAGCCCTAGATGAGATTGTCTCTCTAACCTAGTTTATTACACCACTCCTTATCTGGCTTTGATGTTTCTTCTCTCTGTCTAGTCCCACCCTTAAGCTACCATTATCTTTTTAAAGCACAGATCTGATCAAATATTATACTCGAGAATCTTTAATCACCATTGTTTATGGGGGCTATATGATCTTTGAATGGATTTGAAATCCTAATCTTATTTCATGTATTCTCTTAATCTAATATTCCACTTCTTTCTACACTCCTTTCTGAATTTCTCTAAGAGACACTACAAACTTGTCATTCCCTGTCCCTGTGGTCTATGCCCATTCATCATATATTGGCTTAGAATCCCTTTACTCACGTGATTTTACTTTATTGTCATTAAAAATACTCATTACATTCATATTTTTCCAAACTGAAGGATTATCAGTCCTACTGTTGCTCTATTTCCATTTCAGCACTAATCATATATTATGAAAATTAAATATATGTGTATTTATTCTGAGCTTCTAAGGAAAGTATCAGCAAACTTTCTGCAAAGAGCCTTGTGGGTCAAGTGGACGCTTGCCAAGCTCTTAACTTAGCCATCATACTGAAAGCACCCACAAAAAGCTGGGAAAAATAATTGTTTCCATAGAAATTCATGAATATAGACATTTAGATGTCATATCACTTTCATGAAATGCTTTTCTTCTTTTGCTTTTCATCTAACCATTCAAAAACTTAAAACTTTTCTTAGCTTGTGGCTCATGAACAAGCACAGTATTATCCTATGTTCCATATTTTGACCACTCTGTTCCAAACGGTAGGTCTAGTTCATAATTCTTTTCCAACACCACTGGCAATGATCAACCTACCTGGCACTAAATGAGTTTGATAAATTGAGCTTATGGAAACACTATGTATCACTTTAGGATCTCTTCCATCACAAACTGCAGTGGTATGATATACTAAACATGAAGAGTAGCTGGAAAATCATTTTTAAGTTTTATTCCTTGCTTGAAAACTTTCTGAAATATGTTATTCTAATTTTCTGCCCTAGTAAGTAGTTTAGTGAATATATGTAATGATTATCTTGCAGTGCCCCCAGGTTATGATTTAAGATAAGAATTATAACAGTGTAGCCAAGTAAACATAGGTACAGAAGGCATATATAGCTAATTGAACCCCAAATGCATATAGGTGGGGGCTACTCCAGAAATTGCCCTTTTTGATGCAGAGATTGTCTGTGATATATAGTAATTTTCCAGTCAGCTTGTTTCTCTGTAAAATGGTAGACTGGAGCCAAAGTCAAAGGGCAAAAAAAGCAAGTAATGAACTTATTGGTCAGATTCCAGTTCTATTGCTCCTGACATAGGGAACTCTGAATGTTGATATTGTAGATTTCTTTAATTTTTCTTCCTATCCCCTCACCCAAAGCAATCAAAATTGCAATGCTGTTCAAGGAAGAAACACTGGAAACAAGAAAATTTACAGTATTTACCTAAGGGGAAGAAAAACAGCCATCCACAGTATGAAAGTCTAGTTTAATTAACTAATTGAAAGTTCCTTTTAAATTAGAATGTCAAAATTGACATTCCAAAGAGCATGATAATATCTCCATGTGCATAAACACAGAGCCTTGTAGGCTTATTTTTCCCCAAATAAATCTCACTCCTGAAAGAAAATTCCCTTTTTCCCCACCATGGTGCAGTAGTAGAAAGATCACTCATCTACATCAGGTCTATGTCCAGTCTATAAATTCTATATATAAAATTATATTCTTAGTTTATTCTTTGAAAATTTCATATAAGTGTACAATATATTTTGATCATATTCACCTCTACCATGTCCTTTCAACTCTCCCTTGGAATACCCCAACCTATCTCCATTTGATTTTATTAATTATTACTAGGATGAACTCACTGAGTCCAATTAGTGATGACAAACATGAGGGGGTGTGGGGCCATCCATCCATGGGCCATGGGCGACCTTTGCCAGCACCCACATCCCCAAAGGACAGTGACTCTTCCTTAATAGTCATCAACCACTCCTCAATTAAGGTAGGGCTCAGGACGCCCTCTCCCAACCAGGCTGGAATTTTGACTGGATTGATCTCGTGATGCTCTTATACAGATAATCAATGCTGTGTGCAGCAGTCATGCTGTGTCCAGAAGCAGGGAGTTCACAGCTCTCTTGCCCAACCATTCCATTCTTTCCAATGTAAACTTTTAAATCCATGCTGATAATAATACCCCATAAAATTGCAATGACATTTAATGCTGCACACATTGGCTAGATCTGCGTAAATGGAGTTCTCATTGGGATGGGCTTACTCTACCTACTGACAAGCATCCAGTCACAGGAAATGATCGGAATATAGTCTCAAGTTTCATATTTCTCATCATTTTAAGGAAGGACATCAAGAGATGGACTTGTTTCACTACTTGAGCTGGATGTGGTGCCCCACACCTTTAATCCCAGCACTCTAGAAGAAGAGGCAGGAGGATCTCTGTGAGGTGGAGGCCAGCCTGGTCTACGTAGTGAGTTCCAGGCCAGCTGAGGCTAGAGGGAGATCTTGTCTCAAAAACAGAACAAACAATCCCCTCAAATCCTTATTTTTATAAATAAGACTATTACAACTATGTTGGAAAAAAGAAAATTGTGCAAGGGGCCCACTGTGTCCTTGTATTTGAGGGGTCAGTAGCTGGCTGCCTGTTCTAGTTTGCTTTCAGTTGCTATGGCAAACACCATTAGCAATAGCAGTTTGTGAAGAAAAGGGTTAATTTCACCTTAGACTTTGAGGTAAGGGTCCATTGCTGACACAAGTAAGGATCGAGCTCAAGCAGGAACAGAGGCAGGAGCTGTGGAGAGCTGCTTAGTGGCTAGCTTCTTAGCTTCTTATCAGCTTGCTTTCTTATACAGCCCAGGACCTATTGCCTACAGATGGTACCCCAGCAGAGGGCTAGGCCTTCCCACAGCAATCATGAATCATGATAGCCTTGCACACAGGACCACAAGCCAGTCTGATCTAGTCAGTGCTTCAGTTGAGGTTACCTCTTCCCGGGTCACACAAGTTTATCATAGCAACTTGTGTCAAATGGAGAATAAACCTAGCCAGCACAATGCCCATTAGAGAATTGTTATTAATGGGAGAAATCTATTTTGGTCTGTGGATTCTTGAACAAGTGTATGCAAGTGTAAGGAAGTTCTAAACAAGGGCATTGCCTTCCTTAATTAGCATAAAAATTTATAAACTAGAAACAAATTTAACACCCATTTTATATCTAGAGGCTTTGTCCCCAAATAGTAGCCAGTATTTAAAGAAACTGACCTAGATTCTGCATGCAATAAAGATGGAGAGGAAAGGTTTTAAGAAAAAAATCAGTGAAAGGGGGTTTCTGTTACCTTGGTAGTTGTTTTTCTTTACCAAGTTTTTAAACATTGAATTTAGGGCAGGGCATGGTTAGGGACACACTTTTAATCCTATCACTCAGAAGATCTCTATGAGTTCAAGGCCAGCCTGATCTATCATCTATCTATCTATCTATCTATCTATCTATCTATCTATCTATCTATCTATCTATCTATCTATCGTCTATCTATCATCTATCTATCATATCTATCTATCTATCTATCTATCTATCTATCTATCTATCTATCTATCTATCTATCTATCTCTATGAGTTCCTAGCCAACCGGGGTTCCATAATAGGTCCTTGTCTTAACTAACTAACTAACTAACTAACTAACTAACTAACTAACTAACTAACTAACAGCCTCTCTCAGAATTGTGAGCATGAGAATGACAAAAAGAAGGCTGCTTACAATTTAGATCTCCATATCATGTCAGGTGGGAGTGTGGGTGGGAGAACCTCCAGGAGGCAGAGGTGAGGGTAGGGGTGGGGTGGGTTGTGGAGTGCTCAGCGGTAGTAGTAATGGAGAACAGTTCAGAAGAGAAAGCTACTGAGTGCGAGAGAGCGTAAAGCTAAGCTGCTTATGGCCGAAGGAAGGGAAGGGTTGGAGAATGCAGATAGGATAAGTCCTGTAGATCATATGATGTGAATTACATAATAAATACTTCCTAAGGACACACACACACACACACACACACACACACACACACACACGTCCTTATCAGAAAGCAGAACCAAGGGTAGTAGCCAATTCCATAAGTGCCAATTCCATACAAATCAAACCAGCCTTAACATAGGTGGCATTTTTTTTGTTGTTGTACCTAAGCCAGTGTTGGGAGGGGACAGTGTGCTAGTAACGTGGCATAGAAGGGCCACCGGCCTAACACTTAATTTTGTAAATCCAAGAGTTGAGAGAACAGTGGTGTTTCTCTTGGCCTTTCAAACTATCACCTTGTCCCTTTCTTGGCACATAACTTTGTCATTAAAGCTTGCACTTGGCACAACTCTGATTCATCAGGGAAGATAGAACTCTGTGTTTGCATGCTTTAAGGCAGAGTGAAGTCTACTTTGGCAAGCCTCACAAGGAAAGAAAGAAAAGAAAATAAGAGCCATAAATCATCTGGAGGCCAGGATACAGGATTAAAGACACTTGATCCATTTTAGAAAGGACGTCTGCTAGAGTGTGTTTACCTAATGACCATGTACTAAACTGCTTTCAGACTCTGGTCCTTCCCATTAGGTGTGAGGTTGGGAAATGACGTCTTATGTGAGAGACTGCTGTAAGGAAAGGCTGACTTGTGTAGACTGTTGTGAGGGCTCGCTCCTTGGGGCCCTCTGGGGGCCCTTGTGTTTAGCCAGTATCTACCTTGAGAATCTCCCATTCTCATGTTTATATGAGAGGGTATCTTCAGAAATAATAAACACGTGTAACTTAATCCCTGCTGGTCTGTAGCAAGCAGAGAATGGAGTCTTTCCCATCTTATAGCTGTTCTGCTCCTTGCACATGACTAATGTCACAGTCTTGGTAAAAACCAGATTCTAAGGGAACATACACCTCTAGAAATTGAGAAATTTCTCTAAAAATGTAAGCTTTTAGATTTGTGTGCTCTGCAGCTGAACTTTAGTGAACTTTTCTTCCTTTTTTTTTTTTTTTTTTGATAGCCTAAGACAGCTACAAACACCTCAGCATGAGTCACCCAGGTAGTTATTGCCTGTTGATTTTGGGATAAAATGCTGCTGATCAAATCTATCATGTCCCTCTGTACATTGTGAAAGAAGAACAATGTATATATTTGCTCAGTTACACCAAAAGACCTAAGTGTAAAAAGAATTTGTTATTTGTTTTTAAATGGAATGATTCTGTGTCAAGAAATTTTGGAATCTATACAGACGTACAGTGAGATTTACTTCTCAGAGTCAGAAGAGCATCTTACCTGGGTTCATTTGTCAGAGTCAGAAGAGCATCTTACCTGGGTTCATTTGTCAGTGTCTAATTCGAAGTGACGTAGTCTGAACAAGGGGACCAGTGGGTGACGGTGCTTGCCACACAAGCCTGATGACCTGGGTTCAAGCTCTGGAACCAGGGAAATGTGAAAGGAGAAAACCAACTCCACAAAGTTGTCCTCTGACCTCCTCACATGTCCCCTCCTGTCCAAACATCATACACGTACGCACATATGCACAATAATAAATAAAGGAAAAGGAATCAGTGTTTTGTAGCTCCCTGTAACCTTTTTGCTATAGCTTGAATGTAGCCAAAAGCAATCCTTAAATGATGGCTTGCCAGTTAGTTGTTTCCGATTAGAATGTATTTACCCAAAGAGAGGAGAGAAGGAAACTAGCATTTATTTAGCTAGAGTTTCCTCTTTTTTTTTTTTTTTAATCTTTCTTGCATTTTTGTGATTCATCTACATCTTCACTTCTCATTTCAATCCAGACTCATTCACCCCTCCATGTCCCCTGCCCCCCACGAGTTCATGCAGTATGCCATTATACATATCTGTTGCCCTTCTGCGTTTTTTCTTTTTTTTTTTTTTTTAAATTATTTTTATTGATTGCTTTGTGCCTTTCATACATTTTTCCAATTTCAGTTCAGGCATATTTCCCATTCCCTTCCCTCCACCCCACCCCCCCACCCCACCCATCCCAGATCATGCATTTTGCCATAAACTGTCCTGCATCTTTCTCCAGTTTTTTTTTTTTTTTCAATTTTAGCTATAAGTGATAATCCATGAGTACAAGCATCCTTCATGCAAAAAAACCTATCTGCCGGGTGTTGTGCCCAAACACCTACAGCCCCACCATCCAGTGGGGGGGGTTACAGGTTGTTTGTTTCAATCAAGTGATCAAATGAGTGTCCAGGGACTACATTGTGTAGTTTCACCATTCCCCCATCGCAGCCCTTACATTAATTTACCACGCCCCTCTTCCGCAGGTTGTTCCCTAGGCTTAGAAAAGGGGCACAGGTGGATGAGAGGTTAAAACAGTTCCATCTCTTCTCTGAGCTGTTGACTTGGACTCTGGTCCAAGTTTCTGGCGTTTCCTTTCATGGGTGGACAGTTTGTCCAGGAATAACCTTTCGATACTACTAATGAAGAACAAGCAATTAGATAATAGGTATTTACGCAGCATAATAGTTATGGTAGGTTCCTTTAGCATAGACACATGTTTGGATTTTTTTTTTTTTTTTTTTTTTTTTTTTTTTTTTTTTTTGTTAAATATTATAGGGTCTTACTGTGGCTTTTTAACATCTAACCTGTAGAGGATGTAAGCTTGTGGCATCAGCATGGGTTATTTCTCCAAGGGAGATGAGCCAATAGCCAATGAGATTTGGGATATACGGGCAACATGGCTGCCACTGCTTGCACAGTATTTTCAGGCAGGTGAGGTGTAGCTGGTTGCTGATGGAGGAGTCTTGATTGGACTCTCAGGGAGACCCATATTTCTTTATTGGTTTAGTGGCCTTTGGTTAACACTCTCTGGCATTTCCAGAAGGGCCCATCTTCACTGCATGTATGGTCTCACTACATCCCTCCCATGTTAAACGTCAGGTCTCGGCATAAGCGGCAGCAGTGTCTTATTGCCTCTCCTCCGTAGGTATCCCAACTTAGAGGCAAGGAGCCCTTATCCCTTGTGGGGCCTTGGATCCCTGGCCAAAATCTCCTACATGGTTAGAATAATTCAATGCTGATGTCAGAGCTCCTGTATTTCATATTTTTCCTGAGGTCATAGCCTTCGGAGACTTTAGTGTATTTGGTTCTGAACAGGGAGTAATCCATTCCACAGTTCCCATGTCTCGTAGTCAATTAAAGGAAAAGCAGTAGTCTTTTTACCGGTTATAAGAGATTATCCTCTACAGTAGTTGTCTACCAATTTAAGTTGGGGGCGACCTCATCATTGTTTCATATTCTCTCCTTGTTCCTATGGGTGGGAAGGCAAGAAGTCTCTCATATCAGAAACCTTTGTGAAGCCTAGAAGGTTAAGTTTCATTAGGACTCATTATAACTAGTTGTTACATGTAGGATCCACACAGGGGTTCGATGTTTATGGCCAATCTGAGGCTTTTCTGCCTTTGAAATGTTCAGACGGGCAGCCTTTCAGTTGCGCACTTTTTGGATACATCCTTAACTCAAGCAAACTGTTATCTTTCTCTTCTAGCCGTTAAGTTGGTCGTTTTTGTCTGTTGGAACAAACAAATCTTTTTCCATAGTTGTTTTTTAAGATTTGAATTGCAGGGGTTTGAATGGAAAAGGTTTCATTTCTTTCTGTATCCCCCCCCTTTTTTTTAGCGTATGAGTCTCCAGAGAAGTTGTTGTATTATACATGACTTAGGGTGGAGTCAAGGCAAGATTTCATCAAATTCACCCATGTTTTTTGGGTGGGTGACTATATATGATTAACTTGGGAGGAAGCAAACTAAAACTGAAGATCCAAACCTGGCTCATACAATTTCAGCCACCTCATATTGACAAGGGGGCCAAGAAGACACAATGGGCGAGAAGAAAGCCAGCATCTTCAGCAAGTGGTGCTGCAAAACTGGATCACCACTTGTAGAAGAATGAAATTAAAACCCCTACCTCTCACCTTGTACAAAAGGTCAACTCCAGATGGACCCAAAGACCTCAACGTGAAACCCCAAAACTCTGGAGGGTGAAGAAGAAGCTTTGCAAGAACTCATACAAGAAATAGTTGTAGGAAAGACTTCCTCAATCAGACAGCAGCTGCACCAAGAAATAAGACTCGACAATTGACAAATGGGACCTCATTAAACTCAAAAGCTTCCTGGTACATCAAAAAAAAAAAAAAAAAGAAAACCCACAGAGTGGGGGAAACCTTCACAGCAGATACATCTGACAAAGCATTAATTTCCAGAGTATACAAGCTACTCAAAAAAAACAAAGGAAGACAGAAAAACAAATGAAAACACTCAAAAGATGGAGCAAAGATCGAATAGAGACTTACAAAAGAGGAGTGAGGTTGAGATGGACGAGAAAAACATCTTTTTTATTTTTTTTTTTTTATTTTATTATTTTTTGAGAACACATTAAGAAGTGTTCAAACATCTCTGATAATTAAGGAAATGCAAATTAAAACCACTCTCTGAGATACCACCTTCTCCAATAAGCTGGCTAAGGATCAGGGAACATGAATGATACCAAGTGCTGGAGAGGTTGTGGGGGAAGGGGAAAAACACTCATCCATTGCTAGGTGGGAATGTAAACTTGTACAGCCCCTATGGAAAGCAGTGTGGAGAACCCTTAGAAGACTCAAATGAGCCTTCCATTTGACCCCGTCAACCACTCCTGGGTATTATACCCACAAGACACAACTTACTGCAAAGATACATGACAAGCTCATGTTTATTGCAGCTCTGTTCACAATAGCAAAAAGCTGGAACCAGCCAGGTGCCCTTCAAACTGACGAGGGATTGTGGATAGAGAAAATGTGGGTACATGTATACAATGGAATACTATGCAGCAGTAAAGGAGGGACAACATCATGAAATTTGCAGGAATGGATGGAGCTGGAAGACATTCTGTTAAGTGAAGTGTAACACAGTCCCAAGAAAACAACAAACGACAAATGTGTGCCCTCATATGTGGATGCTAGTCACCAACAACCCAGATATAAATATTTCTCATGGGAGGGAGGAATAGTAAAAGAACAACAGAAAGACTGCATACAGAAATGGACTGAAATGGTGGATTGTGGAATTGGAAAGGGGGGATGGGTGGGAGAGGGAACACGGGTGTATATTCTGATTTAAGGCATATTTAATTGACGTGAGTTCACGCAAGTACCCAGTTTGCCTAGACACTGTTACAGGACCATGGTGTTTTAGGGACTTACTTAGTAAAAGTAAAAGTAAACATGTGTATATTAAACAACATTGGTTTACAGAATCTGATAAAAATGGTAATGCATCTGAATTAAATGGAGATATAATTCGCTGTTGCCCACATTTGCTTTACATAAAATCTGTAGAGCAAGAACTTTGGGATTGACACATACAAATGTTCTCTATAATTTCTCTGTTGTACAGTATCACCTTGTAGCATTCTCTTTAAGATGATTTAGAGTTTCCTCTTTTAGAGTGTTTTCAGTATAATGATGCATACACTCAAGAAGTATATCGTGAGTAAATATTTGTGGGATGAATACATAAGCAATTAACCAATGGTGTAGTGCTCTGTTAGATTCGAGGGACAATGGGAGCCTTTCAAACACATTCACCTACTGTTTGCTGGAGCTGAGGACATACCGATAGAGGAAATGCTGACTGACCTATGACCAGAAAGGTATCTTTGCATCCTCCAACGTGCTACTGAGATACAATCACAGTCTAGTTGGGAAGAAAAAATTAAGGGCTACAACTGGCTTGTCTTTCTGAGATACTTGGCCTTTGGTCCTGGACCATATGAGCTTCATCTAGTGGTTTGGGAACTTGACAGCTAAAGAGAATCTCCAGTTTCAAATGTCTCTCCCTGAAGTATATAGCAGCCAAACAGAAACCCCAGTTTCTATTTGTACTTTGGACCATCTGAGGTGAAAAAAAATATATACATATATTATGGTATTTTATGTCCATTTTTTTTTTATAGCTTATACAATGAAAATGGCCTCCACCAGAACATTTAACCAGCCACAGTGGTGAAGCTTGGTATTTCAGTTAACGTCTTTATTTTCTTATAAGCTCCAAACACAAACATTAATCTTACTGCATAGCTGTCCTTCCAGTCATCCTTGCTAGGCCCTGCGAGGCTTGCCTTGCTTGGATTCATCCACGTCCAAGTAAGCCATGGATGTTTGGAGAGGGGAAGGGCAAGATTCGGTTGATGGTGCTGCCTGTCTGTTGACTAAGCAGTAGGTGCCTTTCTTAGGTGCACTGGGTTACCTCGGGTCAAAGGGATTTATTGGTATGAGAAATTGTTTTGCAGCTAGAAATATAAATTGTGTGCTTAATAACTGCATGTGGAGAAAGGAAGCTTTATGAAGGCTTCAGGGCAGATTGGACCCTGCATGCTAACAGCAGGATGAATAAGCATGGGGGTCTGTGGAAAGGGGCTGCAGTCTGAGCTGAGGTCAGCTGGAAACCCATGTTCTGAGAAGCCTGTTTGATGGTTGTTGGTACCAGGAGTTAGGGCTGGATGAACACAAGCAGAAATCTGGTACTCTTTCTTTCTTTCTTTCTTTCTTTCTTTCTTTCTTTCTTTCTTTCTTTCTTTCTTTCTTTCTTTCTTTCTTTCTTTCTTTCTTTCTTTCTCTCTCTCTCTCTCTCTCTTTCTCTCTCTCTCTTTCTTTCTCTTTCTTTCTTTCTTTCTTTCTTTCTTTCTTTCTTTCTTTCTTTCTTTCTTTCTTTTTTTTTTTCTTTTTTCTCTCTCTCTCTCTCTCTCTCTCTCTCTCTCTCTCTCTCTCTCTTTCTTTCTTTTGCTTTCTTTCAAAATCATGTGAATAGTTAAGTTTTGTGGGGGGACGGCAAAGCCTGAGAAGCTGACACACAGTTTGAATCGTTACACTGGAAATCTGAGAAGATGAAAGGTGAGCGATTAAGGCAGTTTCGGTCTAAGCTGTTGTGAGTATTCAGCAGTCTTTTTGGCACAGCTTGATTAGCCAGAATCGTTACACCCTTCCCAGGCAAAGCTTGAGGCTGAAAGATTAAGGACAGTGCAGGTCAAAGGTGAGCCGTGGCAATGTATTTATTTGGGAAAGTATACAAAAGCCCTTGTTAACCTCAGCTTTTGGAGGTTGAGCTGTCAGTCCCTCACGTTCCTGAGCACATTTTCATCTAAAAATGTTTTAGAGTCTAGTATCGAAACAAAATCTTTGTCCCTCAGGTAGAAACATGTTGAAGACGCAGCACAGGCAACGCTGTGTGCTGCCAGCTTCCTTCTGTAGACACCGGTCATACGAGCTATTCTTTTGTTCCTATAAATTTAGTTACTATTTTTAGTAAAGAAGATATTTTCTTTTTAAAAAGATGGGCTACAGGAAAGTTCTTTATTGTTTTAAAATATTTTTATATGTAAATTAGGTGTTAAGCTCCACTGTATTTTTGGAGAATACTTATTATCTGTCCCCCAAATGCTTGGTATCTTTTCATCTTAGGGGGAACATGGCAACAAACCATTACTGTTTGTGAACTGATTCTCCTGTGAGCAGGCAGGCTGCCCTAATGACAGCTTATGCAATAACAATCCTTGATATAGTACTTACCTGAATGTAGCAACAACTGTGCTGTAAGCCAAGAAGAAGAGGAAAAAAAAAAAGTCAGCGCCTTGTGCGTGAGAAGCTTGTAGATACCCTGGGGTGACTTCATATAATTCTAAAATAGCAGGTAGCTTCTTGCATAGCTAATCAAGGCATCGGCGCCTGGAGCAAGTGGAGGTGGCTGACAGTGTACTTTGGTTTCAGATGCATTCAGCTCTTTTTGACTGATAGGAGCTTAATTCGTGGTCCAGTTTCTATACTCTAAGGTTTAGGCATTCTGATTTGGCAAATAGCCTCCCTTATAACCTGACATCTCCGAGCTTTGACAAAGCAGTAACCTGAATATCTTACTTCTGTTTATTCATTCTATGTGGTGAGAAGTTTGGAATAGCTGAATAAAGGAACACTTTGTGTGTGTGTGTGTGTGTGTGTGTGTGTGTGTTCTTCTTTGTCTGAAAGCATTTGAGTTCTCCCACCTTCTCCTTCCATTCATCTCTGAGGACAGGAGTGGTTCACATGAAAAACTGGAAATACGCACTGCAGGTGAGTGGAAAGAACTTAAAGAGAAAGAAATAATAACTCTGCCTTTGAAAAGTGGGTAGGTAATTTCTGGAGAAACAGTCCCTGGGTCATAGTGGGGGTCATGTCCAATAGCCCTAGGTAGTTTCAACTGTCAGTGTTTTGAGTTTAATAATAATAAAAGTTTAACACTAGCAGATGATTTTGGTTTGTTATTTTATCTATCCAAGATTAAAGCAGTTTTTCCTTTCCCCCTTTCTCTTTTCTTTCTTTTCCCTCCTTCCCTCCCTTGCTTCCTTCCTTTTTTTTTTTTTTTTTTTTTTTTTTTTTTTTTTTTTTTTTTTTTTTTTTCTTTTTTTGTGTGATAGGTTCTCATGTATCCTAACTGGCCTTAAACTCTCAATATTGTAGAAGGACAGCCTTGAACTTCTAATTTTGCTGGGATTACAGGTATGCACCACTGCATCTGGTTTATGCAGTGCTGCAATGGACTGCAGATCTTTGTGTTAGGCATGTACTCTATCACAGAACTCCATCCTCTACCTCAGGGCCACCTTTCTGATTTTCTGTGACCCTCTGGTTTAGTGTATAACGAAACAAGTTTTTTTTAAGGGATTCTTGGCCACTGGCATGAAGCGGACCAGCCTTATGAAACAGAAGGCTGTGAGTCACATTTATTGCCTTTGGTGCTCAGGAATCAAGTGGAAAAACTCCATGTGCAAAGAGCCCATAATTTTCCTCAACTAGATATTTAGCAGCTTACGTGAAATAACAAGGGGCACATTCACCCAGGCGCCATCCAAGAAGATCCGGTGGGTATTTTACATTCCAGTCTATGAAAGGAAAAGCATAATTTTTGATACTTTTCCAAGATATATGGATATTTTGGTATGTAAAGCGATAACATATAGTATGCCTTTAAAGCTGAACCAAAGTCTGCTTGGCCAAAAGGATTTATTGCTGTCAGTATAATGTAGGCTGGTCAATCAAGTTGAAATTTTCTTCTGAATCAGTTTAGAGCTAGCTCTGACAGCTACTTGCCTTCCTGCTCTGTGTGTTCACATGCAGCTAGATTTTCTAGTGCTTGGCTGCAAGGCATGGCCAATCATCCACCAATCTGAACTCCTTAACTTGCCCTGATATCCATAGTTCTCTGGAATGATGGGACCCCAGAATTCTCAAGGATGCTTAATGTTACTGTAGTTTTGTTTTCCACACACTCAAAACTCACTGTGATTAAGTAGAATTTCTCACCCTTTTCTCTCCTCCGATCTCGGACTCTTCCAAATCAGTCTTCTGCTCTACCATTGAGCAACATCCCCAACCCTTTAGCTTTTTCATCCTGTGTTCAGTGGCCTCTGTGTGTCCACAGCGAGCTACCATAATGCTGACAGGATTATTGTGCACTGATTCTCCTGACAGAGTGCTCACGATCTGCAGTTAGCACAGACGGGAGTCAGATCCAGACTTAGCACTTAGTATGTGAGTTCTGTCATTACCCACCTGTAAAATGGTGATAATAACAGGACTTTCCTCTTAAATACAATCATACAAATAAAGTACACAGTGCTTGGCTCCCTCATGCTCAATTACAGTTATTGTGATGTGCAATGGTCTTCCTGCCTTGACGTCTTATCTTCCCACAATCAGTAGAGTTGTCTTCCTTCCATGAGGAATCCATCAAGTCCTTACAGTCTTCATCCATGCTTAGTCATCACTGGTCCTGATGGTGGAACTGTTGGTAAGCATTCAAAGCCCTTCTTGTCACACATCCTTCATCCCAAGTGTCTGTCTGTACCCTGCATACCATCCCAACACGCGTCAGTGTTTTCCAACCCATTTTTGCACTTCTATGACTTTTCTTTCTCTGTCTCTTACTAGAATTCTATTCATCCTTCGAGGGCCTGCTCAAATGCCTCCTCCAGGAAGCATTTAGAGATGGCCTAGCGGTTAAGAGCACCGACCACTCTTGCAGAGGACCTGGGTTCGATCCCCAGCACCCACATGGCGGCCAAGAACCATCCAAAACTCCGATTCCAGGAGAACTCCAGTTCCAGGGGAATCTGAGACCCTCTTCTGACCTCCGCGGCATTGCACGACATGGGTGCACAAACTTGCATGCAGACAGCACATTGATACACATACAGAAATAAATAAAAATTAATAAAAAAAATTAAAAAAATATTTCCAAGTCTTTCCTGGCTATCTACTTAGAATTTCTATTGACCAGAAGTCTCACCGTGTTTTGTTTGTGCTTTGAATTAGAATCGCCCAGTTGTGCTTTGCAGTAGAATTTCATATGGAACCTTCATGAGCTTCTAAACAAATGTAGGGCAAGAACTCTCACATTTAAAACCTCAATATCCACTTAGTCTTTTACTCATAATCTATAATCAATAAATGTTTTAGAACTGAATTAAAATTGAGTAATAAATGGGTTATCTTTATTTATTTATTTATTTATTTATTTATTTATTTATTTATTTATTTATTGAGACAGGGCTCCCTTTAGTCCTAGCTGGCCTGGAACTCACTCTGTAGACCAGGCTGGCCTTGAACTCACAGAGATCCACCTGCCTCTACCTTCCGAGTGTTGGGATTAAAGGCGTGTGCCACCATGCCCGACAGATTGTCTTTAAATAGAGGCTACTGAGCCAGGACTGTTGGTCTGGGTGCATCTATACAGAGTTAATGTGAGTGTTGGGAAAAGTGAAAGGCATTTCCCAGTTTCTTTGACTTGTAGTAATGGGTAATGGTCTCACCTATCTTGGGCAGTGGAGTATAAACTGGTAGATGAGAGTCATCTGTCACTTGGTCATACATGGAAAAGTTAAGGGTTTTCTTTTATACTGAGAAGATGCAGAAAGAAGAAGAGATGGAGCAAATTATACTTTACACATAATATCTAAATTGTGGTTCTTGCCCATTTCAGAGTAAGATTTAGTCAGGGAGAGTTAAGATTCATTTTGGGATTATAAGGAGTTTCCAGATTGCACTACCATCACATAAGAAGGCTGGTTTTAGTACAACTGAGGGCATTACTTCTTATTAGCTGTGTGGAGAGTGAGGGCATGTAGTATCTGTTGTGAGGATGCCTCCTCTTACCCACGAAAGTCACTTTTCCCTTTTTCCCCAGTAACAGAATCACAGCTGAAATGCAATTCACTGCCTAAGTCAAGGCTGTAGCTCCTATCTTCCCTTGCAGCTAGATCCTAGGCCATCTATGTGCTCAGGAGTGACATATGCAAATTCCTACTCAGGTCTCCTGGGAAGGACACCCTGCTGCTGGAACTTTATTTCCCCCTTTCTATGTGGCTGACAACGAAGTCCTTAAACTGACACTGGAAACTGGTTGTTAAGGGTAGCAGATCTGGGTCACACTGGTTCACTGGACACTCGAGTGAAGGAAAACCTCCTGTTGGAATTGGAACCATGTCAACCATTTTTATGCATTTGTTTTAGCAACTGTCATTTCTCTAAGATAGTGTCTTTCCTTTTGCTCATCCATATAAAGCTAGTAACAAACATTTATTGAACATTGTATTAAGCCCTGGGGAGATAAAAACATGAAGGAATGTGTCTCAGTCCCTGACCTTAAGGAGTTTATAGTCAGATTGGACAGATAAGAGGCATAACCATAAAATGAACTGTATAAGGCAGGCTGTCACTCAAATCACTAAGAATACACATCATAATGGGAAGATCCCTTTAGGCTAGAGTGAGCTAGGGAGTCTTAAGACATGGTGAGCCTTGAGAAAGACAGAAAAGTGTAAGGCTAGGTAGGCAAGGGCAGTATTTCTTAGGACTGAGAGTGATAATAGAGAACTCATATATAATTTAGGTACATAAGGCAGTTGGCTTGCATCAGAGGGTGGTAGGGCTATTTCTGGTGGACACTTGGAATATGAGGGAAGTCAAACACAAGGTGCGTATATTTCTTCTTTTCAGTCAATGCAGAGAGAGCTGTCTAAGGCAGCATTGTTGGATATTGCTGTGAATCTTCCAGTGAGGAGGTAGTCACCTAAGTAAACTTTGTTCACAAATTTATTTCCCTGGAATCTTAAACAAAGCCATCAAAAATCTCATCCAGTTTCCAAAGTGTAGTTTTTCTACAAATAACCAATTTGTCTACAAAGGGCCCAAAGCCATTCACAGGGCAGAGGAACAAATACATAGATGGCAGCATCACAGATCCAACACTTTCCTCTTAACCTTACCTTAAAACAAACTTCTCATCTTCCTGGTCTCCCATTTTCTAGGCCAGTGACTTCTCACTGTACCTGTCTTTGTGAATTCACTCCTTTAAAAATAATGCAAGTAAACTTTGCATGTTTAATCTCATTCTTCTTACCTCACCAACTGGAATTTTATTGATTTCCTTGTCCCAGAAGTCATGTTCAGACTAGGTTCCTCTATAGTCAAATCTTGTTTGTTTTTATTTATCAACCACCTAGCAACATAGTCCTTGAGGGAGCTTTTCATAACAGTTGGTACCTACATGCATTTTTGTCATGTTGTGCAGGTTTTTCCAGCTACACAGACTTCTCTCCCTTTCCACCCAATGGCAATTATCTCAAAAGTGGAGAAAGTACCATTGCTTTGCCTCCTTCCTTGGGGAAAATCAAGCTCATGGAAAAGTTACTGCTAGGTGCTTCCCCATCTTATCTTCCCAGTTAGACTTCTCTTGTCTTGAAAGGTGCAAAAGTTTAGATGAAGGGAGTTTGACTGCAGCTGGCAACATCAGAGTCGTATCATTCAACTTGGGCGGGCTAATGTTAACTTCAGTGTGTTCCCTAAACATGCGAGGGTGGAAGGCTAAGATGCCGGAACGGTTGTCTATGACCCTTTGTCCCAGAATGATCTTTCCCGAATTGTTGAATCAGATGAAGGAACAAATAGTATAAACAGAAGAAGTCTTCCCAGGTTTAAATGTTTGAATTGTACACAGTATTACTCCTGCCACTACGATAAAAATGTATAAATCTTTTTAATATCTCAGGCCTGGAGACACCTTTTGGGAAGCAGAAAAATATCTCAACTGAAACTTTGACATCTCTGTGCTTAAGTAATGAAATATTTATCACTTTAATGAACAGAATGGTGGCCAATAGTCTGGTAATTTAGCTTCTTTTTTATGATTTTCTGACAAGTTATGTGTATGTAGGTCATGCTGTTGTGTTCTTCAGAAGATATCTTTGTGGTTCCTTCCTTATAGGAGTAAGGGTAGTTTGTTAAACAAGCCTGCATTGATTCACTAGGATGTGTGCTCCAATGCAGATTTAGTGATCACTGTGACTGTTTATATTCTCGGCAGCCTCTTACAGCTTTACCTGCATTTCTCTATCTCTTTTTGCCAATAGCTGTCACTTCCTTTAACTTCTTTCTTTTATTCTCCTGAATTACTGTCTTTACTCCTACACATCCATTGCATTTGTTTCTAAAGTTTAAAGTGAAGCTGAGGAAAGAATGGGAAATGAATGTTCATGGATACAAGGCTTCTTTGGGGATAGCTAAAAATGTACTACACTGATTGCAGTAACACATGAACACAGTTCTACTTTCTATGGTTTCAGTTATGTATAGCCAACCCCAGTTTGAAAGCATTAAGTGGAAAATTCCAGAATTGCAATTCATAAATGTTAAATTGTGTGATTTTCCGAGATTTCTGATGGAATATTGTGCCATCCCACAGTCCTGCCTGCATATTCAATTACCCCTTTGCCTATATGCCCATGATGTGTGTGCTACCAGCCCTCTGCAGCCTTCACGGTGTGATAGTGCTTGTCCTCTAGTCACCTGTATTTCTCTTAATGGACTGTAAGTGCAAAAGTAACAATGCTGGCAATGTGAATCTGAGAGAGAGAGAGAAGCTATAGAGTGCTTCCTTTAAGTGAAAAGAATGAAAGTTCTGGACTTTATAAGAAAAAAGGCAAAAATGTACAAGGTTGCTAAGATCTAGAGTAAGTCATTGTTAAACTCTTACTGTACTTGCTTTGTAAATTAAACTTCATCAAAGTTATGGACATATAGAGTGGCACCCTATATAATACAGGGTTTACTATCATCCATTTTGGGTATCAATTGGGAACTTGGCCTGTAGCCCCCATGGAAAAGGGGAGACAATCACCTATAGCCAACACTAAGTGGACACTGTATGAATTGTCTGTTTTGTGAATTATTTTTCTATAAAGCTGAAATTTGTGGAAGATTTTATGGTTTTTTTAGATCTCCAAATTTAAAATGTTTCCCAGAAGATACAGCCCGCCTTTGTGTAGCCAGCTCTGTCTCCTCACTACTATAGTTGGGAAAAGTTCAACACGACATTGCATTGCTGTTCCCCATCATCTCCAACTTCTGCACATTTCAGAGGGTCTTGGCTGAGGTGTGCCAATGTGCAGGTGATATCAATGGCCTGAGGGACATTGTCCACCAGGCAGGAAGGGCAGAGTTGGCCTTCACACTTGAGAGCAATTGTGTATTGTCTAGGCTTGACTAGACTGATTTGTTGACTTAATTTCTTTTACCATTGGCTGAAAACTTGACTTTAGGAATGTAACACTGAAATATTTGGGTGTTCTTTTGTCTCTCACATTTGCACATGTGTACTACTCTTCTGTTAAAAATAATTGAGCTGGTATTGAGTGCGTATTCATAATCCCATGCTAAGGTAATGACCTTTGCTGGTGGCACATTCTTTGAAGCCTCGCTCAAGTTCCACCACTTCATGGTTCATTTGCTATTCTCTCTAGCCCTCTTGTCCAGTTATTCAATATTCACATCCTTCATAGGTAGAGCTACTGCGAAATATAGTTTTCAACTTTTTTGACTTTGCTAATAGGAAATCAGTGTGTCCCATTATTAATTTCTGTACAAGGAAGATATCTAACCGTCCTTTGTTGCTAGGACAAAATTTATTCTTGAATTATGAGGATGAAAGTTCTGATTCAGATAAAAGTTCTGTTTTACACCTCTTCCTTTTTATCATCTCGTTCTGTCAGAAGTAATCAGTATAGCAATTCAACAAGCAACTTCCTAAATCTTTTGCTGGGTCCATATGAGCAAATACACACTTAGTTGGATTTTTATATCATTTTAAATAAACAGAAGAATCATCTTATGTAAATGATTGGGCACTGTTCTCTTTGTTATTATTGTTTCTTGTTTTTATACAAACTTAAGTTGAAATTGAAATACTTGTTTTAGTGCTTTTGTTTTATTTGATGATATGGACCTTTCATTCTTTTTTTTTCTTCTTCTTTTTTTCTGTCTTTCTCTTTTGTTCCCTGGTACTAAGTTTCAAACCAAGGCATCGTGCATAATGGACATGCACTCTACCACTGAGCTGTACCCCAATTCACCCAAGGCTTCCTTCAACCATTCTCCTTTGAAGAACATTTTGTTTCTGTCTTTTTGAGACAGGGTCTCCCTGTAGCCCCAGCTGTCCTGGAACTCACTATGTAGACCAGGCTGGCCTTGAACTCAAAGAGATCCGCCTGCCTCTATCTCCCAAGTACTGAGATTAAAAGCGTGCACCACCATACCCATGAAGAACATTGTTTTTATAGTTCGTTGCTGCAATAAACAATACTGCCACACAGATCCTTCCTTGTGCATGCTTCTTTGCAAGCATTTGGATGCACATGTCTAGTATGAAGACCTAAAAGCAGCACTGTTTGGACAAATAATATTTATGTTAATGTTTGAGTAGATGCATTTAAACTGTTGCCTTAGCTTTTTTTCCCTTCAATAATAAGACTGTCATTTAGGTATTATCTTCTACATTAATTCTTCTGACTTAAGTTACAATAAAATATATTACAGCATAAAAAATATCAATGATTCCTGTTTTTTTGATAATTCTTCAAGATTTTCATACAATATATTTTGATTATATTTGCTTCTCTCCCCCACTCCTCCTACAACCATCCCAACTCTCCTACCCTCCAGCTCCACATTCTAGACCCATCCCTACTCCCCTACCCTCCAGCTCCACATTCTAGACCCATCCCTACTCCCCTACCTTCCAGCTCCATGTCCTAGACCCATCCCTACTCCCCTACCCTCTAGCTCTATGTCCTAGACCCATCCCTACTCCCTTACCCTCCAGCTACATGTCCTAGACCCATCCCTACTCCCCTACCCTCCAGCTACATGTCCTAGACCCATCCCTACTCCCCTACCCTCCAGCTACATGTCCTAGACCCATCCCTACTCCCCTACCTTCCAGCTCCATGTCCTAGACCCATCCCTACTCCCCTACCCTCTAGCTCCACATTCTAGACCCATCCCTACTCCCCTACCCTCCAGCTCCATGTCCTAGACCCATCCCTACTCCCCTACCCTCAAGCTCCATGTCCTAGACCCATCCCTACTCCCCTACCCTCCAGCTCCACGTCCTTTGGTTTGTTTTCATTACCCACCAGGATCAGACTCTTAAAGAAAACTGGTTGGACGTGGTGGTGCATGCCTTTAATCCTAGCACTGCGAAGGCACAGGCAGGCAGATCTCTGTGAGTTCAAGGCCAGCCTGGTCTACAGAGCGAGCTCCAGGCCAGCTAGGACTAAAGGGAGACCCTATCTCAAAAAAAAAAGAAAGAAAGAAAACTGACTCTGGAAACCCCAGATGTCTTAAACTGTCCATAGTTCTTCATTTAGAGGTGGAAGCTCATAAACCTCTTCACATTCCATGCTAGAATGTCGACCGAGTTGATCCTATGTGCTGCTTTATGTTCTTATTAACCTTTCATATGTACATGCCAAAGTGTAGTCTGCTTTGATTCCTTCATCAGGTTCATTGAGCGCATTGCTAAGTCAGGTACTGCTTAGACTCTACCAAGAGTGATAAACAAAATCAATAAATGTGGGGCATGATGGCGCCCGCTTTTAATTCCAACACTTGGGAGGCAGAGGCAGGTGGATCTCTGTGAGTTCAAGCCTATCCTAATCTACATAGTGAGTTCCAGGACAGCTGAGGTTATAGGGAAGAGGACCAAAAGACCCAAACCAAAACAAACATACAACCCCCCCCAAAATTGATAAACACCCTGTCTGTGAAAAGCTGGCATTATAATGATTGACACATACCACATAATTAAAAAAATTATGTTATCTGCAAGAAATAGCTAAAGAAAATATTATAGTGACTATTTAAGAATGAGTCATCAGAGAAGCCGCTCTGAGAGGGCATTGTTTCAGGACAACATGAAAAATGGGAAAAACCCAGAAATGAAGATTTCCAGTGAGGTGATGCAGTTGATTTTTGTAGCAGTTGGAGTGGGCATTCATTGGGACTCAATAAGTAGATGTATGCTATTGTTCTATTTCCAGATTCAAAAGAAAATCAGAAACCAATTAGAATGTTGTCACCATGTGTCTGATGGGAGATGGTGCTTCTATGTGGTAAGAGCAGTAGAGGTCTAAGAACCATTGCTTTGGGGAGAATAGCCCAGTTGTGTAGCTTTTATGCTTCATATCGCATCTACATACATAGCGGATGTCTTGTTGAATGAATGTTTATAAGGGGCCATTTGGGATGAGATTTTTCTTTTAGAAGAAAGAGTTTATTTGGTACATGGCTGCATCAGGCATCCAGAGCAGCAAGCTGAGTACTCAGATCTCTAAGCATGTGTAGGAAGCAGAGAGGGCAAACTGGAAGTGTGTCAAGGCTATGAATCTCAAAGCCTGCCCCCAATGACTCACTTCCTTTAGGAGCCCACACCTCTTAAAGGTCCCATGACCCTCCCCAAACAGCACCACCAACTGATCAAGTGTTCAAATGCCTGAGTCTATGGGGGACACTTGCTAGTCAAGCTACCATGACACACATACACATGGAAAAAATATGTGTTATACCTCCAACACTGCAGTGTGGGGGGAAAGTGCCAATGTGGGCAAAGGCTGAGAAACAGCCACACTGCTGTTTAGGGTATAATAGGCTGCATAGTCACATGAACATTTAATACCTATGTTGGCAGTATTGGCAGAGTCCATTAACTCTCAAGTTGGTTTGATTGGTTTTTTTTGTAGTTGTTTGTTTATTAAAAAATGGGACTCTACTGGGTGTGGCAGCACATGCCTTTAATCCTAGCACTCAGGAGGCAGAGGCAGGTGGATATCTATGAGTTCAAGGCTAGCCTGGTCTATATAGTGAGTTGCAGGACAGCTGGGGCTACAGGGAGACAGGGAGATCATGTCTCAAAAAGACCAAAAAAGAAAAAAAAAAAAGGAACTCTAACTCTACTCTTGTTTGGTGCTAATTAGTACATCAAAATATTCTGGGCTTCAAATTAAGTGTGGGTGATTATATATGGAATGCATATTAAGGTTCTGTGGTGGGAGGGTGAGGGGTATGAAGTTTTTACTTGATTTGAACCTACACCTGAGTGCACTTTATATAATATACTGTGCACTACAACTTCTTATATTTTTTCATTGAGTTTCAATAAACTACAGTTCACACTCCTCCAAAATATATTAATATAATACAAAAATAAGGAATATAATACATTGTTAAGGATATACATTGTTAGGGATATATATGCCATGAGTCTATTATATGTTTATATATTTCATAGGTTATATACATATATAAAGAATTTTTAAATGACTTTTACTTTTGTTTGAATTTTTTTTTTTTTTCCAGTGCTGGGGTTTCAACTTGTGGCTTGCTCATGCTGGGTAACTGTAGGAAGCTTTCTTTGTAATGAGCAGGTACCATGCGGCCCTGCTAAGAGAAGGGGAACACAGTAGTGCCTGCTGCCACTGTAGAGAACTGGCCTCTCAACGCAGAGACCAGCCAGCTACTTCCACAGCCCGGCGGAGAGGCACCTCCACCTCAGGCTCTTAGCCTAGGACAATGAGACACATTTCCCACTCTTGGCCATGATTGCTGCCCAGAGACTGCTGACCCCTGAACAGGAATTTCAGGCCAATGGCTGATGGCCTATCTTTAGCCTATGCCACTCACAATTCACTTCACTACACCAGCTATCCAGGTTGGCGGTCCCAGAACCGCTTTCTAACTCACTGGCCACCGGAACGAAATGCAGGCCTGCTTTGGCCTGTGTGCGTGCAAAAAAATAATGACAGCCGGGAATTCTGTAATGATGGTAATGGAGAATTCGATTTATTGCCCACTAAAGTCTGCTTTTATAAGCCAAATGACATCAGTTCCCAGAGCCAATCACAGACCCCCAACTCCCCGCCACACTGCTGCCACATCCAGCACCATGCACTTGGTCAAGTTGTCTGCTCCTCCTTGGGGCAGGGTCAGAGAAATCCCCGGACTCCCATCCACGTGGTGCCCTGAGGGGTGCTAGCTGAGAACTAGCCCCCTATTCAAACTGGATCTTCCTACAGGTAACTAACTGCTCTACTGAACTATGTGCCTAGCCCTGTTTTGTCTGAATTAAAAAAAAAAAATAGGGTTGTAATTTATAAAATTTCCTTTTGCCCCTAAGAAATCAGTATGACCTTCTCCTTAGATCAATAAATATAATCAGTAATATTTTACTAATTATTTTACCATCTCTGACTTTCTAGAATCAACTTTATTTTCATGACAATGTTATTTTGATGTATTATTGCATTCTGTTGGTTAATATTTTATTTAGGATTTTTGTAGTGACCTTTTAAAATATTTTTATAATTCTTTTGCAGTTTTCTTTTCTTTTTTTCCTTGTAGTCCCAGCTGGCCTGGAACTCTATGTACACCAGGCTGGGTTTGAGCTCACAAAGATCCGCCTGCCTCTGCCTCCTGAGTGCTAGCATAATTTGATGGTATTTAGATTCCTCCCTCATTTGCACCTCCCTTTCCCCCTCTCCCAACCCAATTTATTTTGGTCTTTTTGAGACAGGGTCTCGCTGTAGCCCCAGCTCGTCTGGAACTCACTATGTAGACCAGGCTGTCTTGAATTTCACCATCTGCCCACCTCTGCCTCTGCAGTGTACCACCATGCCCTGCTCCCCTCACCCAATTTAATGTACTCTATTTTATATATAATAAGTTCTATAATGTCTGATTTGTGTCCTCAAATAACCTTCAGTGTGAGTCCACTACCAAAGTCTGGTTAAACTATCAAGAGCTCCATCCTTGAAAGAGGCTGTCTCTGGGATGAAATATTTGAGCAATAACAAAAGACCAATGAAATATTGATCTCTGGTGCTGTAAAATATTGACTCTTGCATGTACCATTAGTTATTAGGTTCTATTAAAGGCCACTATGGATTATGTGAACTTGGGATATGAATCGAGATGATATAAGGATAATTCCTTTGTCTTTCACTCTTTGTCACACTGCAATGCTGACAGAAAGACTTTTATTTTAGAGAGATCTGCAATGGTGCATCAGAGATGCTTGTTTGTGATGTCTTGATACCATATCTCCTCACCCTGTTGACAGACCTAGCACCTAGAGGGTCACCACCAATGGGGTAATACTAAGGGAGCATACTGGAAGCTTTGAGTCATGGGGTCTATTCTCTGTGCACTCCATGTAATTACTTGGATACAAGGAGATCATCAGACTTGAAGAGAATCTGTTTCCCTATTTGAATGTCCTCTTTCCTGGAAATGGCCTGCGTCACAAGTGGTACATGCTTTTTTTCTGGGAAGCAGCTGGCATGGATGGGAGAGAACAGGTCCTTGGAATGCCAGTTGATATCCTGGTTCTACCACTTGAGCAGAACGCTGCTGGATTCAGTGGCAATGTGGTAGTGGTAATGAACTGTTTTCAAAAGTCATACATGATGTAACTGCATGTGCAATGTCTTTGTGTCCTCCCCTTTTCTTTGTTATAGAAATATGTTGGCCACCATTTTACCACGTGTCAGTATTGCTGGGTCATGAGAGTACAGAGTGGCTGTAAGAGCCAGGCAGAGTTTCAGCATGGGGCTAGGTTTGGTACAGAGTAGCTGTAAGAGCTAGGCAGAGTTTCAGAGTGGTGCTAAGTTAGGTACAGAGTCCTGGCTTCCCTGCACAGGACATGCAGAGCTAGCTAAAGCAGGCCAGGATTAAGTGAGCTGATGGGTTTCTGTGATTAAATCAGAATTCAACCAAAGGTAAAGATATATGACCTGGGAGAATGAGAAACCAAAGCTGGCTGTGTTGTCAGAATGTTTGGGTGAAGTCTGCTGGGAAGGGAGAGGACTGACCATCATTAGATATGAGTGTTTGACTTGAGTAGAAGTTTCCTCTCCAAACTGCCATGTTATTTTCAGTCTTCAAATAAAGAGCAAGCATTCGATTTTGTAATGTACAAACTATGATTGCTTGTAGGAAAAGGATTACCAAAGTTTCCGTACCAAGTGATTATGGCTTTCATAAGCACAGTTGTTTCCAAGAGAATTGAATGCCTTTTTGTACCGTGATGTTTTTCTATCACTACATCTGAGTTTTGTACCTTAATGTCTGAGAAACTTGTTTATATAAGTTCACAGAAATCTGACAAACAGTAGGAATTTGTTCTCTGTTCTGTAGAGATGGGCAAATCCCTCAGGAGCCTGTTGATTTCATGCTAACCACATTGCTGTGAGCCAGGCACCTTTCCTTTCTAAGGAAATGATTTATAGAGGGGGAAAAAGGTTCATGGGCAATATTAGACTCAGGTAATGGGAGGTTCAACAAGCAGCAACACATTTTGGAGGCTTATCTACCAATAGAAAAAAATCTTGCATATCAGCACTGTTGAAGGAGCTTGGAGGTTTGCATATACTGTTGCATTGTGAGTCAAACTATGGCATGAGGGAGGGAAACAGCATAGGAAGGCTGGGTTCTCTCCTAAACCTTGAAGACCCGGGCCTGAGGAGGAAGACTTTATACATGTACAAAGATGAGTCTTACAGAAATATTTTTCATGTAGTATTTAGTTGCATGTGTGTACATGTGCCTTTGTGGCTGTGTAAGTCTGTATATGTTCCTGTATACACATAAGTGAATACATGTGTGTGCAAATACATATGGAGTCCAATGGTGGATGTCAGGGGTCTTCTTTTTTTTTTTTTTTTTTTGGTCTTTCGAGGACAGGGCCTCCTGTAGCCCCAGCTGTCCTGGAACTCACTCCGTAGACCAGCTGGCCTTGAACCACAAAGATCCGCTGCCTCTGCCTCCCAAGTGCTAGGATTAAAGGCATGCACCACCATGCCCTGCAGGGGTCTTCTTTTATCACTCACCTGTTCATCGAGACTATCTGCACTGAGTTCCAAGTATCCTCCAGTCTCGGTCACTCAAGTGTTAGGATTACAGGCACACACAGCAATGCCCAGCTTTGTACATGGGTCTTCATGTTTGCATGGTAAATGCTTTGCTGACTGAACATTTTCCCCAAAGTGTCATGTATCAGAGCATTTAGTTTTTTTGCTGAGACTCTGTTTTCCCTGAATGATCTGGTTTTCCACTATCTTCCAAACCACTGTTCTAGTGGGGAGGGGGCCTACACGCCTGCAACCTCAGCTCTGGGAAGGCAGAGGTAGAAGGATCACAATTTGGAGGCCAAATTGGGCTACATAATGCGAACCTGTACATACACACACTCAAAACAAAACAAAACAAAACAAAACACCCACAAAAAAACAAAACAACAAAATTGCACTATTAAGAATCTGAGAGACATTAAAAGGGAGGTAAAATTTTACTTAAAAACAGCCGAGAGACATTAAAAGGGAGGTAAAATGTTTACCTCTGCTTTTGGATTCTGTCAGTATCTACTATGGTTTCTTTTGAGGTACTGCAAGTTTTAATTGCATGTAAATAATTCATTGGCTATTTTAATGCTAGGAAATCAAAAAGGACATTTAAGCATAAGAATACAGTAGAAGTAGTTCATTTTGAAATTACATAAGTTTATAGAGTATCACAGCAATGGACACTCAGTCAGAAGTGGATGCTTCCTGCCATTCCATCTCCTTAGAAAGTTCTTAATTTCCACCCTCAGGAGGCAGTCAGATCACGATTTCAAGATTCATGTCATCTATGAAGAACAAACTGGGCTAGGAATGCACAGTGAATGAAGTACCGATGGGAGAGGTAGAAGATAACAGGTAAGAAAGGGTTCCTTGCAACTTAGTTAATGCAACAATATATCCGTGAACATTATTTGATAGTTTTGGGTCAGGTGGCAGTACAAGACAACATAATATGCCAGCAGGAGACACTTTTTCCAGAAGCAAAGGACAGATGGTAACAATAGTCAAAAGGGAGAGAAAAACCATGTGGGGCGAGTGACTGGCTTGGCTCCTTAAGAGTCTAGACAGGTGCTTGGAAGAAAGTCATCAAAAACATAGAGAAATGACAGGTGGGCTTTCGTGGAAAGGGAATGTGGAAAGTTGTAGTCTGAAAAGCAGGTTGTTGTGATAAAGCCACCATGACCAAGGGAACTTATGAAAGGAAGAGTTTGTTTGAGCTTATGATTGATGTTTCCAGGGAATTAGAGTCCATTGTGGTGGGAAGCATGGTGGCCGGGGCTGGAACACAAAGCTGAGGTTCACATCTTCAAGTGGGTACAGGATGCAGAGAGAGCAACTGGAGACTGGGTTTTCTGAACTCTCTAAGCGCCCCCCCCCGCCCCCCCGCCCGTGCCATACTTCCTCCAGCATGGCCACACCTTCTAAGATCTCCCAAAGCAGCGCCACCAACAGGGGACAGAATGTCTGAATACCTGAAGCCTATGGGGGACATTCTCATTCAAACCACCACACTGTTAAAGGGTAAAGACTATATCCTAGGTGTTCGGAGCTGCTCTGAGCCTTCAGCAAGGATATGGGAACAGTCACATACTGTTTGTTTTTGGAAAAGAAAGTGTCTTTCTAATCCTTAATCTCTTTATACATAAAAATGGACTCATAATTATTCTTCGATTTTGAATATTAACCGTTGTAATGCACATATTCAGAGGAGAGTTCTGACTGCATAGGAGCTGACAGAAGCAAAGTTCTGGAGCGGGAAGATGGCGAAATAGGAAGAAAGCAGAATATTAGGATCTTTCTACATGAGAAATAAGAAGGAAGGAAAAAGCAACCAATATAAAACGGGGGCTGGGCAATGGCTCAGTTGGCAAAGTGCTTGCCCACAGCATGAAGACCTGAGTTCAGTCCCCCAGAACCCATGTACAGAGGCTGGATACGGCAGTGGGTACCTGGAATTCAGGTGAGTGGGAGGTGGACACTGGATGGTCCCTGAGGGTTTCTAGCCAAACCAGTGAGCTTCCCATTCAATCAGACATCCTATCTCAAAAAATGTGGGGAGCAATTGAGGAAGACACTCAACATTGATCTTCACCCTCTTCCCGCCAGTGTTCACTTGTGTATATGCATCTGCACGCACACCCAGACAAAAATAAATCATAAGTAGTCATGTTAACCTGAACTGGGTCTTTAACTGTACTTGAAGAAATGAAATTTTTAATGATCTTCAAATTGGGAGCTAAGAAAAAAAATCAATAAAAGGAATATAAGCGAATATCCATCCAGAAGAAAACATGGTCTTTGGCCATCTTTAAGATGGCAAAGCACCACCTAGCCTCACACACAACACTGTGGGGCAGACCAAAGTGCAGGCGACTTGGATGTCAAGATTATGTACTATAATAGCTTGTGGTAGTTGATAAAAACATCAACAGCTCATCATAGAGTATGAAAAGAAATTATCAAGGGCAATGACAAATTCAAGGTAATTGGTGCTGAAGGGAAAAGCTGTTCTCAGCGATGAATGATCCCACATCGTGATGCAGAAAAACTGGTATTTCCTGATTAGGTGGAACTAAGAGAAATTAAGAAGAAACAAAAGACAGTGTAAGACACACAGCTCAGACTGTTTTGCTGTCAATCAGCAACCAATGGGATTTGCCAGAAAGAACATTTAGAGAGATTAGAGAATTGACCCTAAGAATAATAAACTCTTATTTTTCAGTCACCCATCTAGAATGTGACACGGCAGCATGTAAATAGGAAGTATGTCCAATATATTGCCATTTTATCCCCAAACATCCAAAGTTAACATATCAACCAACTAAACAAAATGTTACAGAGTTGGACAGGTCATTGGGAAGGGAAACTTCTGGCAAGCCAAAGTAAACACTATGACATGTGACATTTCAGAATAACTAGGCTTCAAGAGAACAGCAAATGTAGAAACCCTTACTAATAATGAATGAGAGGAGAGGCACTAGGATGTTGAGGAAAGACAAACAAAAGGGAAGGCCAGTAGAGGTTTAAGGACATGGACTGAATTTGCAGAAACCCATCTGTCATCTGGATACTTTTTCTGTCAGAATCTCTAAGTCTGTGCCTGGCAGTTAAGAAGGCTTTCTCTCCCTCAAGTGGCGCTAGGGACCTAAACCACAGCTTTCTCTTTTACAAAATTACTGGAATAATATGATGATGGTTGAGGTGATTTCTAGGTTTGCATTTTGTGACATTTGATGTTCAAGAAGATACTTGTATGCAAGACTCAGACACCATTGATTATCAGAGAGGAGATTGCTTTAGAGTTCCATTAGAACCCTTGGGTTCCAGGGTCAAGTCTTACAGTTCTGTGGATCATGACAAGTTTTTTAGCTTCTTAGTATTTCCTATTCCTTACATAAAATAATACAAAGAGCCAAGTACTCTCTAAGTTCTTTATTACATTTAAAAAATCTATATTTTAGTCAGGGTAGGATATCACACTAGTAACTGTCTAAAATTAGAGTTTCCCATCCTCCAAAATAACATTTGCTACAGAAACAACTATGTTGTGGGTGACAGAGCCTGTATGTATTTCCTTCTAGAAAAGAATCACTTTCCACAGGGAGGGAATCTGAATTTTATCAATGAAGCATGGCAGCTGGTGGTGGTAGTGACAGGCCTTGCCACTCCCAGGAGGACAGTTATTGGCTTTGTTGGGCTGGCTGCCAGGTGGTTTCCTCATGGTTCCCTAAACTAGGTCACCAGGAATCTTGCCACTCTAACACTGCGGTAACGTTATAGGAGAATGCACTTTATTTACTCAGTACCTTAAATGACCATATTGAGAGGCCTAATGATGGTCTGCCTTCTTTTCGGAAAGAGGGTACATAGATCTAAAGCCTTTGTTGTCATAAACTTGTGATTGCTTGAAGCTATGGAACAAGTATATCATACTTTCTTGGTATATCAAAGATACCTCAAATATTTTGAGGAAGAATGAAATATTCATATTAAACATTGGAAGTGTAACAAACCCCACAACGTATACTAATCTAGTCAAGGACCGTTTCATCTCATTAATGTAATGGAGAGATTGGCATGCAGTTTTCTGTGTGAGACCATTCAGGGACCCAGGTTCCTTCCTGTTGTAGCTCTGCCACATGTGGATTCTAAAGTTGGCATGCTATTTTGGATGAAACCAGTCAAAACGGAAAGGGCCAAGAGAATCGGTTGAAAACAGCTCTGGAAAAGTCTAAGCTACTGACTAGCACTCAATCAAATGGTCACAGGTTACTGAAAAGAGTGGGAAAGGGACCCTAACACTACATAAAGAGAGAATAAAATGGGTGTGGAGAGGAACTTTGGTCTCTAATGGTATCTGATAACTCAAATATTATCCAGACATTATTTTTCCATTGAAACAAATACATCTATGAAAAAAAAAACCCCCCAAAAAACCCCAAATACATCTATGATGTAGGATACAAATTCTGAGTTTATTGTTACTAAAGTTCAAAAAAGTTTTAGCCAGCTCCAGCTATTTCCTTCTTGCTGTGTTCAAGATCTTCAGTGCTACATGATAAGGTCCCTGGTTAATTATCATGAAGGTCAATTTCTACTCTACCATGAGGCATGTGAGTAATGTTGGTTTCAGAGGTCCTGACTTGGTCACTCTGGAATGAGGAGAGGAGCTTGTGTTTTTACCTGTTCAGTCCATATTCCAGATATCATAGCCATGTAGCTACATAGGGAAGGCCTAGCTACTGTGCTCTTGAAATTCTTAATGGTTTTTGAATAAAGGATGCTCTTATTTCATTTTTGTTGCTGTGATAAAATACCCTGACAAGCAACTTCCATATGCAGAATATTGAGAAAGACTGAGAAAGAGATGAAAAGCATGTTTGGCAGAATGCATGAGTTCTGGTGGGGTGGGGGGGATAGGGTGGAGGACACAGGTCTAGATTTGATAAAAAAAAAATATATATATATATATATATATATAAATAAATTAAAAAAAAGAAATCTAAAAAAAAATACCCTGACAAGAAGGTGTTAGGAGAAGCAACTTAGCAGGAATAAAGAATGAGGCTTGGTCTTACTACATGAATTAACATACTGTGACATTGAACAGACATGCCACAGGCCAACCTGATCTACCCAATCCTGCACTGAGAATCTCTTTCTAGAAAATTCTAGGTTATGTCACACCGACAGTTAAAACTAACCATCACAAGAGGTCTTAGATTTTTTTTGTTTTGCAATGGGATCTTTGGATTATGTGACCAGGTCTGCAAATGTGTTAGAGAAGAACCTTGATCCTTTAGTGCAGTCTATCCATCATCAATTAAGAACCTGTGGAGATCCTTAATGGACCATGTAGTTCAACCAAATTTGTGACCTATAATAATACAATTGTTATTTTAAAAAGCTAAGACTTTTTGGATATGTTTTCTTGTAGGTAAAAAGATGATAAATATGAAACTTTGACTTGTCTATGAACAGCCAAGTGGAGTAGATTTATCTTTGAGTTGAAAGTAACTGAGAATTTCTTAGCATCTAATGATTTTAAAGACATAGGACTAAATAAGGTGACAATGTGAGTATAGACTAGGGGAGGCCTGAAGATTGTATTTGACTTCTTGACCATTAAGATGGTAAAGACTTAACCAAGGGGCTCAATAGGGAGATGGTGGGAAAACTGGCAGAAAATTGAGTCCCATGAACATGCTATGGATAGTAAAATGATCAAGACTGTCAACTAGTACTGCTCACCAGAGAGCTGGAACCAGAGGTTATGGGAGAGTTAACTGAAAATCATGTCCCAGGAGGTCAAGAAAAAACAAACATGCTATGGAGAGGGACATGATCAAGGTTGTCACGTGACTCAAAGGCAGATGATAGCTGAGAGTTGTCTGTTGGATTTGGTAATGACAACATAAATAAAAGCAGTTTCATGAAGCGGGGATGAGGACTCTGCCGTACTCTGGACCTCGTATGTCCTCCAACAGCTCATACACTGATGCTGTTGGGAGGTGGTGGGACTTCTGGAGGTGAAACCGAATGAAAGATTTTTAGGTTACTGGGGATATGCTCTTGAAGGGGATCCTGGGACCCAGGTTCTTTTTTTCTTTCTTTTTGCTTTTTGGTCTTTTGGGGGAACAGCTTTGGTCTACTAGATCATGACAGTCTGCCTTGTTACTGCCCCCAGAACAAGGGACCCAATTGATCATGGACTAAGTTTCTGGAACCATAAGTCAAAAATACTCTTTCATATACATAGGTTGTTTGTTTCAGATATTCTTTTCATAGTGAGGGGAAACTAACACAGGACCTGACTTCTGTGAGTTTGAGAATGGCAGGCAAGAAAACAGAGGTAAAAAGAGTGGAAAGTCTTTCAGTACCTTTTGCAGTAAGGAAAACAACAACTGAAGAGATGTAGATATAGTAAAGAAGTTTGAGTTTTGATCCTGGATGGAAAGAAGAATGACGCAGTAAAGAAGAGTTGATGCAGGAGCCAGGCAGCAAGAGAGAAACAGAAGGCCAAGTAGAGTCGCCTCAGATCACAGCAGCTCCTGTCGGCTTGCTGTTTGGTTTCTAACAAACATTAAGGGAGATCCGGGGAACAGTGGGGACTGATGTGAATAAGGGGGCTCAAGAAGCTTCTTTGAGATGTTTCAGTTGAAATATGGAGGGTTTTTTAACCCTCGGGGAGGTGGTGGTGGTGGTGGTAAAACAAAGGACAAGAGAGATAGAGAAGAAATGCTGTCTGGGAGGACTTGGGACTGTAGGGTAAGAGGAGGGAGGTGATGCCACTGAGGAAAAGGAGTGACAAAGGCAAGTGGAGCCAGAGAGGAAGAGGTCCCAGGTCTTGAAACTGTGTGTAGATCATGAAGAGCTTAGACTTTATTTATTTATTTTTATTTATTTTTATTTTTTGGTCTTTTCAAGACAGGGTCTCCCTGTAGCCCCAGCTGTCCTGGAACTCACTCTGTAGACCAGGCTGGCCTTGAATTCACAAAGATCCTCCTGCCTCTGCCTCCTGAGTGCTAGGATTAAAGGCATGCGCCACCACGCCCGGTGAGTTTAGACTTTATTTTAAGTGTAAGGAGACTCCCTGAAGAGTTTTAAACAAGAGTATGCCTTAATATGATTATTAATAACAAACTTAATAAAATGTATTCTTTTATTTCCCTGTCTTTTTGAGACAGAGTCTCGCTGTAGCCCCAGTTTGCCTAGAACTCAGTATGTAGACCAGGCTGGCCCAGATCTGTGTGCCTCTGCCTCCCAACCTTTATTTTATTTTTGAGATAGTGTCTCATGCGTGCTGATCGCAAACTCTCTGTAGGCAATCGACCTCTCCACCCCTGAACCTCCTGCCTCTGCCTCCGTGGTTCTGGGATTACAGCTGTTTGTCACCATGTCTGGCTTCACCTGGCATTTTCAAAGTACTTTATGATTTATAAATGCTCTTCCCAGCAGTGGAAGCTCAAATTGTTTAAATCCTTTGCCCAAGCTCTTAGGACAGGCTCAGGCATCACACTCAGAGCTAAGCAGAATGGATGCCAAGTGTTTTACAACCTGCATAGATTTCTTTCCAATCGGCACTGGACGCTGGTCTTAGCGCTCATCTACACTCCCCGCCCTGGGATTCATTCCTTTCAATACCCAACAGACACTCTCTACTGTTGTCCAGTTGGGTTTTTCTTTGATTTAAGAGCACTCTGATTAGCCCCAAGAATTTTTCAAGGTTTGCATTCTGAGGAGCATATGTCTTTCTTCCTGTTCTCTAACTCCCCCCTTTCTCTACCCTGGCCTTTGCTCTTTATTTTATATGATTCTAACAATTCCCTTCTCATGAAAGACTTCACTTGTTCTATTCTTTTCATCACTCTTACTATGCACAGAATAGGGAATAACATACTCCTCGGATAAGTGAAGAGATGTGCTTCAAATCCCTCGCTGACATATTGGGAATAAGGTCAACTCAATAGTCAGAGTGGAGACTATTTCAAAATTTCTGGTAAAAGTAGCTAGCTCTCAGTCTACTAGAAGGTATACTGTGTGATAGCAGCCATTTTTTTTTTTTTTTTTGGTCTTTTTGAGACAGGGTCTCCCTGTAGCTCCAGGTGTCCTGGAACTCGCTATATAGACCAGGCTGGCCTTGAATTCACAAAGACCTGCCTGCCTACCTCTACCTCCCAAGTGCTAGGACTAAAGGCATGCACCACCACACCTGGCACAGCCATGTTTTATATTGGGAACATTTTCTGTTATCCAAGATGTGAGCTTTCAACTTCTGTAGATTACTTGAAAAAACAGAAAGGTTTCTCTACAATAGAAACTATTTGTTTAAAAATGTTTATTACTGTGTGTATCATGTGCAGGTGTCGGGGTACCCACATGTATACCTGTTTGTGGAGGTCAGAGGAAAATTTTGTGGAGTTGGTTTCCTCTTTTTGCCATTACATGGCTGCCTTCTGGGGTTTAAACTCATGCTGTCAGCTTGTGTGCCAAGCACTTTACTCACCGAGCTATCTGCCTGTCTTGAACATACTTATTTTTAATGAGAAACTTACTTTTATTGGTAAATGAGAAAACAAGGTAAATATTTCAAGAAGATTAGGTCAAAGATTATGTCAACTGTGCTGGGCGTGGTGGTATATGTCTGTAATCTCAGCCCTTGGGAGGCTGAAGGGAGAGGACTGTCATGAGAATGAAGCCAGCCTGAGTCGTATGACAAGACCCTATCTCAAAAACAAAATTTACACATCTCAACTATGTCAATTATATGAAGACAAGAATCATAGAGACTAATATATATTTGATGAAAATCAGTAAGATGTGTGCTTTGAAGTTGGTATTCTAGCCAGGTGTGGTGGCATACTCCTTTAATCCCAGCACTCAGGAGGAAGATCTTTGTGAGCTCAAGGCCAGCCTGGTCTATAGGGGGAGTTCCAGGCCAGCTAGGACTACAGGGAAACCCTGTCTCAAAAAGACAAAAAACAAAATGCTGGGAGTTATTTATGTGAATCTATCATATTTTCCTGCTAATTTTCCAGGCATTTTGACCATTGATTTATGCTCTAATTCAATGAGCAAAAGGACTCAAAGTTCATGAACAGAGGCTACTTCCAAGCTAGAGTCGAAGTTATAATTAGCATATAAAGCAGGAAGAGTTGCTTATTAATGATTTGGGTTTCTGTTTGAAATTAGTTGCATATGAGTTTGCTTTACAACTTGAAAAGCACTGTGTTCACAATTCACTGTGAAGACGAGTATCAGCATTACACATGCATGGGGATGGATGCTCTGAGGGAAATTTGAGTGACTCAGGGGAATCATGACTAGTGTAAGTGGCCTGAAAAGAGTATGGAATTTATATGAGGGCTGATGCAAAGAGTTAGTGACTGAGAATGGTTCATTGGCTCAAGGGGTCTTGACCTATTAAAACACCCTATAACAGAAATGAGAAGACCCAGTCCCCACTGCTTCCATCATGGAAGTGTGTCCAGGGAAGTAAAATTTCCTTAATGTTTCATTCATTACCTGTTAGTTACATCTTCATAAAAACAACAGAAACAACATTATTATTGTGGCCCTATGCATTGCAGAAAAGTTCAAGTTATTCAATATTTATCATTAAGAAAGACCCATTTGTATCAAATCATCCAGTGTATACATAGAGATTATGGGAATTTTATTCGAGTGTAGGGCATACAATTCATGCAATATAAGAATCATTAGTTGATGGTGCAATTTTTCTTCCTTATGTGAGAATAAGATCATTCCTTTTGAATTTAAAAGCATCAAGAGGGGAAGGAAACATCCTACCCTAAAACTGAAATTATTTTACTTAGGAAAAGTAATGCATACCTATAGCCTTTCTTGTACACATTATAAAGCAGAGGAACTACTTTTATAGTAAGTCAAATGACTAGATCATATTTTTACACTGTTAAATCCTAGTAATATAAAAAAGTCTGTCAGGAAATCTATAAATGATTCAACAGCAAGTTGAGACTTGGAAAGAATAAGAATTGCAGAGAGCCCACCTGTATCAGCTTAGCTATAATTATGTAGATAAAATTATGTGTGTTTTTTTCATTGAGTAACCATTTATTCTCTTCACTTCAGTACTTAGCAATGGAGGGCTTGCTGGTGAGACATGGACCTTGTTCTCAAGGAATTTGTAGTCTGACAGGGGAGAAAGACTAAGGATATCTAAGCCTAGTGGAAGTTGAGACATAACAAAAGAAACTGTTATTTATTTTACTTAGAGGAGTCAGGAAGGCTTCACAGAGGTGCAAGTTGGGTAGAACTTCCAAAGGCAAAGAGTGTAAAGGCTTCCTGAGTATGGGGGAAACACAGCGGAATATATCTCACTGCACCACTTTAGAGTACTATAGAGTACTCATGTGTGTAGGCCAGAAGATGACGTTAGGTGTATCCCCTCAGGTGCCACCTACCATTTTGTTGTTGTTTGTTTTGTTTGTTTTAGTACATGATTTCACACTCTTGGTTTTTTTTTTTTTTTTTGTTGTTGGCATGGGTTCTGGGGATTGAACTCAGGTCAGTATGCTTTCAAGACAACTGCTTTACCAAATGATCTATCTTCCCAGGCCCAATGGTGCTTTTTTAACAATGCTGGAAAGTGAACCTAGAATCTTACACATCCTAGGCGAGGGTTCCATCACTGAACTGTATCCTCTGCTCCATGTATCCATGAAGCCTGGCTAGGAAGTGATTAGAAATAAATCTAGGTGGGAGATAGATTGAAAGTAAGATACCAGCTCTCAGGACACTAGTCTGAAACCCTCATGGAGATATGGGTTTTGGCAAGGCATCAGCAGGAAGAACGAACATGAGGCACAGTGATTGTGTGGTCTGGGATTTTGCCTTTTTCTGTGTCTGAAATGATCTCTGGGATATTTTCTCTTCATTGTTGAAAAATGGGCTGTACTAGATGGCTCCCACACCATCTAGATAGCACATATCCTCTCCATCCTTATAGCATTTGGCCATGTTTACTCAGAGCTTGTCAGGGGATAGTCTGGGAGCAACAGATTTGGAGGAAAACTTCATCTTGGACTTACTGGTTGCAAGTGGTATTAGATGGATTTGGGCAGCCAGCTAATCCGCATCTGTGATTCAGGGAAATCTTGGTTAAAGGTACAGACCCAAAGTAGAAATGGCTGTAGAATCAGAGAAAACTGGAAGAAAATAATTTGTGGACTTGGTTTAATACATGTGGAGTTTCAGAAGTCTGTTTTCAAACTCAATTGGTAGCCAAAGAGGTTGAGCTCCTGATCCACCTGCCCCAACCTCCCAGGTATCAGGATTATAAGCCTATGTCACTATGCCTGGCTAGAAAGTCCTAGTTTATAATGTAGATTCAGGACAAGCATAAGTCTTTGATAAACTTAAAGTAAAAAAAAAAAAAGTGAGCAAAATAAAATGTGCCATTTGGTGCTAGGTTCAACATGTTTATTCAGAAATTTATAACAGTATTATAGAAACTATTGTTAAGGTAAAGAAAACTGTCCTTAAACAATTATAGGTGTACCTTTTTGTTTACTTTGTATTTATTTTCAAAGAAGTTCTTAGTGCATAGCTCAGGCTAGTCAGACCTTTGAGATCCTCCTGTCTCAGCATTCTAAACACAGGGACTAAAGGGATGCACGACCACACCTAGCTAGGTGTGAGTATCTTCATAAGGAAATTGAATGCCTGACTAGTACATATGCTATGTGAAGAGGTGTATAGGTTAGAGACATTTGCAGAAGGAGGCTGCTTATGTGAAAATCAGCAATTGGCTTCCACCTGAAAGCCAATTAGTGAGTGAATAAATTCTCTTATAAGAAGAAGCCTGACTCATCTGGGGGGGGCACTACAACAACAACAACACAACAACAACAACAACAAACAGCAACCAAAGCCTCAGGACTTCTTTGAAATTATAATCTTAAGAGAAAACAGAGAATTTTTTTGCTGTTACTTATGCTGAGAAATTTGTTTCAGGAGATTTTTTTTTCTAAAAGAATAAAGAAGTGAGATCTTTGCTGTTGTTGTCTGCTGCCCCAAGTGTAGATAGCTCAGTTGACCTGTTCACTGTTGGATTCTGCCTATCAGAGAGAGGAGGAAAGCGCTGGGATCCCCAAATAAGGGATGGAGGGAAGAAGAGAACGAAAGGGGCAGTTCAAAGTCTGAGAAGATGGAGACTGGGTCAGCTGGTACCAAGGTCTCAGCAGTGGCTCTCTGGGTTTCCCCCTGTACTTCAGCAACAATGTTCAAGCATCCTCTATTGTCATGGGAGGATGTAAGATTAGAAAATCAACTGTAATTTCACCTCATTCTTAATCCCTCCGAAACCTCATCGAGGTGCAAGTAAGAAGGCATGGCTTCGAGTTCCTCTCCATTACATCTGTCAGTGGCACACAGGAGCTAGCAGACCAGAGAAAGGGCCACTCCAGCGCTGGGGGTCTGACCATGGCTGTTGGGGAGCTGACAGAGATGCTTTTGTGTCTCAGGCTAAGGGAAGGAGAAGGCGCCTATGGAATCTTGGGCTCTTTAGAATGTCTGATGAAGACATTATTCAGATGAATGAAGCTTATGAAGTAAAAAAAAAATGCTGAAAAGAAAAACCCGGGGCTAGAGAGGACTTAAGTCCTGTTCTCGGCAGGCTCAAGATCACATGGAGCTACAGCTCCCGGGGATCCAATGCACTCTTCTGATCTCTGCGGGCACCTGAAGTCGTGTGCAGATACCATGCCCCAAACGCACATGCTTATAATTGAAAAATAAAATAAATCTTTAAAACTACAATTAAAGAAAGAAGAAAAATCTGGGTGGGAGGGGGCGGGGGGGAGGATGCAGAAGATGAAGAGAACGTGACAAGGATTCGTGAGAAGCGACTGTGCTGGAGAGTGTGGAAAGATCTCCAGGAGCAGAGTTGGGGGATTGCTGGGTGGGGGACTGGGATCCTGGAGCCCAGGTCTCTAAGAACAATCTTTTGTTCTAGGCATAAAAGACTGATATACACACGTTTCTTCCCCTTTGTCCCCTAGGACTTTTGAAAGCTTCAGAGCAAATGTATGTTTTTAAGTCTTTAAGTGCCACTCAATCATAGGGGATTTTCCACAAGGCCTTACAAAAATGTAGATTACACTGTAAAAAAATGCTTTTCAGTCCATAAAAGTCCGTTTGTACTGAGTAAATTTCTTTATGATGTTTAACTTTGCTTCAGCTCCTGATTCCGGGAAGTGAAATCTGGTGGAGTGAGAAGGAAAAAACAACATGGAAAAAAAGCAAGGCCCATGATAGCCATTAGAGCACAATCAGACCTTGTTTATGTGATACGGACTCAGAGCTTTCTCTTCAAAAACACAGGAGATTAAGAAAATACTTGGAGAACCTAATAATAGTTCCCTGAAATCTGAGATCCACCTCTCATCTTTCTTACTCTTAGGAACGCACTTAATAAGAACGTATGTTTTTAATACACTGATTCTTAGCAACAAAGTAGTTCTTTAATTAGTACAAAACTTGAATAATGCATTGCCTATTATTGTACACCATGTAGAGCAGTCAGTGACTTGTACTGGCAGATTCGTTTACATATGTCATCACTGTACCTGCAATTTAGTTTAATATCAGGTCAGTGAGCCATGTGCGTGTGCGTGTGCGTGTGTGTGTGTGTGTGTGTGTGTGTGTTTGTGTGTGTGTGTGTGTAAAACTGTCAACAATTATTTCATGGGACTTCTGGGTAGTAACCAAAAACAGTGTCCATTTTAAGCATTCATAATCAAAGGAACTGCTCCTTGTAGCTAGATAAAATATTCTTTACCTGCATTAATAAGGCATGAAGTAGCTCACCATTTACGGTATAATAATCTTTAAGAAAAGAACATACTATTTAAAGGTATAGTCAATTAGCTGTTTAGAGCTGTGTCAAAGAAGATACTGCCATGTGTCTGTGCTTGTCAACCAGTGTTGACAAGTGTGTATACATGAATGTAAAGCCAAAGTTCACTGTCAGGTGTCTGTCTATGTCTATTGTCCCACCCTGTTTTTGAGACAGGGTCTCTCCCTGAACCCAGAGCTCACTAGTTTGGCTAGAGTGGCTGGCCAGTGAGCCCCAGAATCCAGGTGCTGCATCTGGCTTTTTGTCAGGGTGCTAGAGATCCAAACTCAGGCCTTCATGCTTGCACAGCAAGCATCTGACCTACCAAGCCATCGCCCCAGCCCCAAGGTATTGTCTTTTGAATAAGTTAAGTCAAAATAAAATCCCAGGATTTGAAATAAGCTCGTGAGTCCCAGTCAGATGGTAAACTCATAAGATCAGACACAAATGACCTGACCGATCTTTCTAGCTGTAAGTTTTCTCATTTCTCATGTTGAATCATACAGTTTTCTGATCTAGGGAATCATGTCTTGGCAGAAGAGCTGAGTTTTCCCTCGCACGACCGGCTTGCCCACAAGGAGGATGTTGGAAGAAGAATGTGTTCCAGGCCCACCACGTCAATCTCAATCAAAATCAGCTTGTCTGCACAGGTGCTGGATGTAAAAGGACTCCAAAAATAGGAGGAAATTTCACCCCAGAACTGTTGAAAACTATTCGCCTTTCTCCAGATGAACCATCAATAAAAATATGGATTTTACTCATTCTACACTGGATTCCAATGGACAGACAGATAGACAGCAGCAAGATTTCCAAAAGAAAAAGAAAAAAATGTGGTGACTTAAGTTGCTAAGATTTAGAATATTTTGTTTATCAGAATGCCTATCCAATACAACCCTTTAGCATTATATTAAAATGGAGAATTCCTTCCCTCGGGGTCCACAAGTACAACATACATAATCCTTTATCTCTCCCAGAGCGATTAGCTTTTTGGCCTTTGGCTGGTCGACATATACTGTATCTATAGCTCTTGCAGTGTTCTCAACCGACTTGCAAGGTCTTTGATCAAACCAGCTAAACTTGATTTTCCAGATTGTTGAAGAGGCAAGAGTACAGCTATCAGCTTTACAAGTCCTGGCAGGCAGGGGAGACCCTATGCTCTCTGACTCCCTTTATCAGAATCAAAGGTAAACAGGGAGCCAGTTCTCTTTCAAATATGTAGCATCAGGACTTTGCCTTGACTTTCACAGTTGTAGCAGCACAAGAAAAACAACAGTTGAAGAAAAAGGTTCCCTTGGCATAGATGCCAAACTAAATAATGACACCCAAAGCAAAAACATGCTTCACTGAAACTAAGCTTTAGTCGATTCAGCCTACTGAAAACAAAGCTTTTTTTGTGATTTCAAAAGTGAACATTGTGCTTTGCTCTGGCAGCCATTTGTATGTTTTTGAATGATCCAATTATGCACAAATCCCTGGTCTACAGACCTTTCAGCACCTCATGTCAGGAGTGATTTGAAAACATGACTGAAAATTTCTGCATACAGTGCCTGCCCATTTCTTCCCCTTAACCTTTTAAAACATATCCTTCGAATGACAGTGTTTTGACATATATTGTTAAAGTTTTTTCACCTCTCTCTCTCTCTCTCTCTCTCTCTCTCTCTCTCTCTCTCTCTCATCTGGGAGATGCAGGAGCACATTTCCTTTTCCCTGGGAACTCATTTTTCATCACCCTTCGTCTTTTTGTTGATGTTCCCTTTCTGTTGACCGCTGAGGCACTCTTACTTGAGGTTGTCCAACGCAATCCTCTGCCCCTATGATTTGCAACCTGTGGTAGAAAGGGGTAAAATGAAGCCTGGAATTTTTCTTTTGTTTTTATATTTATTTTAATTTTTTTTATTAGTATGAGTGTTTTGCCTGCATGTAAGTGCACCCATGCCATGTAATGCCAGCAGAGGTCAGAAGAGGGCATCAGATCTCCTGGAAATGGAATTACAGACAGTTGTTAACTGCCTTCTGGGTGCTGAGAACTCAACCGCTTGGTCCTTTGCAATAGTAGCCAGTAATCTCTGAAACATCTCTCCAGCCCCAATATTTATTTTTAAAATTTACAATGACATATATGCTTGGTTGGTAAGTAGCTGATTAGACTATCAGGGTATAAATAGTGAGAATACCTGAGGGTTGGGAAGAAGGTGGAGGAATGAAGATAGCACTTTTCTTAGTCCCCTCCTCTTTGAGTGAAGTTCGAAGCTGACAATGCCGGCCTTGACACCTTTAGAGGCTGTAGTGCTTGGTCCCTGCTTAATTTCTATTTACTTTTTTTTCCTCCTAAAATTGGGAAATGTCTAAATGTGTCATTCAATTCTATATCTGAAAAGTTTCCAAGGATATTAGAAAGAATTTTCCTTCTTTTTATCTTTTTTTTTTTTTTTTTTTGTCTTTTTGAGACAGGGTCTCCCTTTAGTCCCAACTGGCTTGGAGCTTACTATGTAGCCCAGGCTGGCCTTGTAGTCAAGGAGATCTGCCTGCCTCTGCCTCCCGTGTTCTGGGATTAAAGGCGTGCACCACCACACCTGGCTCCTTTTCTTTATTTTTTTCCTTCTCTTTCTCAAGGGAACACCCCCCCCCCTGCCCAGCCTTCATTTAGCACTGCACAGCAGCTTCGTCAAGGTTTCCCTCTTGGAGTAAGACCTGGCACATGTGAGAACTTAGTATGGTGAATCCAAAAGTGATCTTTCTATTTAGATAGATCCTCCTAAGACAATATCAAAATTGGGGGGCAAATTCTCCATAGACTACCACAATGCCTCAGTGTGGCAGTATGTTCATTTTTTAAAGCCAACACACTGGGAGAAGCTAATCCTGCAAGCTATTGTGGGACTTCCCTAAAAAGACACTAGTGTTCAGATCCAACTTTAAGAACACATAGCTATGTGAAGGGGCACACAATTCATGTGGATCTCAGAGTTGTTGTCTCTGTGTCTACAGATGTGTGTGTGTGTGTGTGTGTGTGTGTGTGTGTGTGTATGTGTGTGTCTGTACTGTTTTTTTCTCCTACTCCTCTGATAACTTCTCAGTTTCCTTTGCTAAGTCTCACTCTAGATGTTCCAGCTAGATAGCATTATTTACTAGTGCAGTTTCAACTGCCTAGTCTCTGGTATGATTCTCAAGTCTAAATCTTTTGATGACTCTGCTCTTAGGGTTTCAGTATCCTTTATTCAACTCTCTCTACACTCAGATATCTCTCCAACACTTCAAGTTCAAGGTGTGCAATGGTGTCCTCACAAGTACACCTCTCTCTGCTCTGTGATCTGTGACCTGCATCTTCATGAACATCATACTGCATTGTTAAGCCATATGCCTGAAAGCCCTTACAGTGATCCTCTTTTCCACATATACCTGGTCAAACTGGGACCTATTGATTTTCTCTCTTCAAATCTCTTAGGTCTAGGTCTGTCCATTTCACTGTAGGAGCCTGGGACACAGAGCACATAACTCAGCACCACCATCTGCCTGAAGTTCTTATCCTCAGCCCTACAGAGTAGGCTTTCTGGACTATAAAATTCAACTCTGCCTTTCTGCATAAAGCTATCAATAGCTTCCCTTTGTTCTCAGGATAAAATCTAAACCCCTGGGCACTGCTCATTCTTGGGCTGTTTTATCTCTTGGACCTTTAATTTTTTTACTCTTAATTTCTAGAATACTACTCTTCAGGTACCAAGTGTCTTTGAGGTTTTTCAAACTCTCATTTAATTATGGATCTCCCTTCATGCTGTTTTTTATTTCTTCTGGATACAATTGCTTGTCCTTGCTGGGCATGGTGGTGCACGCCTTTAATCCCAGCACTCAGGAGGCAGAGGCAGGGGGATCTCTGGGAGTTCAAGGCTGAGCCTGGTCTACATAGTGAGCTCCAGTCCAGCTGGAACTAAAGGGAGACCCTGTCTCAAAAAGACAAAACAAAACAATTGTCCCCACATCAGGACGATGCCCAACAACCTTCAAGTCTCCTTTAGACAGGTTGTTTTATGAGTCCTTTGAGCATGCCAAGCTAGTGATGGTGTCTCCTGTCACCTCTTGCTCCTCACATCATAACATCTATTTCTGTGGATATGAGTGTCCCTTTAGGAATTTCTATTTTCATTCTCCTATTAATTCTGTGAGGACAGTAACTTGGCAGTTACTTTATCATTAATAAGTATGTAGAGGTGGAAAACAAATAAACACACTCAAAGAGGGCCCACCTATACTAGCAGAGCCTGACTTACTGGATGAGACAAAAAATACATCTTTTTCTATTCATATCCTCAAATGTAGTGCTGGTAAAATCATGTTAAATCAAGCATATAGAGATTGTGGATGCATTCAGATGTGCAGGATCCTTATGAGTCACCTTCATTTTTATGGGTAACATAATGAAGGCCTAGGGAGACTAACACTTTATTAATCTGCCATAGGATAAGTCCCATAATCCTTAGTCTGGTATCCTCTGTCTTCAGGCTTCTTAATTTTGACCACTTAGATGTATATGCAATAGTGTTACTTTTTGGGTTTAATTGCTTTCATCTGAACTTCTTTCGACTACTACTAGGTTGAACACATTCTAATACTTAACAGGAAACTGAGGTTTCTCTTTATTCAGGTGACTATATAATCAATATAAACAATTTTATTGGAACATCTTATTCTTACACTTTTCAGAATTTCTTATATATTCTTTAGTCACTTATGACTTGTAAATTTCCCATAAATTTGATGATGCATAGCTCCTGTTACCAAGTCCAGCAAAGGACTCGGTATATACACCCTTGAAGGAAATGTGCTCTCATGGACAAGTAAATATTTGACAAGTATTTCTTGGGGTGCTATTTGTGAAAGTACAGAGTTGGAAATAACTAAATGTATGTTTATCTGCTCAAGTATACAACCAAATCCTGAATGACTCATTCATCAAATTCATTAAATTATGGTATGTTCACATAATGGAAATAAAAGGTTAAATGAACTAACCTGTTCTACATGTTCTCAACAGAGTTGGTGCCAGAAAATTGTATGCTGACTAGAAAAGCAAATAACAAACTGATACAGCATTTCATTTGAGCAAAATTCTAAGTTTTATTTAAGAGCAAATACATGTGAGATAAAGGGAAAGATGTCACACACAAAAAGAACCCAAACCAGGTGTGGTGACACAGCCTTTAATCCCAGCACTCAGGAGGCAGAGGCAGGCAGATCTCTGTGAGTTCAAGGCCAGCATGGTCTACATAGTGAGCTCCAGGCCAGCTGAGGCTACAGAGAGACTCCATCTCAAAAAGAAAAAAAAAGGGGGGGGAGGGGGAAGAAAGGCAGAAATGGAATGTTTTCTTTTAGGGAAGAAGATAGGATAAAAGCACAGTGTTCGACTGGGTCTGAGATAAGATTCCTGTTTAAAGGCAACTTGTGTCTTGGACTCTGGTCAATTCTGGCTGTTTCCTTTCATGGGCTGACAGTTTGTCCAGGAATAACCTTTCGATCCTACTAATGAAGCACAAGCAATTAGATGTATAGGTATTAACAGCGTTAATAGTTATGGTAGGTTACTTTGGTATAGACACATATGTTTAGATGATATGTTGATCCATGAATTACATTTTTTCCTGTTAAATATGACAGGGTCTTACTGTGGCTTATGAGATCTCCTAACCTGTAGAGGATGTAAGCTTGTGGCATCAGCCATGGGTTATTCCTCCAAGGAGAGAGCCAATAGCCAATTAGATTTGGGATATACAGGCATATGGCTGCCTCTGCTGCACAGTATTTCCAGGCAGGTGAGGTGTAGCTGGTGCTGACGGTGGAGTCTTGCTTGACTCAGGGAGACCCATATTTGCTTTATTGGTTTAGTGGCCTTTGGTAACACTCTCTGGCATTCCAGAGGCCATCTGTACACTTGCATGTGTGGTCTCAATACATCCCTCCCATGTTAACGTCAGGTCTTCGGCAGCAGGGTCTTATTGCCTCTCCTCCTGTAGGTATCCCAACTTAGAGGCAAGGAGCCCTTACCTTTTGTGGGGCCTTGGATCCCCTGGCCAACATCCACCTGGTAGAACAATCCATTGCTGATGTCAGAGCTCCTGTATTAATATATTTTGCCTGAGTGCATAGCCCTAGGACTTTAGTATTATATTTGGTTCTGAACAGAGAGTAATCCCTTCCACAGTTCCCATGTCTAGTAGTCAATTAAAGAAAGCAGTTTTACCGGTTTTATAAGAGATTACCTCTACAATAGTTGTCTCCAATTTACAGTTGGGGAGCGACCTCATCATTGTCATATTTCTCCTTGTTCTATGGGTGGGAAGGCAAGGAAGTCTCTCATATCAGAACCTTTGTGGCACCTAGAAGGTAAGTTTCATTAGGACTCATTATAACTAGTTGTTACATGTAGGATCCACAGAGGGGTTCGATGTTTATGGCAATCTGAGGCTTTTCTTCCTTTGAATGTTCAGA